>JBBHKE010000817.1:368071-433371 GCA_037447655.1 Zygnema cylindricum | reverse complement strand
CAAAAAATCGCGACCGTAGATTTTCGGTTCGATCTGGAAATGATAAAATCCGAAAAACAGGTACGAAAAAGACAAAATATCCGGATATTCCGGAATTTGACCTAATTCCAGACGGACTGCAGTTTGAGTGCTAGACCCCTTTTGTCCACTTTATTTATAACATCGCATACGAAATAATATGAAATAATACGAAATAATACGGAAAAATAGTTTAAATACTGTCCATCTGCTTACGTGGCAATACTCTATATGCTGACGTGGCAAATCCGCAAATCTTAATTTTTTCGTTGCGCAAAAAAATATCGCAACGAGCGTTCAAAAAATTTCGTATCCGTGACAGATGTCAAAAAACGACAAAATTTATTCGGACGGCCGCCGTACGTCAATCCAAAACTGTACGAAAGTGAGTTACCGTACCGTCCATCGAACGGTAGATCGATTCATTGCTACGATTGTTAAGAAAACGACAAAATACCATCGGGCGGCTGTACTTTTAATCTCGGTGATGAGGTAAGATCGGGAGCGAGGAAAAAAATAATGTACGGAAATCTTGACCTAATCCGACGGTCAGAAAACGCGGTTTATAAAATGGATCGGATATGTCGATGTGGAAAGCGTGTTAGACACGTGTGAGAAGCTGGATCTGACGTGGATCCATAAGGACGCACGTGCGGTCTTTATCTCTTTACATATTCGGTTTGTCGTGACAGTAGTACGGAACGGTCGTTTTTTTGTCCGTACAGGATTCGATGGACGGGTTCCACGTCAGAAGTGGTGGAAAACACGTACGCGGGAAAAAAGAAAATGCTGTACTTTCTGTCGTGTTGACGAAAGGAATATTCGTACAGATACTTTGTCGTTTTCTGGTTTTGTCTCAAATAGTTAAATGCCGATTCTGACGATGTTTGACTTGAAGATAGTTTCCCGTACGTTGGCGTTACCGTACTAAAAACAGAACTGCCGGAAATAGAATTAGACAATTGTACGGATTTAGTGCATTGTACGGATTTAGTGCATTGTACGGAATGTAGAACACTGCGTACTGTACTGTACTGTAGTACTTTGGTGGAGAGACAGTATCGAATCCGATATCGTGCCGGAAGGCGTCAAGGCGGAAAAGTTAAATCTGGCGTCGTATCGGCTAGCCATACGTATCGGAATCGAACAGGCTTGATCTCGATACTAGATTCCGTACAGACGTAGGTATGCGTACCGTACAATCCATTCATACTACGAGTACAGCTCCCATCGCCATTAGAGTTAGTGAATTATTAACGCTAAAACGTTATTCGAATTAAACACTTATTTGAATTAAACACACTACATTATGTTTTGCCACGTGTCTCATTGTGGGCGACTTAACTTAAATAGTGCTGTTTACAATGATTCGTGATTTTGGCTCAAAAAAGACCCACTTCATCTTGTGGGTTGTGGGTTCAAAAAAGACCTACTAGAAAGGTAAGAATCGTACTTTTCGATTGACATCCGATTGGCGGTTTCCGAACAAAAATATGATGTGTCCGTGGAAAAAAGTAGATTAAAATGGTAAAAAAAACATCACATTTTTAACTAATATTTCAAGTTAGACTAATGTTTAAACTAAGGTTTCAATTATTATTTAAACTAATATTTAAATGAATATTTTAACTAATATATTCTCGCTAAGGCTATCCACAAATCAAAGGAGTGCTTAAAGAAATCAAAGAGATAAAAAAAAGTACCAATTTTTTATTGATAAATACCGATTTTTATTTGAATTGGACTTTGGGACCGAGTCACTGTTAACTAAATATATATAAAAAACAGTCTCTTAAATTAATTGTTAACTTGAAATATTATTATTTTTAGTTTTTTGCTAGTTTATTTTTAATTTTTGAAAATCAATTTTCATTCGAATCGAGTCTCTTGGATTTCTAAACCAATGGCTGCTTGCAAAATATGTGACTGAAAAAATAAGGGGAGGAAAAAAAAACCTTTCAATTAACAACATAACTTTGAATTAACAAAAAAAAAAGTTAACAATTTTGAACAATATTTGGCGTAAAGAACTGCAATAGCAAAGTGCAAATGTAGCTATTTTTTTTTTTTTTTATTCTTTTTTCCAAATCGCAATTGCCCACGACTAATATCTTCTACCCTATTATGTCCCTAATATTAATTAACTCGAAATTCCTAATTTATCTAATAAAAGTTTTTTTATAAGCTACTTTTGCCAATAAAGCTGCCCCGACAGCCGGTTCCACCTACAAAAAAAAAAAAAAATAGTAACGACATTAGCAGTAATAATAATAATAGTAACAATGCCACAGACAACAATAATAATAATAATAAAAATAATAGCAACAACATTAGCAATAATAATAATAATAGTAACAATCACAAAAATAACAATAGTAATAATAATGGTGATAGAAATAGAAGTAATAGTGATAATAATAGTAGTAACAATTACAAAAAAACAATAGAAATTTTAATGTTGATAATAATAGCAAAAACAAATTTATGAATTTAAAAAAAAAAAAACAAGTTGAACCTCACAATTAAATCAAGACTTCTTACATACATATCAACTTACCAAAAACATTTTTTTTTTTTTTATTCCCTCCTTTTTAAACTTCCAAATTTAATGCAAATATGGAAAATCAATTTCAACCTCTAAAACCATGAAAAAAACATGGAAAATCAACAAAAAGCATTAAAAAAAAAAAAATGGAAAACCCCAAAAAACAGTATCAAAACGCAAAAACGAAAGTGAAAACCCCAAAAAGAAAAATCAAAGTCGTGAAAGAAAAATGAAAAGCTTTAAAAAAAATGTTAAAAACACAAAAAAAAACATTATTGATACCAAAAAAAACATTAAAAACACAGAGAAAAACATTCAAAACCAAAAAAAAACACAAGAAAAACCAACTTTACTCACTTTCGGTCGCACAATTGTCGCTTGCGGTACCATTTTTTTTAAATTTGCCTCAAGTTTTCCCGTCACGTCACACCCTCCATCGTTTCGAGGATCCAAAACTCCTCCCACCAAAACGAGAGGAAAGGGTTTTGTCCCATCTGAACCCCAATTCAAAAACCTTGCATAATTAAAAACAACAACAAAAAAAAAAGGAAGAAGAAAAAAGAAAAGAAATTGAAGCAAAAAACTATAACTATTCGGAGACCCTCAAGATAGAAAAAAAACTATGGATTTCAACAACCTATGCAATTTTTTGAAATAGAAAAAAATTGAGTGATATCTTCTCGACCAAAAAATCTTCTTCACAAATTTTGCGGTTTCCACGGCTGTAGATATTAACAACATTATGATATCGAAGCCAATATATTGCGATAATTGCCATTATTGCTTATCGTCTCAATATAGTAATTATCAAAGATAAAAAAAAAAAAAAACATAATGTGTTCTGCAAATCCTGCTCTTTATAAAACACTACCATTTAAACAACATTTATACACCATTTTTGCCCCATTCACACCCCATAACACCCCATAATACCATATAATACCACGTAATACTCCGTACCCCAATTATACCCTGAAAAAACCCCACTTATACTACATTTTTAACCCAATTATACCCCATTTTTACCCTGTTCATACAGCATATATACCACATACATACTCCATTTTTGCCCAATTTACACTCCACAATTCCTCATAATACTCCATACCCCAATTAAACCCCAAAAAACCCATTTGTACTCCATTATTACTCCATTTGGACCCCATTTAGACCCCATTTAGACCCCATATAGACCCATTTAGACACCATTTTTATAAATCTTTTATACCCCGTTTAACTTACCCGGACCCGCGAGCTCCAATTTCTTCGAGACCGCGAAAACGCTGAGAGCCAATTCTTTTGTGGATTCTTCCAAAATCCGGGCAGCTTCAAAATCTTTTTGGGCAGCACAAAATTTTACTATAGGAGTGAGAGCCGCAATTCGACTCCATTGGAGATCTTTATACGCCCATCTGAAAAAAAAATGAAAAAAAAAGGGATTGGTATCGACGTAAGAAAAGGTTTTTCCTACGAAAAATTTTGAGGGTTTTAAACGGGTTTTACAAGACTTTCGAGGTTTTCGGAGGCTCGTTACAGATATTTTGGAGAGTTTTAACGAATTTTTTGCAAAAATTTTGGATGGGTTTTTTGTGGTCTCGAAAAAAGGAAGGGGAAAAAATAAAGAGGCGTAGTACTGAAATGAGTACCTTGCAATTTAATACTGATGGAATTGCAACACTAATTTTAGTGTCTCCATGATTTGTCGTTTTTTCCCATTTTTTTCGTTTTTCAGTTTATTCTGCACCCGTCACAATCAGGATGCAGAATAAGGGAAAAAAACAAAAATAGAAAAAATAGCAACAATAAAATAAAAACCAGAAAAGAAGGAGAAGAAAGATATCAATGTTCGAAAAAAAGGAGAAGGAGAAACTAAATTACAGAGAGATACGCCAATTTTTTATTAAGGTACAAAAACGGTAGAAAATATGGAAATGAAGACGAAACGGAAACAGGAACGGAGACTGAAACAAACACAGAAAATCTATTAAATAAAGAACAGAAGTATAAAATGTGGAAATGACAAAAATTACCCGAATTCATGCCCCGGTTCAGTAAAAATAAACACAATTAAATAATAAAGTCCAATTAAAAATGCGTTAACCACCTTTTTTTTTCCTTCTCCTATTTTTTTTCCCTTTATTAGGTTTTCAGGTTTCCATCATAAACCTACATACTTTCTACCGTGAGAAGGGAGGGGAGAGGGGAGAGGGGAGAGGGAAAGACGGGAGAGGGGAGGGGAGAGGGGAGGGGAAGAGAGTGGCAGAGAGAGAGAAGAGAGACAGAGGGGGGGGGGGAGAGAGAGAGACAGCGATAGAGAAAGAGAAAGAGAGATAGATAGAGACAGAGAGAGAGAGCGAGAGAGAGAGAGAGAAAGAAAGAAAGAGAGAAAGAGAGAAATAGAGAAAGAGAGAAAGAGAGAAAGGGAGAAAGGGAGAAAGGGAGAAAGGGAGAAAGGGAGAAAGGGAGAAAGGGAGAAAGAGAGAAAGAGAGAAAGAGAGAGAGAGAGAGAGTGTGTGTGTGTGTGTGTGTGTGTGTGTGTGTGTGTGTATGAGAGAGAGAGAGAGACAAGGAAAAAAATCGTTACCCAATGAGTTCCTGGGCCGAGGAAAGACCCAAATGCCCCAAAATGGCCTTGTGGAGGAGAGTGGGAGGACCTCTCCCATCATCCGCCCGCATCACCGCAGAGAGAGCCTCCGTAGCTATGGCATAGGCACTGCACCTCTCCCTCTACCCCCTACAACCCATCAGTTTCTTACCTCTCCTTTTTCGTTTCCATTCCCTTCTCCCCCTACCCCTCCCCCTCCCCCTCCCCCTCCCCCTCCTCCTCCCCCTCCCCCCTCCCCCTCCCCCTACTCCTCCCCCTCCCCCCTCCCCCTCCCCCTCCCCCTCACCTGCCTCTGTCTCCCAGAATGGGCCCTCCTCCCGATGCTCTCTCCTCCCTCCCTCCCTCTCCAACTCCGTAGGCTATGGTTCCCGTCCCTGCGATCAGAACGGCTCCCCACATGGAACCTCCTGTTCCGCTCGCCAGAGCCGCCACGGCGTCGTTATGCACCCGGATCTCCGGGTCGTGGGCGAAAATATCTCTAAAAACGACAAAATAAGAATAAGACAAAAAAGAATACGATAAAATAAACACGAGATAAAACAAGCACGAGATAAAAGAAGGATAAGATAAAAGAGTGATAAGACAAAATAAGAAGACAATGTAAGGACAAGACAAAAAAGGATAAGACAAAATAATGATCAGACAAAATAAGGATAACAAAAAAAGAATAAGACAAACAGGGAAAAATCAGAAGAATGAGATAAAATGTGAATAGGACAAAATAAGAAAAAGGCAAAATAAGACAATGTAAGAATAACAAAATAAGAAAATAGCAGACTACGGAAAAGACAAAATACAAGAAAAAAAGACAAAACGTGAACAAATGTGACAAAGGCTAAGTTTTTCGAGTTTCATCGTGGCGTCAAAGTTGTGGTAATTGCGCAAAAAAATATCTACAAAAAGTCAAAATCATAATAAGCAATAGGAAAAAGACAAAAAAACAAAACACGAAAAAAAGACAAAGCATGAACGATATGACAGAAGTCTGAGATTTTTGAGTTTTGTCGTGGCTGAAAATTGCCGGTTTGTGCGCCTAAATATCTTCAAAAAGACAAAATAAGAATAAGACAAATGTCGCAGTTTCCTGCAAGTTTTGTAGTGGAAACGAATTTGTCAGAAGTGAGGGAAAACACATCCACAAAAAGAAAAAATGAGAATAAGGCAAAACAAGCATGAGACAAACCAAAAAAAAAAAACACTTCAAAAATACATTCCCCAGGAAAGCACACACGACAAAAAAAAAGAGAACAGGTGATCTCCAGATTGCAGAAAGAAAAAATCGTCTTTAATTAATGTCCCTCTTTTCAGGATTTTCCTTACATCGTCCAGCTTGTGACAATGCTGACGTCACCAATCTTTCTCTCGTCCAGATTATGACAGTGCTGTTATCAGCAGACTGTATTTCATCCAGCTTGTGACCATGCTGACGTCTGTTGACTCCTTACCTCATCCAGGCTGTGACCATGCTGATGTCAGCAGGTCTGTCCACTCCTGCCAGACCGAGACAAACCGACCGTACGGCTGCCCGGGGGAGATTGCCAGCTGTCAGGGCGGCAGCCATGGCTTCCTCCAAAGCTCGACGAGCGGCCGTCTCTGGGAAGAAAAAAGTCAACATGTTTGTTTCAGTTGTTTAGTTGATTTTGACTCGCAATATTTTCACTCAGATTACTTTTCTGCAGATTAAAAATGCTGAATTTGGAAAGCATTGATTGTGTGAAATAGTGGAAGATTTTGACTTTGACATGATTTTTTCACATATAGCCCTACACAAATTGAAATGCAGTAACAAGTCTATATCTTCCCAATAGTTCAATATAATTTTTTAGAAAAAGGTCAAACCTCCAAGAAAAAGTGGTTCAAATGAACAAAAAAATCCTGTGTCAGGAGTCATTAAAAATGGCCAGAAAAACAAAGCAATTGTTTCGCTTTTTGTTTATGGTACGTTGAAGCACAACAAAATATTGTAACTACCATACTTTCTATGAACTTTACGTGTACTTTTATGTATATCCGTACAGATACTTCCTGCACGTCCTTTATGCATACGTATTTGATGCAATTAAGCGTACTTCACATAAGCATTATATGCACTATTTGTGTGCTTACAAGTACTTCATGCATGAATAAAGTTCAAGTCACAAAAAACTGCTTTTCATATTATTCAATTCAAAAATGCCCGATAGTTCAAATAAACGAACAAAAGAAAACCATGTTGAGGTTCAATATAATACAATACCTAGTCTTAACCCAAACCCTTGCTGACCCTAATCCTAACCCTAACCCTAACCCTAACCCTGACTCAACCCTAGCCCTAACTGTAATTGTTTCAATGCACGAGGTCCAATATTAGGGGAAAATAGTTTATCGTGATCAAGTTTCCTGAATGTACCTAGGAAAAAATTGATATCTAGAATACAAAATAATTCTTACAGAAATGATCTCGAGTTACACAGGGTGAGTGTTACAAATAGCTTCTAGAAACTAAAATTTAATACCAAAAACAGGCCCAACATGATTAAAAGTTCCAAATGGAATTAGCCCATCACTTTGTGGTCGTAAACCAATTCATTGTCAGCTTGTATTTCAATTCCAGAAGAAAAACCATACATCTATCCGTGTCTTATAGTCGAATCTCACCAGCTCCTATCAGAACCTTCACCAAAATCCTAATCCTAACTCTAACCCTGACCCTAACCCTACTCATACCTCTAATCCTAACCCTAACCTAAATCCTAACTAAACATAGCACTCGCCTCCTACCATCACTTATCCGCAACCTTGCTTCTAGCCCTAACTCTAGCTTCTTAACCCTAAACCTAGCCCTAAATCCAAAACTAATCTTCTCTAGCCATAATCCTAGCCCTTTTCCTAGCCCACTAGTCTTAACCGTAAGTCTCTAGCCCTAAATCCTAGCCTTAACGTTAACCTTATCTAAAACTTAACCCTAACCCTAATCCTAACCCTCACTTAACCCTAACCCTAAAAAATATATGCAGCCTCATACCTCCCACGCTGTTGCGATTTGAGCATCCGGCGACTCCACGTCCGACAATACGATCTTCTTCATCTTCCCTTCGTCCGTCCGTACAATCCAGTGCCACGCAAACGGTGGACGTAGCCCCGCCATCCACTCCGAGTACCACGTGTTGGCCCTCGCTGGACCAGCCGCCAGCCAGAAGGAGATCTTCGGACCACGGATCTCCGGCGTCTTCCATGGTAACACGTGGCAGTCTCAGAGCATCCTCTTGTACTCAACCGCTATGCTTATACAATGTAATATTAAATATAGTATTTATTATTTAGTGCTCTGTTTTATTAAATTAGGTTGGAGCCATTTCCACCTTAATTTTGTATTGCTATTTTCGCCCTTAAGTAACCGTACAACTTTTTTCTGTGCGGCGTACACAAAGGTACAAGAGGAATTTCAAGAAAAATATCGGTGTTTGTACGCAGATTTACACGGAAAAAGACAAAACCTCAAGATTCAATGCATTTGACCCATAGTTCAAAAGTAGGTGAAAGTAGGCCCATACAATATGCCTATTGTATGCAAAAACATACAATATGACCTTAAGACCCATATTGTAAGCGGACATATTCGGACCAATTAAAACATTCAGACCAAATAAAATTATTTACACCGTCAGATTCAGACGATCGGACGGTCTCTGATCAAAGTATCGATCTAAGAAGATCACATGAAAAGCCCAAAACACAACTTACGATAAAGGCGCCGACCAAAGGCCTACCATAAAAACGCCTACTTTTGAACTATGGTTTATTGGTAATTTTTTAACAACAAGTCAATCAATGTCGGCTACACGGGCATGGTCATTGTCGTGTTTTCTTATACTTGTTATACGGGCATGTATCGTGTGTTTTTTTATCACGCTTTGTTAAGCCTTACCAATGTATTATACAAACATACGTTTATGTGTTCAATATGGAATTGTACGACATGCATTATGTAAAGAGTCTATGTGCAACTTCTATGGGAACAACAACCATAGAGTGATTGTATGAGCATAAAAAACGCACACACTTCCAAAAAACAAGAATATTCCATTGAAGAAATAGTAGTGTCGGAACATACGAAATAAGTATACCTATGCAGTTTATTTTAAAACGTTGACAACCCAATTAGGATCAGACGATAATTTTTGATGTTAACTTTTCACATCTCTAACAATGTTTACGGAAAATTTTATTTCGAAACATTTTGGCAAAAGAAATGTCAAATTTTACACGGTATTACCCTGTCCTGTTTATGGAAATATCTAAATACACCATGGATTGCTATTTGTGTTAGTCACACCAATTCAACGCCCCTTTCCCTTTCCTATCTCGTTTGTTTTTTCTCCCCCGTCCCCCTCTCTCTCCCTCTTGGTCTACTGACTCTCCTCTCTCCCTCTTTCTTGTGGTCCGTTCATATATTGTTGGTTCACATATTGTTGGTTCATATATTGTCGGTTCGTACTTTGGCGATTCATATCTTGTAGGTTCATATATTCTTGGTTCACATATTGTCGGTTTATATATTGTCTCTTCACATATTATCAGTTCGTACATTGGCGGTTGATATCTTGTTGGTTCAAATGTTGTCGGTTCATATATTGTCGGATCACATATTGTGAGTTATTGTTAAGCTCAAATATTCATACTCACGTCTACACACTTTGCAACAACAACCATCAGGTATTTACGTTAGAGTCACAAACACATCATAAACTCTTTCAAATTGCAATAGTGAAGTAATACACGCTACTGACATCTACACATTTTGTGTCGCTTTCATGAATCAACCCCAATTTAAAACAGAAAAAAATGCAACGATATGTTATTACTATTATATTTCACGACTTTGCAGCTTACTTGCATGTTTTGTGAACTTTAGTTGTACATTGTCCTTTTTTTATAAATCAACAACAATAATAATATATCCCCCTATTAAAATCATATCCCTCTTACCCTAATAATTATAATTATTTCTTAAAAACTATATTATTTTATAATTTTCGCTTTAAACTTATAGACCTTTGGTCGTTGTTTAGGAAAACCTATGAATATACCTATACCAACCTATGTACCTACCTATACCTTTATAAATTGATAATGACTAATCAATCAATAATAATAACAACCATTTGTTACAGATTATCATATTTTGTAATCTTTCATTTGATATGTGTTTTTAGGCATTAATTGAGTCGTGGCGGCACATGCAAACCTTTTTCCTTGCTGCTCTTGCGACGTAGGTTGAGGCATCAATTTTGCACCGCCAGCACATAGGCACACGGGTCGTGGCCGTAAGGGACATGTTGGTTTGGGTCTCGCGGACGTACAAACACCGCCTCGCGCACTTGTTGACGTACAAAAAGTGTAACGCTCGATACCCGGAATTGTGGTAATATCTACATTAAACGATATATCTAATTGGACCCTCAGCGTAACAATTGAGATGGTGGTAGAGTGGTTGGTACATTCACAGCCAAAGTGATAAGTATAAGTTTAAAATTCTAGCCGACTCATCAATCCCATTACTATGATCGTTGAATCTGTCCCCCGATTTTATGAATGTTAAAAGCATCCACAATATCGCCTATTTAAGGTTTCAAACACGGAAACCAAAGGTCTATAATTTGTAATCGAGAAAACCATTTTTTTGTTTTTTTTTTCTCTTGATAGTAGTAATACACTCTTCATGGGAACAATAACATATTGTGATTTGATCTGCTTACCTAAATGAAATTGTATTTCCTCATGAGTTTGACGCGTGAATTGAACCGAAATGGCATACCCGTACAAATACCCGAGAGCTACAAAGATCCTGCGTTTTTTGTGTTTTTTGTATTTCGGGATTTTAATAAAGTGGTCGCTTACGTGGTCGCTGTCGATGTCGTTGTCGTTGTCGCTCTCGTGGTCGTGATTTTTTTTTAATTTAATTTATGTTACTTGGTCGGTGTATTTACGACGCAAGTGACGTCATGGCGACATTTTCGTTTTTCGAAAACGGATTAGCGTACTTTGAATTTGTGTATCGTGTCACTATTGTCGCTCTGACATATCCGTATATCACATCTTTCGGTGTCGCAGTAGTCGGATATGTCCCCATGTGCATAAGTAAGGGTTTTTTTTTGTCGTTTTACTGTAAAACTTAGCGGCGTACTGCCTAAGTTACAATCGTACGAAGGAATTGCAAATTTGTAGAGTACAATTTGCGTCATCTTCGAACTTTGGATGTACAAAAAATTGTCGTCTTGTGATTTTCGACCCACTTCCACGACAAAAAACATCATCTTCAAACTTATGTTTAAAACACATGCGCGATGTGTTTCAAAACTAGGTATTTTCGATAAACAAATAACAACATATATTCGCACGTGCCGTAATTTTATAATTTTTTTCATACGATTTCCAAAGACAAAGAAAAGTATAGAATTCGCTATGTTTTGTCCGTTTGCGTTCAATACGACGAAGAAAAGTACACAATTTGTTTGGTTTTGTATGTTTTCGTTCAATTTGGATTTTTTTTTTCAGGGGTCTCGAAATTCCAATGCCATTTCACGCCGACCAGACAGGAGACGCGAAGGGAAGGCGCATCTTATTCAACCGTGAAACTCCACAAGATGGAAGTATTGAAAAGTAAGCTTTAGTAAGTCTTAGGAATTTGAGTCTAGGACTTATAATATTTTTGGACCACCAACTATACAATATTAACTATATTTAGTGTGGATTTTTAGTATCTACTTTAATAGTTATCTTTGAGTTGATTAGTGTGTACGGCCGCCTATGAATGTAGACGTGAAACATATCTCCCGGATTTTTAGGGTCTAGATATTGCTACTAGACAATTTTGGTCCAAGTACTTAGATTTTTGTTAGTAGATATTTAGGTGAACCCTGTACATACGTTTTAGATGTTTTCTAGATCTTTTGAGTATTTAGTTCAATTAGGATTGATCAATTCAATACAGAATGTTCATTCTACACAAGAGTTAAGGAAATGAGAGCACCAGTTCAAGGTGGATTGTGCTCTCTTGTCTTTGATTTGCTTGTAGTACATGTTTGTTTGGTTGAAAGACCTCTTTCATTTGGAGTTACATATCTTACACTATAGATCTAGTCTACTAGGCATTTCTCTTTAGGTTTGCTTCTGCTGTCATGTCTACTGATGGCTCAACTCTTGCTGCAAGTGCTCCTATTAGCCCTAGTGCTCCACCCGCTCCTCAAGGGACGAATATCCCAGCTGGTGCAAGTGTGACTCCAAGTGGGAGTGGATCACAACGAGTCTAAATGCCCATGACCTTCAACAGGAAGCGTCTACAATGTCACGGTAATACATGCCACGTCACAAGTTCCAAAAAATAACGTGCGACAACATAGATTATAGACGTTGACAGCCGTCACAGGTATTGTCGACGTATACAATCGTCACAAACGTGAGTTACGATTACGTTCTTGCTAGTGTTGGGTATCGAAGACCTTTTGCCGATATTCGATAAATATCAAATTTTAGGTACCCGATAATCGATATATCGCTTCGATATATCGAAAATCAAAATATCACGATATATCGCCAATATATCGCCGATATATCGTATTGTCAATATATCGAAGCATTTAAAAAAAATGAATTTTTTCACAGGTCTCCGAAGTAACGTGCCTTCGGACAAGGTGACCTTAAAATCTCTGCCGAAAATAAATATGGTTTTTTCCTGAAAGTCAGCAGAGTGAAGGAGATCTCTGAGGTACATGGACGCGGTACACTTGAGAAGTACACGTACGTAATATGCAAGTACGGATTTCCATACGAAAATGGTCGGTTTTCAAATTTTTGACGATTTTAGAGATTTGGTCGTCAGCTTTCAAGGAACCACTCAAATCAAAACACGTATGTAAAAACTTGTCTACAGAAGATACGCGATGTTAACCGAGGCCTTCGTAATACATAAATTTTGATGTCTGTACTATTAGAGAGACCTCCTCGAGTAACCATACCCCAAACAAGTAATTATGTGAATTACAAAATTTGTATTTTTTTGTCGGTTACATTTTGCGACGTCTACCTTTAAGTCACGGAACGAAAATCACATCATACGTGGCGTATCAGACAATTTGTGTTTTTCGCTAAAATAACATATTATATTAAAATATAAAAATATTTAATTTAATAAATAATATATATCGCGATAATTTATGTCGGTCTCTATACGATATATCGAGGAGTCTGCTCGATCGATATTCGATATATCGAATATCAAAATTATCGCGATATGAATTTACCCGATACCCAACACTAGTTCAATAGTTCTTACACATAGACACTTGAAAACCGAGTCCGACGGATCCACACTAAAATACAAAGTAGGTTCGCTTAGTTACAAGTACATGGGGACATACCCTAACGCTTTCGTGGTTGCTGTTGTGGTCGTTGTCGATGTGCCGGTCGCGGTCGTGGTCGCTGTCGTGGTCGCTGTTGTGGTCGTCGTCGCTCTCGTCGATACTGTCGTTGTCGCGGTCGTGGTCGTCGTCCCAGTCGCTGCCGTGGCCGTTTTTGGTCGCGCGGACTCACAAACACCGCATATTTAAAGGTTTTCAAAACGGCGACCAAAGGTTTTTGATTTTTAATAGAGATTTATTCCAAAATTGAACCTGCAACGATAAAATCTCCCACCGTTCTAGGAATGTGTGATTACGTCATCTTAAAACTTTTAGAATGTACTTCAATTTGGCGTTATTCTCTTTTCAACCTACTGTCACGTCATGCCAGCTCACCTTCAAACTTGTACTGAAATCGACTCGAGTTTCAATTTTAGTTAAAGCACAGTATGGCAGAGGTCGCAAACGGTCAACCGAAACCGTGACCGACCGTTAACCGACCGCCCTCGCCGGATCCGGAACGGATTCGGTTGCCAAATTTTGACGGTCGGGTGGTTGCGGTAGGTTGATTCACCAAAAAATAAAAAACGGTCGGTTACGGTCGGTCAACCAGAAAACCAAAAAATGAAAATTCTGTACTGTCCATACAATCCAACAATATTGTACTTTGTAGTCTTTGGTATCGTGGAAGTACGTGACATCATGATTGGCATCGCAAATCTGACACGGTAGTTACACTATTAATTTCACAAATCTTAGGGAACGCGACAAAGCGTCGCAAATCTGACACGGTACACTGTCAATCGCTATTGGAGTATATAACGCCAATTCGGTGCCCTTTAAAAAAAAAAACCCGAAATACAATCCATAATACGGACAGGATATTTTCGTACGAAATGGTACTTTTTGAATTACAAAGGCATAAGAAGACACTTCACATTATTGCGCACACATGTGAATGTGCACTGGAAGAAAGAGATGCAAACTCGTTGAAAAAAATCACGTTCTCATATGTTCGTCCGTCGACCGTGTGAACAGCACGACGGCGTACGAATTGTCAGATTTTGTACGAATACACATATTATTGTAGAGATTGTAAGGGCGGGTATTTATTATTCAGGACAACCCAAATTACAGTTAGGGATTAATTAGTAAATATTTTTTTTTTCAAAAAAAAATAATTCCCGATTAGTGTTAATAACACTTTTTTTTTTTTACGCTATTTATTCATTTACTATAATAGCGATTGACGGTGTAGTAACACTATTCATTTCGAAATCTTAGGGAACGCGACAAAGCGTCGCAAATCTGACACGGTACACTGCGAATCGTTATTAGACTATAGAAATTATTAGAGTAAAGAAAAAAATAGCGTCATTCATTCAAATTTAGTGCCAGGAGACGTGACAGATTATGGTCCATGTCCTTAAATAGTGTAATCTGTTCTATTTAAGGTATTAATGTAAAAAATTTGGGGTGCCGATATAGAGTACATAAGGCTAATAACGATTCACGGTGTAGTACACTATTCATTTCGCAAATCTAAGGGAACGCGACAAATCGTAATTATTGGCTTATTCATACGTCGTACATTATAAAATTTTGTACTTTTTCGGTTACGGGCGGGCACGGTTAGTCGCGAGAAATCGAGTTTCGGTTAACTTTTATTTTCGTAAACACCGGTCGGTTAACGGTTAACAATTTTGGAGCGTGACATAACCCGGTCGGGAGTCGGTTACTCGGATTTTGAAAAAAAAAACGGTCGGTTTCGGTTATGTAAAATTTTGACTTTTGCGACCTCTGATTCGAACCTCAAAAGCTTGCCGATATGTTTGAAGCAGAACCTCTTGCACATCAGAATACAAATTTTGGCGATTCGTACGGCAGCTGACTTTAAAGATCATTCGAAAATATATCGAAATGAACGCTTCAGATATTTTTTCACTTTTGGCAACGATTAAAATATAAAGTTCCGGACCGTCCATATTTGTGTGGACGCTCACGATTTCAGATTTTCTGTTTCCAGTAGCCGGTAGAGGGGGGAAATACGAAATACGGGAAGCGTTACTGCCATTTAATCACAGTAATCGGACTCAAAACTGTACGATTCGTACAGTATTCTGTACGATTACTGCAATCACGGTACGGCTATAACGCCAGCAATCCCGTATATTTAATTACTTTTTTATTCAAATTCTGAAATTTAATTTACAGGTTTTTCGTAGTCATTGGCCTCATGTAAGTGACTTCAAATATTTTACAGAAATATTGCGACACAACTTGGCTCTGTTCAGCCGGCGAAGAGGTACACCGTGTATCGCTATTAGTGTTGATGTTTTTTTTTTTCCACTTTAAAGTTTAAACATCTTTTCTCCGTACACAGTTGTCGGATTATGGATCTGACGGTGGCGATTAAAATCCACGATTCTCACCTTCGAATTGGCGGTGACAAGTGTGTACGGAGAAAATATGTTTTAAGTGGCTAAAAAATTATCAACACTAATAGCGATACGCGGTGTATATTCTCCTGCTACTTCGCTTGCATCATCCCTGCAGTCTTGCCAGAACCGCCAGACATTATTTCTTGATTCTCCTTGTTGAAAAGCTGATCAGCTGCAGTTTTTTTGTCGTTTTCCGCGTAATTAGTCAGCAGTCAATGGCTTCACTGCCAATTTCGTCTCTGAAAGTAGACATTATTTCTCGATTCTCCTTATTGAAAAGCTGATCAGCTGCAGTTTTTTTGTCCGTTTGCGGACATAATTAGTCAGCAGTCAATGGCTTCAATGCTAATTTCATTTCTGAAAGTGGCTCAAAGGAATCCTCTGATTTTGTTACGTTTCACCTGCAAGGCTGCAACCATGAAAAGGCGATGCTTGCGTCATCTCTCAGATGCCAAACGTTTTACATCTATTCTTTTTTTGTCCTTTATCGAAGTTTGTTTATGGTATAAGCTTGGCATCGAATGCTAATTGTGTATACTTGGAAGTCTTTGGAAGTTTAATAGTTGAGTAGTTTGCGCAATAGGACTGTTGCAAGTTGAGCACTAATTTTAGTGTTGAGTGTACTGACTATCAAAGCCTCCAGCAATACAAAGATTTATTAGGTGAACCGGGAAGATTTTTTGAAAAGTGCAAGTATCTAGGTTCTTCGGAGGCCAATATCCTTTCTGGTAAAAGAAGGAACAATTCAATCCGGATTGTCAACAATTTGTGAAAAGATGTCTCCAAACGTTAGTGTGATCAACGATGGCAACAATATGTCTGAACCAACTGCTGAGGAAGTATGTGTCTGTATGAGGGGACGATCGGCATCCATCGAATCCTGCATTCAGGTAAAATAAATAACTTCAAACACATTTTTGATATTGATCGCGGTTTAACTATTCTGGCAAAAAGAATAGTTTTTTTTTCTAAGCTGGTTTGTTATTGACATTATGACCTGCCCAGTGCCAACTATTGCATGCACATAGCATCTCGAGTACGATTATTTTTGTTGCATAAGCCTTGTTGTGCCGTTTTTCACATTTATAATTTCTGCATTTTAATCACGATTTTATTTTGTATATGGCATTGAAAAATTTTAAATCGTTTTTGGTGAGTAACAATATGTAACATAAAATGAACCACAGAAGTCCCGACATTTTTTCTACTAACGAGCTGTGGCGATCACTGGAAATTTGGTTATGCTATCAGCTATTTTTTGTCCATTTAAATCTTCTTCCATAGCTATTAGCGGTACCTTTGTCTGCCTTTGAAATCATCTTCTCCGTGCACGCTTATTAGATTACTAATCTGGCGGTTTCTATGGAAAGGTTTTACTTTCAAATGGCTGTCTCCAAATGATAATCGGACACGTGTGCATGGGAAAAGGTTACATAATTGACGGAAAAAAATATTGTCACTAATAGTGATACACAGTACCTTAGAATGGGACTTAGGGAATACAATTATTTGATGCTCGTTTTTTTCAGAACTATGTAGTGATATAAATAATGCTCACAGAAGCACATACGTGAAGTGAATGTTGATTTTAGCTTCTCTGACTAGACGCTTTTGTAAAGCTTCTCTTCTGAAATCAGAGTGATGACCAGTTTTTTCTCTGGTTTATTTTGCAAATTCAGACAATTCTTCCTGAATCTAATGAGGGTTCCTTAGAGTACCGTCTCCGTTTCCGTTTGGCCGATGGAACAATCGCCTCTCCTTGGCACACCGTGCCTTTACAAACTGGGAGGAAAGGATTTCTCAATTTTGTATGTGAGATTCCACGTGGGACACGAGCAAAGTTTGAGGTAATTTAGACGAGCCCTTTGTTAGCCGTACACTCGGCATCATCAATTGGAAAGGGTGAATAGATACCGCATATCAACCATTTGTAGGTACAGTTCTATATTTAACAGTCAAAGACCAAGCAGTGTAGTAATGTAAAAGGAAAATGGAGTCGTCTTAATAAGCTGGAAAAGGGCGCAAAACTCTAAAAAACCCTAAAATATCCTACTAAAAAGCTTAAAAACCCATATGTATGTAGTCTCAAGTGCCTTCCATTTGAGTTTTGGAATGCAGGTATCGACAACAGAGGCTGGGAATCCGATCAAACAGGATACAAAGAATGGCAAACTACGATTCTATGGCATCGATATGTTGTGGAATTATGGCATGCTGCCTCAGGTGAGAACCAAGAATGTTCTCAAAAAGCTGTCGCTGCTGCTGCTTTGTCGTTTTCAAAAAGCGGTCACCTAGTCTGGGCTCACTCTGGCGCTATTTTTTTTATATTTAAGTAATTATTCTACAATTTAATGGATTCAAACCGGTGTAAAATAGTAAATATGGCTCAATGGGATTCAATACGGTCATAAATCATACTATTTAAGAGACAACACTACAAAGCAATTCCTGCGTTGCCAGCTTTTATGCTGATCGAGTCAAGTTGAAATTATAAGCTCAGGCGAAAATCCCTAATCTTTGCATCCCTGCACTCCCCCTTTGTACATTGGCCATCGCTATTAAAGTGTATCTCTCTAATTCGAGTGAGTGTTTTTTTTACCCAAAATCTTAAATTAGTGTTAATAACACTGTTTGGTTGAGTGGCCCACAATGAGCCATGTGGCAGAACATAACGAGTATGGTTAATTCTACCAAAATGTTAACACTAATAATTCGCTAGCGAGTCTAGGGACTAGATTCGGAATAGTAAAGAAATCACTTTTTTAACGTTTGCAACATTCATGAGTGCTATCACTGATAATTCACTATCTCTAATAGCTATGGGCTGTAAAGAAGTTACTCATTCAAAGTTCGTAACACACACATGCAGACATGGGAGGATCCTTCGCACAAGAGTATCGAATGCGGAGGCATTGTGGGGGATAATGACCCCGTAGATGTGGTAGAAATCGGTTCTCGTACAGCAAAAACTGGGGAAATCTATGCCATCAAACCTATCGCAGGTATGCCAATGCTCCTAGGTAAGGCAGCTTTTGTGTAGTCCTTTTATGGACATTGGACACAGCAGTAAGCTACTCAAAAGTCTTTTTCGTGTATCTCGTCATACAAGCATTTATTGAGGAAGATTGACAAAGATTCGACTAAAGAATTGAAGCAACTAGAGTGAAGGCAACCGTTTTTTTTTTCAATGACTGGATGATGGGGGTTTGCTTCTATAGAGAAGGGTTATAAATATAGGCTTACTGTGATGGGCTTGCCATGTTCTTGAGGTGTGAATCTATTTGGACATTGTAAGCGTGAATTATTCTCTTCATCTAGCGCATTTAAACAGAGGTTTTTCTAAGTTGTTGGGACATTGCATTCTTGACAGCTCTTGCGATGATCGACGAAGGTGAGCTTGATTGGAAAGTGGTGGGCATATCCGCTTCAGATCCTCTCTGCTCCCTGGTTAATGACGTTACTGATATGGAATTGCACTTTCCTGGAGTTCTTTCATCTATTCGGTGAGCTGAAACATCATCTTTACAATGTAATGGATAGGTAGCCGGTGCAGGTTCTCACTTGCTTTTTGCAAGAATGTTGAGAGAAGCTCGATTGATGAAGCAAGAAGCTATTTGATGGTTGTAAACATTGTGATTTTACTACAGAGGTTATGAGGAGTTGGCCCGTGTTCTGTTAGTTTAGTTTGTATCCGCATTACAATGTACAATTTTTTGGTTTGAAATCGTCTCATTATTGTGTGTTTTCCATTTGTGGAATGGCAGTGAGTGGTTCCGCACATACAAAACCCACGAAGGCAAACCAGAGAATCGTTTTGGACTGAATGAACAAGCCATGGATCACTCCTATACACTCGGTATTATTGCCCAAACACACGCCTTCTGGAAAAACCTTGTGGGGGCCTCTCTCATAGGTACTGCAGATAATAATAGCCTTTCAGTCGGAGATGTGCCCATAACTTCACCGTGTCTCCTTCACACGAGGACTCCTGTGATACCAACGGAGAACCTTTCGTCGGCCGTGACTGTCGACGATGTAAAAGTCGACGTAGAAGTCGATGTGAAAAGTGATGTAACTTCACCATCAGTTATTGCGGACCAGACTGATGACGCAATGATGGTAGCTATCCGCACTTTGGTGAAGCAGTATAGCGTTGAAGGGTTGAAACTGCCATTGCGACAGTTGAGCAGCGGATGTGGGATTCAAAAAGCTTCTCAGGGTTGCGAGACTCCCAATTCGGGTCCCCTAGAGGTGTGACTATCTGGTTTGAAAAAGTACACTTTGCGGCGGGCTGAAGTTGAAGGACAATGTTATCACCGCATTAAGCACATGGGCTGGTTGTAAAATAGTGTATGCTAGATGATATAATTTTCTGTTAATTATTTATTCATGTTATCTCATGGGTTTTGAAGAATTTCTAAGTGTTACTTGTAATAGGATTATTTATTAGGGGAGTACAATTTGTATTTAAATAGCGGTTTATTTTTATATTAAGAATGATTATTTATTTGGGGTTTTATGAGAGAGTACAACTTGTTCTGTAATTTTGTCCAACGGTTGTGACTTTATTGTGGAGAACATGATTCTTGAGCATTTTCTTTGTATCATGACTCCTTTTAGGGAAATGAACCTATTTTTTGTATAGTTACTTCAAATCCTTGACCGTATTACCATCCTACGCTTTCTCAAACTATACAACAGAGTTATTCCACGATACAACATGCCATCTATATTGCATTGCAATTAAAGTCGTGAAACACAATAGGGAGATGCCTCTTGTCGTCATAATGTTTTTACGTGTCAAATACAACAAAGCAAAACATACAATCAACAGAGGTCCTTGTACTGAGGAAAAATTAACTATCAATAGAATGATTTCCGTACAGCCTTTCAAGCAACAGGACTGTGCAATTCAAACTCCACAATAGACCCTTTTGTCAAAAATAATTACTCGTCAATCGTACACAGTAGTAGAAACTTTGAATTTCACGGTGAAAGAATCAGAACGTGTTTACTATTAGATAAAAATTGGCCAGCAAGTACACAAAAAAAAACAAAGTGAATTGAACAAATAAATACCTTTTCACCCTACGCTAAAAATGCATTAAATACCTGACAAGCTTTCATTTTATATCACAAAAACTCTATATTTTCGGTCGACATGCTGAAAACTTTTGCTTTTGAAGTGCACGCCCGCAATCTTAAAAAAATCTCCAAAACCAGGTTGTGGCATCTGGGGCAACATGAAATTTCTCCAAACATTTGACTAAAATTTCAATCTCGCTCGGACATTCTGAGAAACTTACACCACCTTTTACAAAACTTCCATTATCCGTCGGCATGTTGTGAAGAGACATCCCATTGGGTTCTATGAATGCCCACAAAATATAGTGGTGGTTCGGCACGTTTTCACAAGTTGTCACCGTGTGTGAAAAGAAGAGAAACGGTTCACCACAAACTTCTCAACTAGCCTCCAAAAGCCTCTGGTCTAAGCTTCCATTTAAACATGGAAAACCTCCTTTCTTTGTATTTGAACATGAGAAATCTCCTTTCTTTCCATTTAAACATGAAAAACCCCCTCTCCTTCTCTTGCCTCATTATCCACCTGAACCTGGTCATTCTGTCAAACTTGCCGCATCTAAGCCCCATCTCCAAAGCAAACGAAGAAAGAAGAGAGTCGAGAGTGGCGAGAAACAGATAGATTTGAAAAAAGAAAAAAGAAAAGAATCCTCTTCTTTTCCACTCTGTTTTACCGTATCAAGCTTTGTGTGTTATCTCCATGACCGTTTGGCCACGACATTTCGACATCTGTCAACGGTTTCCATCCTCTCCCTTGCATACGAGAATTGAAGAACCGATTGTAAACAAAGTAACCCACGAACCCACTGACGACAAGAAACGCCATGAACCCCCACCAGAATCCTCCTCCCCCTCCCCCTTTTTTCTCCTTGGCCTCTTCTGAAGCATAAACAGTCTCAGTACTAGAAACTTCTTTTTTAGAAGAAGTGCTTGTTCCTTCCGTAGTCCCGGCACCGAACCCTTCATCTTCCACTTCACTGCCCCCTATGGCATTAGATTTCGTGGCTTGACTACTCGCACTTCCGTACTCGCTTTCACTAACCGGGTCATCTCCTGAACCACCAGTAGAAGGTGTGTATGTGTGGGAGGGAGGGAGGAGGAGGAGAGGGAGGGATGATGACCAAGAATTAAGCATGGAGAGAGAGGAGGAGGAATGGATGAAAGAAAGAGAGGAACAGGGTGGAAGGAAGGAATGGAAGAAGGAAAGGGGAAGAATGAAACACAAGAGGGAGGGGAAGGAAGAGGGGGAAGAAGGAGAGTGGAAAGAAGAGGAGAAATGAGAATGAAAGACGGGAGGAGTCGGCTGGAGAAAGAGAGAGGGAAAAGACAGAGAGAAAGCAGGGCAAGCAGCTGAAAGGAGAGAAAGGGCAGCAGAGTGGAAGAGGGGGTTACTATTGCAGATCGTTAAGGGCTTTTTCTTTCCTTGCATAAAACCAAACTTTGATAAACGTGACCAATGAATATTTTAAATAAAATATGTAAAGATTGAGTCGAATCCGCAACCAAGAAATGAAATAAACTGTGTTTTAACATACTACACTGCCACACTGCTATTAGTGTGTAGGAATTATTCGTAAGAAAGCAGAAATAGTATCAACATTTACTGCATTTGTGCAGAATGACGAGGCCAATTTATGTCCACTCCCGTGAATAGTGTCTATTAACAGTACTTATGATTTCTGGGCAAAGAAGTCAGGGACAAATTAGTGTTATAAACACATAAAACACAACTTGCAACTGAGAAACCATGAAACCCAAATGGTATATAAGAGACAAATTCAACCTGCCTTTTTTCCAAGAATATTAGAGTAAACAGCATTAATTCAGTTGAGTTTTCTGAGAGCTGGAAATCATAGAATAATGTTTACTAACACAAATTGAAGGAGTGTACAGCAAGCGACCACATCACTCAACCCTAAATTTGGTTTTATTGACTAATTAGAGAAAGAAAACAAAGACTAGATTACAATCCAGACTTAAAATTATTAGACAATTCTCTGGACCCCTTGAAGGTAAGTGAGGACTCACCACGCTTTGTTACAGGTGGAAATCCTTTAGAGTTTTTCACTTCCGGTGAAGCTTTTGTGGCCTCATCGTAATTACCTTCATCTCCTCCATTGCCACCAAGACCACCTCCTAGAGTTCCCGAGGTACCTTCATCATCGGTATTGTCAGAATTTGACACAGGCTGGTCCTCCTCCCCTTTCCTATCACCACCTTTCTTTCCACCAAAAAATCCCGGATCAGTAAAACTTCCCTCGTTATCCACTCCCTTGGCACCTTCTCCTGTCCCCTCAACATCCCCTTCCTCTCCCTCTGAGCCAGCCCCTCCTCCCCTTTTGCTTTTCGTCCCAGGTCCAAAACGCGCCTTCTGTCCCTTCTCACTGTATTCATCATCTCCTCTATTGTTTTTCTCTACCTCGGAGTCTTCTTCGTCTCCTTCATCTCCTCTATGCCCTTTCTTTTCCTTCTTTCTGTCTTCGTCATCTCCTTCATCCACCACTCCCTTCTTACTGTCATCGTCATCTCCTTGATCCCCCTTCCTTCCCACCTTCCTGTCTTTTCCCTTCTCATTGTCTTCCTCTCCCTTCTCATTGTCTTCATCTCCTGTCCCATTGTCTACCTCTCCCTCCTCAGGAACTCTTGCTCCTCCCTTCCTGCTCTTCGCAGGGGCCTCATCTCCTCCCACACCTCCTCCCTCAGATTCTTCTCCCTCTCCCGTGTTTTCTTTCTCAGTCTCCACGCCTCCCTTCTCTCTCTCATCGCCATCTTCCTCACTCCCCTTCTGGCGCTTCTCACTGTCTCCCTCTTCTCCTTCATCTCCCTTCCCAGTGTCATCATCTTCCCTCATCACTCCCTTTCTAGTACCTGTCCTTCCATTGTTTAATTCAGTTCTGTTCTCCTCCTCCTCGTCCTCTCCTTCTGTACTCTTCCCAAGAGTGGAACCTGTTACTCCCTTTCTACTACCTGTTATTCCATTGTTTCGTTCAGCTCCAGCCTCCTCTTCTTCCTCTCCTTCTGTACTCTTCCCACGGTTGAAACTTTTTGCCTTGCTTTCGTTTTCTTCCTCCTCTTCCTCTCCTTCTGTACTCTTCCCACGATTGAAACGTTTTGCCTTGCTTTCGTTTTCTTCCTCCTCTTCCTCTCCTTCTGTACTCTTCCCACGGTTGAAGCTTTTTGCCTTGCTTTCGTTTCCTTCCTCCTCTTCCTCTCCTTCTGTACTCTTCCCAAAAGTGGAACCTGTTACTCCCTTTCTACTACCTGTTATTCCATTGTTTCGTTCAGTTCCGGCCTCCTCCTCTTCTTCCTCTCCTTCTGTACCCTTCCCACGGTTGAAACTTTTTGCCTTGCTTTCGTTTTCTTCCTCCTCTTCCTCTCCTTCTGTATCCTTCCCATGGGTAAAACCTTTTGTCCTACTTTCATTACTTTCCTCATCTCCATCTAATTCACCGGTTCTGCTTTCTGCTTCACCATTTTCTTTCTCCCTTTTTGATCCCCAATACATTCCATGCGTCTTTGCCGTTCTACTTCTTGAGTACCTTCCTACACTCTCCTCATTTTCGTCCTCATTCTTCAAAGTATCCTTCTTTACCCCTTCCCTGTCTTCCTCTGATGAGTCAAAACCTCTTGTAGAAGTCTTTGTCGACTTCTCCAACTCTGAAGAAGATTCTTCCTCTCCCTCCCCCAAAAGTGTTTTTGCTTTCTCTGACACTTCAGAAACTTCTTCCTCTCCCTCCCCCAAACGTGTTTTAACTTTCCTTGACATTTGAGAAGATTTTCTCCCTCCCTCTCCTTCCCCCAAACGCGTTTTTGCCGCAGGTAAGACACTTCCAAGAGTAGCTGCAGACTCAAAATTTGAGCCTGAAACTGTTCGCGATTTTGAGTATTTTGAGTATCCCCCTTCCTCAGCTTCATCAGAAATTTCCTCTGTCGTTTTGCTACCTTCATCTTCACTCTCCTTTTCGGTCTCCTCCTCTTCTCCCTCTCTCTCGACTCCCCGCATACCACTCGTTTTCCCGCGATAATAAGAACGTTTTTTTCCGAAGCGATTCTCTTCAGGAGGATCTTCAATTGCCCAGTCAGCCCGTCTTTTTCCCCCTTCTTCTTCATGACTCTGACCTCCCTCAGTCTTACCTCCCTGGATCCCATTCCTCACATCATTCATTTCCTCCTCACCACCCATTTCATCCCTGCTAAGCTCTCCCTCATTCCTATTCTCTGTCCTACGAAACTGGTCCCCTGTCACCCCATTGCTTTTCAAATACTTCCCTCCTCGTGTCTCTCCCTTATTTTCACTCCCATCCCTATCTTCTTCTAGTAGCTTTACTTTGAGATAACTTTTTAGACTTCGTCTCGGTAAGTTACCTGCTGCATCTCAAAACAATGAGCTCCATGTCAATCAGTCAGTTCCTTTTTCACAACCAGACAAAATTTATGGTCAAGACAAGAAGACAGTCGGTCTATTTTCACTACCAGACAAAATTTATCGTCAAGACAAGAAAGTCAGTCTGTTTTCACAACCAGACAAAATTTATGGTCAAGACAAGAAGACAGTCAGTCTATTTTCACTACCAGACAAAATTTATCGTCAAGACAAGAAAGTCAGTCTGTTTTCACAACCAGACAAAATTATCGTCAAGACAAGAAGACTGTCAGTCTGTTCCTTTTTCACTACAAAAAAACAAACCAGAAAAAAGGCCAATTAGAGATAAAAAAAAAATCGGCCTTTAAACTCATTCTTCTCCTAGAAAAGTTGATTTAAGTGGCGAAAAAAAAACATCAATGCTATATTCCTACCTTTCGATTAATAGTCTCCGAATGAAAATCGGAGAAGTGTGCACGGAAAAAAATTGAGTGGCAAAAAAAATATCAAGGCTAATAATAGCAATATACGGTTAATATTCTATTGTAATTCAATAAAAAAATACAATGTAATAGAATTCATCTCATAGATTAGTGTAGTTTAATAGATCAAAAACATTAATACTATTAATAACGATACAAGGTGTGATTTAGCAGATTAATTCAATAAAATAAAATACGAAATCAGTGTAAACGATTCGTATAGTTTCATAGATTTAATGTGATTCGGGACTTACTTGCATCGCATCCTGCCAGAATAAGACAAACCACGAAACTTCCAAGAGCCACACCGAAAACGACAAACGATCGGTGACCAGCCATTGGCCGAATCTGAAATATTTCAAGCAATATAGGAACTAGCAAAAAAAAAAAAAAAAATCGTTAAGAAACCATCGACTTTTGGAGAAAGAGAGAAGGAGAGAGAGAGAGGACAGAGATAGGAGCGCAGCAAGAGAGAGAGAGAGAGAGAGAGAGAGAGAGAGAGAGAAAGAGAGAGAGAGAGAGAGAGAGAGAGAGGAGGAACTCTTGGTAAAGGAATGGAAGTGGAAAGTTGTAGAAGTCGAACAAAGTGGAGGATGAAAACCTAAAAGAAAATGTTCAGCAGTATGATCGAGCGAGTGTTACACCGTGTATCGCTATTAGTGTTGATGTTTTTTTCTGCCACTAATAACATTTTTTCTCCGTACACACCTGTCAGATTTTGGATCTGACGGTTGATATTGAAAGTTAAGATTCTCACCTTCCGATTGGCGGTCTCCATGTAATAATCGGACAAGTGTGCACGGAGAAAAGCTGTTTTGAGTGGCGAAAAATTTGTTAACACTAATAACGATACACGGTGTAGATTCAAAAGTCTGCATCGACGCCGCTAAACGAAAGAGAAAATATTTAAACACACGTGCGAGGTCATTTTTTATTTTACGGGCAGGTTACTAAAAATATTTTGAAAGAATGATGCATGGACTAGGACTCGCTTTACCGCATCTCTCACGTGACGAATAAGTACAGTACAGTACTGTACTGTACTATTGGCATTAATTAAAGGAGGGCATGTAAGCATTGTAAGGTACCACGAAGTAGTTGACGGAATGATAAAATGGTCACGGAAGCTTTGTCGTACAAACATTGAAAAAATATAAATGCGTACTTTTTAACTTAGATCCAGCTGAAATCCAGGCTCAAACTTCTTTTGAAAAGTACTTAATCAATTTTATATAATTGTCCTACTTTTGTAAAGGAGGACAATCGTCCAAAGTACAATATGGACAAAGATTCACGAAGCCGAATCTAGCTTTCGGAAGGGCTGCTTATGTGGCACATCTCTGACAGGTCACTTTCGAAGACGGAGCATATACACCGAAGGATTTGCTTTATGTTTATGTGCGTAAAACAAAAAACAAAAAAAAGGGGGCGGCAGAAGTGCTTTGTCGGTTTTTGGCTTTTTGCCCTCAATATAACCGTTTTGAATCCTACAGGTTCAGTAAGTACACCGTGAATCGCTATTAGCGCCTTTAAATAATTAGGGAGGCGTTAATAGAGGTACCAAGCGTTTTAAACGCACGCATGAAACATCAAAAAAATAATGATATATGCGCACGGAACAAATGGAAAAAAAAAAAATGCGTTGACCGACTTTGACTTCATAATAAAATAGAAAATAAAAACAATTAATCAGAAGTACTACTACAACTTAGGGTATATGCCCATGTATAAAAGTACCTGTCTTTTAGTATATCTTCCGTCAAAGATTTTCTCGCGGCTTCCGCTGGCTTAGCATCCACTCTGGCGGAAGGCACATGGCCAATGCCACGTGTATCCACAATATCGCGCGTTCGTCGCGGATATTTATTAATTTTTCCACGAGGCAGAATACTATTCGTTCACGCTCCTAATATTGAACTCCTTCAGGTCACTTGTTGCAAACTGGCAGGTTTTACCGACAGCGTATCCGATTACGCATCCGACGGTCAAGGTTTACGCCCATAACCTTGGAGAATGAAATTTGTCATCCAATAACTTTGATTTTCTGACATAAAAAAATAATTTGGTACGGCATTGTGTGAAACAGTAAGTCCAGCAGTAAATAACCTCATTTTCAACCGTAAAAATAACGTCACCCTAACTCAAAAAAATAATTACGTTAATATTGGAACTGTTTAACTAGCGTTAATTACTCTAATGTCGAATATTTTTAGGTGCAGTACAGTACAGTAGTGTAATGCACGAAATGTGTCATTCCGTACTATAATTTCACATTATTTCGTACAGATGTTCAAAATAAGTGTCAGATAATGGCGTCGACAGGGAAAATTGAGTGCGTCGCGCGGAAAAGCGTACTCAGATTTTATTTTGAAGTCATAAAGACGAAAGAAAATTGCGCTAACTTGTTCTCACATGTTCAGGCGTCGAATATGTGAACACGGAGTATCGCGGCTACCCTAAAAACATGGGAGCGCGTATCAATTACTTAACTTTTACATCGATTCACGGTGTACTTTTTAAACTTTTTTTGAAAATTCCGTACATTATTCGTACATTTTTCGTACATTAAATCCGTACACGAAAGCTACGAATTTTACGAAAATTTCAAAATCTTAAAAAATTAACGCATTTTCGTAAAAAAGTGAAAATCCGTACGTTTGGTACCCCTATGCTGCGGGCAAAAACATTTACCGTCGATTATATTTTGGACTTCATCCGCAGAGCAATCGCGTCATCCGCCCTTGGGTGTGTCCCCATGTATCAAAAGTATCGAAATATTTTGTCGTTTTACCTCAAAACGGAGTCCCGAACCAGAAAAACTTTAGTCGATACTTTTGAATGTACTCCATGATTGTCTCCATGTGAATGCATTTTGACGTTTTCCATTTTGCTTTGTCCTTTTTATAAAAGGAAAAAGCATTCTAGTCGCATTCGTCTCTGGTGACAACGATGATTGATCGTCGATTGTTTTTGTGTAAGATCGTGAGCCGTTGAGTGATTGGCTTTATGATGATCCAATTTTGATGTAATGACAAGAGCCACGTGGTACAATCTTATTTGTTGTATTTCTCGTGGTTGTAATGGAATGATAAACGGCCAGACAAATTCGACGTTAACTTTTGCGCGTGCGATCCCGTCACATGACGCCACGTTTTCGTGTTCTCCTTATCCGTACACTATCGTAATTTCAGTGTTGGCGTGACGTACGATGTGTCGTGTTATCAATACCGGTACAGTACCGTACAGTATAGTACTTTTAATTTTGGCGCATGGGATTACGAAGTTTACTCAAATTTATTTAAGTACTCTATATTGGGTTATGTCGGCGATAATTATCCGCCCTGTAATTATGAACACTAAAATATGTTGTCGTACAAAACCAGTCAGTCCGTATATTTTGACGTCATTATGGCGTTAGTACTATTTGTCTCACATACATATACTATTTGTCTCAACTCATATTGTTGCCGTTGAACTATAAACTTTTCACATGTAAATTCATGTAAATGTTCACACGGACGACAATGCTGTCGACGGACGGAGATTTGCGAATGGGATTTTTTCGATGCGATTAAAATTTTCTGTCTAGTGCAATTTCACATGCGAGCGCGATTATATTAAATTATTATTTGTACCCTTTTACTTATACAAGTACAATTTTGCACAGTCAGATGTCGTCCGTACTCGACACTATTTAAAAAGTACCTATATTATAATTTTCTACGCTAATTAAGCCTTACCTTAAATAGTATAATGAAAAAATTAGAATCATTTACTCTATTTAACGTGATAGAGTCGAAATTTAGGGCGACCGAATTAGCGTTATTTACTCTAATTATGATTCGCGGTGTACCTTAATTTCAACGTTGGCGCCATGCACGATGTTCGTACATGGTAGGCACTGTACCATCGTATTGTACATGGTATTGTACTATATTGTACCCAAAATCGTTAACAATTGGTTTGAAAAATGTAACGGCTAAAGCAAACCTACGAAAAAAGGAGAAACGATTAACGTTTTACATAACAACCGACACTATTAAACGTCACGCCAATCTGCAGATTGGTAACCATTACAGCTTATCCATTTCCATCGACTTATATTATGGAAAAGGTTACGCTTTTAGTTTTCTCCATAAATTCCCAAGGGATGGGAGTTAGCATGGGAGGTGAAGAGGATAATGACACTGAAATGCTTCTGGATATTTACTACCAGCTGCAGCATCATTAGTACTAACAACATTAGCAAAAATAGTTATAATTTTTTGTTTTAAAAAGCCTTGACATATCGGCAATACTATATATCGGCGATATTTAGCATTCCGATATATCGAAGCGATATATCGATTATCGAGTACCTGAAATTCCATATATATCGAATATCGACAAATGGTCCACGATACCCAACACTACTAATTTGGATTCAAGGGCCTTCGCCAAAAAAAAATTACTATAATTTATTTACTAACTCTAATTTAGGTACATTTTTCCCATAGATTAGTCGGTATAGCATGTGTTCACATTGAACATGTGAGAACAGGTTCGCATGATTTTCTCCCTTCTTTATCGCTCGAAATCAAATCTGAGAGCGCTTTTTCGTGTCGACGCACTCACTTTCGCGTGTCGACGCCCTTATCTGACACTCTTTTTGTACAATTGTACCAAATAACGAGCAGTTTTAGTGCGAACTCACACATTTAGTACACCACACTATTTACACACTGTCTAAATTATTAAATTATAGTTATCAATGCTGATTAGAAAGTACTTGTATAAACGTATAAAAACAATTTGAGTTATTAATTATACTTTAGATTCGACGGTCAGAATTTGGGGGCGCCAAATTAACGTTATTAACGCTCATATGGCAATTCACGGTGTAATGTTGTGTATCGGGTTAAAAAAATCGCGATAATTTCAATATTTGATATATCGAATATCGAATGGTCAGAGGGCTCGATATATCGCTCCGTGACGAACAAAAATGATCGCCATTTATTTGGTAGTAAGTTAGGGTTCGTACAAATCTGATACGGAAATCCGTAACGAAATAGTACGGAAAGTCGTGCGAACAATTGCACGATAACCCCACCCCCCCCCCCCCCCCCCCCCCCCCCCCCGGCGCGCCATAGGGGCCAAAGGGGGGGGGGGGGGGGGGGGGGTGCTTTTAAAAACTAATTGACTTACCGTCAGCTTCGACATATCGCGGTAGAAATAAATCGAATTATCGACCGATGTATCAACTTAATGTCGCGATATTGAGCTTCTCTATATATCGTGGCGATATATCGATTGTCGAGTAACCAAAATTAACTACATATCGAATATCGGCAAGGAGCCCTCGATACACAACACTACTTATGTGACCTTGGCAAGTTTTATCGTAAATAAAACTTGCTTAAATATTAATAATTTATCATTTAAACGTTAAAATCCCTTTTTTTTTCTTGTTACTTTATCTCTTCCACCACCAACAATAATCCCGCGCAATCTACTTTCTGTCCTTCTCCCTCTGCACTAGTTTCCATGTCCTCGATTTCGACCAGGAGATCATTACCTCTTAGTCCTTGATTCGTGGTTCCCTACAGTCTAACTCTTCATTATGTGCTTATACGCGCCAACTTCTGTGAGTACCAATGAAAACTCGAGGTTGTAGGGAGTGCTTATAACGACTCTCACAATTTCCTATTAGGCCTTGATCTATTTATCCCATGTATCACTTCACTGCCTTAATTTAACTCAAATCTTTTCCATCGTCACTAGACAACACTCATTTGTTCCATCGTCTTTGGGAAAAGAGTTATGGTACTCTCGCCAAAATCGGCTTGCTATCCTCTTCCCAACCATGGATTACATGCTCTATGAAAAAATGTAACTCTAAATATCATTTCTTACCTTCTCTCGTGAAATCCTCCCTCTTATTTTGCGGAGCAATCTCTACGTCGGTTCCAACTAGGCATGCCCCATTTGTAACTCGACCATTATAAGGGATGGTTAATTATTGTGTCCGAAATAATCGTTTTCCCGAAGAGTGGTTTCCATTGCATTTACTTTTCCTCTTTCCTTTCGGATGAATACTCTAACAATGCCTCAAAGTTTTTTACTTTAACATTATTACGCAGTTCCATAACCAGTTTATGTTCCCTTTTTATTGTCTTCCAAGGAAACCATTTTAGACAATTCACGTATTCCCACTTCTATTCCTTCCATTTTTTCGTGTTTTGTTGGTGTTAGACTGAACCGAAAAAATAGAGTCAATAACAATATTTGTTCTTTACACTAATTATTTTTAAACACGAATAGCGATTTACGGTGTACTGGGCAGGAAAATACTGTACTGTATTGTTTTTACACTAAATAGTGATTCATGGTGTAGTTTACATGCGCACTTTGGAGCATATTTAAAAAGTAGGCGTTTCTATTGTAGGCCTTTTTGTAGGCGCCTTTATCGTAAGTTGTGTTATGGGCTTTTCATGTGATATTTTTAAAACGCTACTTTGATTGGCGACCGTCCGATCGTCCAAATCTGACGATAGTCATATCGTAAGTTGTGTTATTGGCTTTTCATGTGATATTCTTAGATCGCTACTTTGATCATCGACCGTCCGATCGTCCAAAGCTAACGGTTTAAATAAAAAATACCTCAAAATTCACAGAACAATATTTTTTTGTCCGAATGTTTTTCAAAATTTAGACATGACGTTTAATTCTCTATCGATCGATGTGCAACTCAATCCTGTTACTATTTTTTTTCATTTTGCATGAATACAATATGGGTCTTAAGGTCATATTGTATGTTCTGCGTTGTATAGGCATATTGTATAGGCCTACTTTCACCTACTTTTGAACTATGCTTTTGAGCATAGTTCAAAAATAGGCTTTTTATGGTACGCCTTTGGTAAGCGCAAGTTGTGTTATGGGCTTTTCATGTGACCTTCTTAGATCGCTACTTTGATCAGCGACCGTCCGATGACGCTTAATTCTCTATTGAACGATGTGCAACTCAACCCTGTTATTTTTATTTTTCATTTTGTGACCAATACAATACGGGTCTTAAGGTCATATTGTATGTTCTGCGTACAATAGGCATATTGTATGGGCCTACTTTCACCTACTTTTGAACTATGCTTTGGAGGTGCGTGATGATGCCGAGTACTGTAGCGGACAAGCACGATAGCAAAGAATCGTCTGTGTGGCCAATATGTATGCTTGTGCTTTGTAACTGAGCGTTGTGGGTGAAGTACCAGGAACATGGAACTGCCAGCAAAGCGCACGTGTCACTTTACAACCGAAAGAGAATCTTATGCGTGAACTTAAGGTCACATGAATTAGTATTGTCAGTGTATCGGCATCCCGGTCTCATTCAGTGCCCCTGAATGTGTCCACGTGTCCTAGCTTGTGTCAAAGCTCTCCACATGGACTTTCATGTGGTGGCAAGCGTCTATGGCGGACTCTCCTAGTCTTGCTGGTCTCTATTTCCAGTAATATTGACAGCATTTCAGACGATACATTGTACGCCTTCCTTTCTATGGCCTCACCAGCTACTGTAGTCTTGTCTAAGGCAGCATTTTCTTCTTCTTCTTCTGCCCTCCTAAGGCCTAGATTTCTAGCATCCGCAAGGAAGGTTGCAAAGACACAGCTATTGTTTCCTCTTTCAGGATTTCGAAGCTCAGATCTATTGGCTTTGAAAGCTGAGCAAGAGCAGTCAATCAGAGTCCGTGGTCAGTTGCAATTGCTTTCCTTCCTTTTGAAGGCGTTCTATGTTGCTGACTTTCCGTGGTTTAGGTTTGCTTTGTTAAAGAAGTTATGTTTTGTCTTTTGTATGGAGTTCTGACTTTTTTTGGAATACTATTTCTTTCAAAATAGCTTTCTTATACTTGCTTATTTTGTCTAAATATATTGTTTTCGTTTACTGTTGATTGCTGCTGAATTCATTTCTTTCTGTCATCGCTTCTTTACTGTTTAGGATTTAACTATTGTTTATTTTAACATTAAAATTGCAGGCCTGATCTGAGTCCTCGTAGCATTCTGTTGTTTAACAAATCTACATATTTTGGTTTTTCACGGATAGTCCCTGATTGTCATTTTGTTTACATTCAAAACTACCTCTGTTATTTTCAAGTCCATTAGCTCCCATTATTTTTCATGAATGCTTTTGTCTGTGTAAGGCTTTTTTTCTTTTATTTTGTTGTGGAATCTGTCGTTGTTACCAGGGAATCTATTTAGGCTTTTTGTATTGTGGCTATCTTACAGTAAAATGGAGCATGTTATTTATGCCATTGTTTTATTACAAATGACAAAAGGCTAGCTGGTGAAGCTGAATCTTTTGCTGGTTTTAATTCTGGTAGTTGAAGTTATGATCAATGGTTCAATCATTGACCGTGTCATAGTAATTAGAGCATCTACGTATGGCTTAGTTTTTGTTTCAAATGTCTGAGACTTAGCTGGTTACGCTGATTTTTTTTGCAGGAGCATCTGGCAAATCAAAGTTTTCAGTGATGGCTCAAGCTGGTGAAACAGCCACTGCTGCACCTTCTTCTGAAGATCTATTTGAATTTGCTAAAAATGATAAAAGGAGAATGTTGCACGTTGTGTATCGCGTTGGAGATTTGGATAAGACTATCAAGTATGTTAAGTTAACCGACTTTGAGGGGGGAAAAAAAAAGAGGATGTCATATCATGAAGCCGAGAAATGTGGTCCAAATCTGAGCCTATGAACAGGCAGATTTGATACGAGAGTCTCTTTTGTATGATCCAGACAGTTAAGGTGTTCAAAGTTCAAATCGTGGAATTCCCTTGATGATTTTACATTGGAAATAACATTTTTTTTAAGGAAACTCTTTTGAAAGTTGTGAAGGTATTTTCTGTCAACTTGTGTATGCTTTAAAAAAAAGCATTTTTATATTTAGACTCAAGTTTATGCCCCTGCGCATTTATATGTCAAATGAAGGCCAGTCAAATATTTGCATTTTGACTCGGCCTGGGGTGATATTCATCGTTGTTTTGTTCTTTTTCTAAGCTGAAAAAGAAACCCGTCAAGTTCCAAATTATCAATTAACCAAAATAGTGATATTAATAACTGTATTTTTTAACTTGAACTCCTAAAACGAAAAGCCTTTTGAATTTGCAGACCATTTCCAAGTTCTTTGCTTAGAAAAGTTGTGGTGATTGTAAACTTGAATTGCCACGACTTTAATCTTGAGTTTGCTCATCTTTTTGTATCTTCCTTCATTTGGACAGGTTTTACACTGAATGTCTAGGCATGAAGCTTCTCCGCAAGCGTGATATTCCAGAGGAGAAGTACACTAATGCCTTTCTTGGATACGGTCCTGAGGAGTCTCACTTTGTGGTGGAGCTGACATACAGTGAGTCTCTCCCTGATATATACATTCTTGCTCTTATGTTCATTTTTGTATCCCTCCTTCTCCAAAAGCGAATGTTCTTCCGGGGTGAATTTATATTGCCATGCTTTAATCGTCTTCTACATGGCTTATAAATTTTCAGGTCAAATGCAGCAAGGTTTTTTGTTGGTCAGGATCAGACAGAAATAATCAGTGCTCGTTTACAAATGGAAAAAATGAACCTTAATACTTTTTGTCGTGTTCATCGCAGACTATGGTGTGGACAAGTACGACATTGGCACTGGTTTTGGTCATTTTGGGATCGCAGTGGAAGACGTGAGTTTTTTTTTGACCCTTCACATTGAAGTGAAAGCCAAATCCACCTCCCAAAATCCTGTTCGACCAGTTCTGAAGGGACACCTTATTTGGTGTATTGTGGTCGCACTTTATGGTCTAGTTTTTGGGAGCTCAGTGGATTCCTTGTGCAGCTTTTCTTTTTTGTTTGTTTATTGTTTTGCTATTTGTGTTGCAATGTAACTGTGTGTGACAATTACAGACGTAAATTCTTCACAAGTAGTGGTTGATGGATTTTTATGCTATCTATTAATCACAGCTCATCTTTGATTGGAAGGCTCAACTCCTCGATATGGATTGAACTCTTTTGTGCTTGTCAAAACGACGTAGATGTTTCAGCCTCGCCCTACTCTTGTTGCAGAGTTACAGCGGGTTGTCACAGGCATTTATATTTTTGACTTTTTTTTTTTTTTTTTGGGTACCTTTTGCATTTCCAGGTCTATAAGACAGTGGATTTGATCAAGAGTAAGGGAGGCAAGGTGACTAGGGAAGCAGGACCAGTGAAGGGTGGCAAAAGTGTGATAGCATTTGTGGAGGTGAGTGGATTATCTTTAAGAAAATGGTCGATCTAAAAAAATAATTGTAGACCTGTTTTTCAGTTAAGTGTTCCAACTAAAAATAGGGTATATAGACTGGTGCGGCGGCCCAAGTTTTGACGGCTTTAGACTGCGAAACTTGACAAAGGGGCTAACAGACGTGGGCAAGTTACGGTCATTTCATGTTTGTCATTTCAAATTAATGTATATTCAAAAATCGACGGGAGTGAGATTTGGTTGTCCATAGACCTAGCATAAAACTCAATGGGCTTTTGCCACCAGAAGTTGAGGACCAAGGGCGTGTGTGAAATATGAATGTTAAGAGGAGACATTCACCCAAAAAAAGACCAGTTTCAGTGGAGGAGCTGAGGCAATGCTGTTCTGCTATATGTTTGGAGGGGTCTTTCAGGATCCTGATGGTTACAAGTTTGAGCTCATCCAGAGGCCTGAGACGCCAGAGCCCTTCTGCCAGGTCATGCTACGAGTGGGTGACCTTGATCGGGCTATCACGTTCTATGAGAAGGTGGGTTTGTACTTTAATGGAAGTTGTATACAAGATGTGTATTGGAGCAATTGCTTCAGAAAATCACCAATTAAACAGAGTGTTTTTTTTTTTTACGTTTTGTATGAACAATTGTTTTGAAAAAGAATTATGACATATACGCGAGAGTGTGTACCTTTTGTTCTTATCTTTAATCTGAATTATTTTTGTTGCTTGCTTGTCTGGTGTGAGCAGGCACTAGGAATGAAACTTTTGAGAAAGCGAGACAATCCTGATTATAAGGTAAGCTGTGTACTGGGAAGATCTGTGTTCAATTTGGATTTTTTTTTGCCAGGTTCCATAACCGACCAAAGAAGTAGCACCATAAACGTTCTTCAAAGTTTGCCTTGTTTACGTTTTAATGACTTTGATTGTTTTCATCTTTGACTGACATTTCTCTGCTTGAAATAATCAAATTTTGGGTGTATATATCGAATTGCGATTGGAACAGAGTAGATGGGAACCAGCTGTAAGTTTGAAGCGCAGGTTCTAAACGGCAGTTTATAGAAAGTCTTCAGAGTTGACAAAGCTGCTTAGACCATTTTGTGTCTGTTTTTTATACGCTAGAAAGAGACAGAATTTCAGACTTGTTATGTTGCTAATCAGGCTATTTCACTTGTGTAATCGATATTTGCCTTACATTATGTTGATATTCGGCTTTGCAGTACACAATTGCTATGTTGGGATACGGTCCAGAGGAGTCGTCAGCTGTCATGGAGTTGACTTACAACTATGGCGTCACTGAGTACACGAAAGGGAATGCATATGGCCAGGTAGATACTCTCTGCTGCGCTCTTCCTTTGAGTCGTCATTTTCTTGAAGTTGGTAAACAATGCAGTAAGCGATGGAACTTGATGAAATACTAAACAACATAGGAGATAAGGTTGATTAAAGCTCGAATCTTCTGAATCAAAGCAGGGTCCACAAGTCTCACTGTCTCTCTAATTCTCCCTCTCCCTGTGTGAAGAGTAAAAGTTCACTAGGTGTGTTTGTGACTAACTATTTGTATCTCAGTTTAGACTTGGAAGGTTACTCAAAGCCGGTATTTTTTGTGGTGATGCAGAATGTTTTAGAACGCAAATATGCTATTGTATCCAGCTTACATGGGAGCTGGCTTTGGGATGCAGATTGCGGTGGGAACTGACGATGTGTATAAGACAGCTGAGGCTGTACGCATAGCAGGAGGCAAAATCACAAGAGAGCCTGGGCCTCTTCCTGGCATAAACACAAAGATAACTGCATTCCTCGATCCTGATGGATGGAAATCGGTACCTGGACATCCCTTCTATCTCAATTTTTTGAGCAAACCTGTTTTCATCCGTTTGTGTTTATTCTTGCTGACTGTTTACGACATTTATCTTTCTTGCTTCTTTCCTTTGCTATTGTTTTCTTTGGCAGCCTTTCATTGAATTTGAACCTTATTGAATGGTTTGATTGTTTATTGAGACTTCTTCTCTTTTAACTGCTATTTGAAGTTGTTCAAAATTTGTCTTTCTATATGTCGTGCTAGTCTTTCTAGTATTCGCTTAATGATGTACCATACCATTATTTATCACATATTCGCCACATTTTTGTTCATTTGATTTTTTTTTGAATTGAGAGCTAATATTTATCGATTTTGTGGCGTGTGTTATAGGTGTTTGTCGACAATGCTGACTTTTTGAAGGAGTTGGAGTGAAGGAGTTAGGCTCATATTTCTCACAAGAGGTGTGACCATTTAGAAAAACTATTTTGGCTCCCTTTCCCAACCAGTTCTCCATCTATATGCTCCTGTTTTAAGACTTTTGTTCTGTTAATGTACCAATGTAACATATTAGCAATTAGTCTATGGCACTCAAAACTCTTGGAGTTTTCGATTTGAACGTTTCAAATATTGGATGCTAACGAAGTTTTGACTACCACCGATTTTAATTAACATTGTATTTTTTTGAAATGCTTTAATTGCATATGTCACCCAAGTGATGATATTGTCAGGATTGTCGGTAAATGGGGCATGTCATACAGAATTGGGTTAGTCTTTTTTTCTTTCTTTCTCGACTTCAATGGTATTGTCCCATTTCTTTCTTACTCGTGTCATCTATCTAACAGCAGCAAAAGTTCTAACATCATATGATTAACAACATGTCCACGTGGTTTGTGATTTCAATTCTTGTATGTCTAAAAACTTTTATGACATCTTAGAACAGCTTGTGTAATGGTTTTGAAATGTGGTGTGTGGATGACGACTCTACCATTTTTGGTGTGAATCGAAAGGTTCGCCTGGCTTTAGATATTATATGCTGCACCTTGATTTGTGAAAATGGATAAGTTACATGGTTATTTGAGGTTAGATTGTTACACATGCGCATAATATGGGGTAGCAATATATAAGGTTCTCATACCTTCCCCTACATTTAGACAGTGTAAATCGCAATCCGTCGTCAGCTAACAGGTTAGTTACGTTGGAGGGAAAATTTGTCCTGAAGTTGACGGCTAATGGTTCAATTTTAGAATTGATCCATTGGTTAATTTACCCAAAAAACTAAATGGGTTACAGGATTTGCCTCCAAAAGTGAAACTTATTTTTAATAAGCCTAAATTCTTTGAACAAGTTAGAACTCAAAACATTAGACCAGGTGGTTACCGGAATCTCATCCTGGAAACTTCTAAGACTTGACATACTGGATTTTATAGCTTTCAAACAAAATTTTGTTCTGATAAAGAAAATCTAGAGCCAGTAAATGGCGGGGCAAATCCCCTGCAAAATATTTACCAGCATGTTAGAGAGAATTTGTTGCTATGCACTATCTTTGGCTTTGAAAATAACAGACAATTAAATATATAAATGCGATGGTAAGCCATCAAAGCCCATGGGAAGAAAAGGAGGTAGCAATGCTAAAACCGAAAAACTACAGGCGAGGGGAATAAAACAAGAAGGGTAAGCAAGGCAAAAGCAATGAAAATACAAAAAGATGGAAGGTAAAACCCAAACCACCCAAGGAAGCAAAATAAAACACCAAACGAAACAGCTAAGGAAAAATTCAAAATGACTCAACCAAACCTCAGCAATTAGAGTGCAAAATAAATATACACGTGCTTTGAAAAATAATTGCTCAACTAACGACCATGCTGTGTTTGGTGAGTAATCACAACATTTGTAAGCTTGAGGTGGATGGCAAATGTGACTCTGCCTACTACCTAAGCCACATATGCTTTAGACCGTGTCTGTTTTGGGCTACGTTTTTTATTTCAATGCTTTTGTAATATTCTTACATGTAAACCAAAGTCATAACTTTTTGAAAGACTTTACACGATGGTAAAACATCTTAGAACATGGGAACTGCAAATGGGCGTCTAAAACAAAACTGACTCGTGAAATGCGGCTGAAGGAAATAAAGTGCAAAACTATTACAAACAAGGGTAAGTTAACAAAAGACATTGAAGGGAATAAGCACAAAAGCAACAACAACAAAACATACCCAAATCAAAAACAACCTAACCAAGTTCCAACCAATCTAAAAGCAACCCCTTCAATTCCCCAGAAAAAGGGAACACAACAATCCATAAAAACAATACTAGCACGAAGGAGGATAGGAGTTTGCCCTCGCTGTAAAGTCACGCATACACGCTGAAAATAGAAAGATGTGAGAACTAAAGCGAGGACTCCCAGGACCCGTCCTCTCGAAAGAATGTCGGCCACGGGTAGAAAAGATCTCCTCCAAAGCAACTCCCAAACGACCAAATATCTCAACTGCCGTCATAATAAAGTCATGAATAGCATCGCGGTGCATATAATCACGGTCCTTACGAGAAGCGTCACGAGCACCCACTCCAACATGTTGAGCCTCGTGACCAGCGACTATAACCGAGGTAGGATTTCCCAAAACAATGTCAAAAAAAATACGGCAGGCACCATTGAGGGAGTCATTATCAATCTGCCGCAAAGTAACAATGTATGAAACCTCCCGACAAATTGAATGCTCCCCCACAAAGGCAATACTCAAAATACTGTCGCAAATAGTGTTGTGTACCTAATCAACTCTTTCCCCCATGGGAGCAACGAGGAAATGGACGCCGTCACGATGAAAGACAGGGTCGCACGAGCAGATGTGACATATTCTCATTCTTGGGGTGAGGGATTTGCCACTGTGTGGAAAGTACAGTGTACCACTATTGGTGTTAATGTTTTTTCCGCCACTTTCACCTTTTCTTCCTGCACACTTAGCGATTGTTCATCCAACGGTTGCGATCGAAATGTAAGGTTCTCACCTTCCGATTGGCGAGTCTCAGAACGGAAATTAGGCAAGTGTGCTCAGAGGAAAGATGAGTTAAGTGGTCAAAAACTTGTCTACTCTAATAGTGGTACATGGGAGGGGGGTAGGGAAGGTTTGCGCCGTTGCTGCAAACGGGGGAGAGGGCGGGAAGATTTTTTACTGATTTTCGGGAGGGAGGAGGAGACGTCTCTACCAACTTTCGGGGGTGTGGGGAGTGTTCTCCCTTTTGCTGCACATTTTAGTAGGTTCTTGACTCCCAGCATGAGACTAGATTAAAGTTCATTCGGGGAAAAGTTTTTTTGAGGTGAAAAAGGTTCGTTATCTCGGATATAAGGTCACTCAAAGGATGTTGGGATCCCGGATGGTGAAGGTGGAGGCCGTGGATGCCCTATCCATTTGCTGTCGCGTAGTGAGCGAGGAGTTAGATCCGAAGGTAAAACATTTCGATAGAAAGGAGTATTATCCCACAGTGGCGGAGAAGTTAAATCCAAAGGTAAAACATTTTGATAGGAAGAAGTGTTATCCCATAGTGGGGAGGAGTTATATCCGAAGGTAAAAAATTGCCATGGGAAGAAGGTGCTGTGGCGTAGTAGTGTGAAAGATAATACATTGCCACCATCTAGTTTTCCAATATAAGCTTCCAAAAATATTACTTATACAAATACAGTTTAGCTCTGGTCAAATTTTCAAAGCCTTTATTCCGCGTCGATCAACAACGTAATCACAAAACGATGGACCAACTTGTGGTGAAAAAATTACTTGCATTCTTCTTCGACGAATCATGTACTTCTCCTTAGTTGCCTCATCCTCCGGCTGTATAGTTTTGCTAATCTGACTAAACGCTATAAAATCCGGGAGCTTGGAAACCAGAAGCCTAGTATTCACACAGTTAGCCCAGCCAAGCCCTAAAGCCGGAATAAAATGACCTTGACCTCCATTCATACAAAATTTCACTCCCGTTAATTCACATTCCTTGTTCTCCATAGAATCCGTAACTTGGTTGGTAATCACAACTGCCAATCCGTAGTTTTCAGCGTACCGTTTCAGGGAACTAGCAACCCTAAACAGAACTTCATTTCGACGAGTTAAGTCTGTCAAATTGTTGTCAAATTCCGTTCGAAATAGACCTGCGATAGAGTCGATTATTAAAAGTTTCACAGGAAATGGTCGCCTCAACTGACGCAACTGTAAAGGTAATCGCCATTCAAGATATGCCTGGAGTTCCTCAATAGTATTGCAGTCTTCTAAAAGAACGTTCTCACAAGGATCGATTTCGATAACTTCGGAGGACTTGATATCAGTATTGCCTACATTACCAGAAGTACTCGATTCTGCCCCGGATGCTCTGACATTGACCCTCGGCTTGTAGAATTGTGAAAGCTCCTGAAGTCTTTGATAAGGAAACCGGCCTTCCGTATAGATATAAAGGGCACTTCCTGAGAGTCCTCCCTCGGAAACAGGAAGTTGAACCGTTAAAGAAAGCTGCAAACAAAGTTGAGTTTTTCCAGCTCCACTTTCTCCAGCAATCTCAGTCAAAATCTTCGTACAAACTCCTCCCTTTAAAAGAGAATCCAGCGTCGAACAACCAAAAGTGCATTTTCTAGCAATATTTCGATGAGTTAAAATTCTTGGGAATATTTTTCTGGGACCAGTGGCGTGATTTTCAAGTGGAAATAAAGGAGCTGGAAGTTGGGGATTTGAAAGGGAAGCATCATCAAGAGACATTGGTCATCGAAAAACCTAAAATCTGCAAACACAAAATGGCGAGAATAGAGAAGAGAGAGAGGAATGGAGAAGGCAGTTGGTTAATAATAGCAGCAGCGAAGAAAAAAAAAATGGAAGATGTGTAAGAATGGAAAGGGAGGAATGGAAGGACAGAAAACAGAGAATATATATATATATATATATATATATATATATATAATATTAATGGATATGCAATGGAAAATCATCACAAACTGTCAAAAATGTGTCATCACATTATATTCAAACTTGCCTTCGCCTTTGTAAATCAGAGAACAAATTTACTCCCGAAAACCTTGTCAATAGTCATCGGCCGAGATCGGGGAGGGGCCATCTTCGGTTGCGGTGAAAATTTCCAAATTCTTTTTTAAATTACTGAAACTCTCCATATTTTTCAGGGTGTTATTTTGCACCTAATGGTTCAAAATGTGCTCCGTTTTCTTCTTTTCATACTCAAAATCTCGAGGTTTCCTCTAAAGTTTCTCCTAATTTCTTCAAAATTTCTCCGAACTTTTCTTAAGTTACCAATTTTGCTCTACATTTCCTCAGGTTTCTCAAACTTTCTCTAAATGTTTCCCACCATTCTGAAAAAATTCTCAGAAATTTCCGAAATTTCCCAAGTTTTTCCCTTCAATGCTCCCCAGAATTTCCTCAAGAATTTCCCAAAATTTCACGAAATTTCTTAAGTTTCCCCAAAATCTCCTCGATCTCCCAAATCCGACCCTTGTGCGATTGTCTCCATGTGGTTTAGGGTGTATCTTAAAGGTTCTTTCATGTCATAAATTTCCCAAACATTACTTCCGAGTTCTCCTAATTTCTCTTAATTTCCTATAAATGTCCACAATGTTACCCAATATTTCTCAAAACATCTCCAAATTTCCCCCATATTTTTCCAGGGAAAGAGGGAGAGGGAGAGGGACAGGGAGAAGTAGAGAGAGAGAGTGGGGAGAAAGAGAAAGATAAGGGGGAGGAGGGAGAGATAGGGAGTGAATGGAGTGCAAAAGAAAAAGGCGAGGTAGAGAGATGGAGAGATAGAGTGAGAGAGAAGGGGTTGACTGTAACCCTAATATACAGTTGTGCCACAAAACTAACCCTAAACCTCGTCTAACCCTAATCCGAACCTTTTGCTAAAACCTCACCTACACCTAGAAATTAACCTAATCTTAAACCTCGCCTATCCCCCGACCAAACCCTAATTCTAAACATAACCTAACCCTAATCGCAAACCCTATATCAACTGGAAACTCCATTTCTCATTAAGGGCTTTTCAGGGTTTTTGGAGTTATTTAGGGGTTTTAGGATTGTTTAGGGTTTTTTAGGGTTTTTAGGGTTTTAACCCTAAAACTGATACTACTGTACACTCGGTTTACTCGGATACAGTCACAGTCACAGTTACAGTCACAGTCACGTCACGTCACGTCAGAGTTAGACGCAATAAAAATCTCTTTGTTTTTGTCCAAATTCTGTCCTTTAGGGTTTAAACGTCATAACCTTATTGCTTAAATAACACCTCTTACCTTCGTTTCAGCTTTGTCGCAAATTCGTCAACTAACTTGTTAATATCCGCCATGGATTCCCTTTTACCGCAACTAATGGAACCATGCCACGTGTCCTGCTTCCTTCTCTGCTCTCCTGTAAAAGTTCCATGGACTCCGAGTCTCAAGTTTTCAAATTTTGAATGTAGCGCCACGTGCTACCTTTTCCTGCCTTGTTGCATTTGAGAGGCTGGTTTCCTGCCACGTGGCAAAGAAAATTCGAAGCCTTCATTCAACACAGAAAATCACCTGCGACGTGACAGGTATAGCTTCGTGCCACGTGGCAGTTTAAACATGGACAGTGATCGAACGACCAGGATTACTTCCATTTTCCGCGACGTTCGGAAACGCACGTGTGTATATTTGCCACGTGGGATCACATCCTCAGGAAAAATCGTACTGTAATCGAATTGACGGATATTCGATCGTACCAGAATCGTCATTAAATCAAGTGGAAATCTTTATTGGAGACATTTGCTGCATTCACACTAGAAATGGATGATAAATGAGATGAGGAAACGAATGATCCTGTACCATTCATTCCGCAAAAAAACAAATACAGAGGCGTCAAACCACAGTTCAAAAGTAGGTGAAAGTACGCCCATACAATATGCCTATTGTATGCAAAACATACAATATGACCTTAAGACCCATATTATATTCGGACCTATTCGGACCCTAGTTGTTCAATACGCGCGATTTTTTATTTTTTTCCAGTTTCTACGTATTGTACGTGACTTTTCAAAAAATCGCAAAAAAACGTCTACTGTAAACCGAAACTGAAATTTTACGGAAACCTATAGACAAATTACGGTAACTGTACGAATATTAACGTAAACTGTACGGAAATTGTCGAAAAGATTCGATGCACATATCGGTACTTTCTGTTCAGTAAACTGATCAGAATGTACACAGAAATGTACGGAAACTTATCGTCACGTCTACGGACATTTCCAAAACGAGACGTTGCGGCGTTACACTATTTGAGCGTCGTAAGTTCAAAATGTGTACGGGCGTCTTCTTTAAATTTTCGAAAAGAAGCCGCCATAGATACTTCTACAGTTGAAAGCGAAAATTCAAGGAAGACACCATTACCGACGCCACGGCAGTAGTTAGTAAACTGTCGTTGAAGTCGTTGATGAAGAAGTCACAGACCTCCAAAAAAGCAACCATGCGTAGAGTTCCAGGATTACGTCGTGCAATGTTGAATGATGAAAAATGTCATCTGCATATGGCGTGTACTTTGTTTTTTTGAAGATTCGTGCTCTCGGAGAGGTAGAGAGAGAAGGCCATGGCTGCCTGTCTGTGAACGACAGACAATTTTATTTTATTCTGACAAAAAATGAGTTGTTCTCAGGTGTTAACCTGGACCTACGTACGCATCTAGTACCCGTTGCTAAGATTGACCGTATCCAGTTGATATAGTTGTTCCGATACACACATGAGGTGTAATAATAATATAAATACACATTATTTTTTACCGCTCATTTGACGGAAAGCGTACAGACTGCGGTACATGTTCAATTCAATTTTTTTAACATGTACAGATTTGTACGGAAAAAAATCATTAACGTTTTTTACGATTTTTTCAAATCGACCTCTCCAGTTTCTACGTATTGTACGTGTGTTCGAATTGTGCGTAAAATGCGTTTTGAACAACTATGATTCTGGCAAATTAAAACATTCGGACCAAATAAATGTTATTTACACCGTCAGATTCGGACGATCGGACGGTCGCTGTTAAAAGTAGCGATCTAAGAAGATCACATGAAAAGCCCATAACACAACTTACGATAAAGGCGCCTACCATAAAAACGTCTACTTTTGAAACATGCGCCAAACAGGTCGACCGCTCGGCTGTCAACATTTTTGGAGCGTAGTGACGGTCAAAATATACGATTTGGAGCGTAGCGACAGACAAAACATACGGTCAAGTGCGTCAAAACTTAGACAACTGTGGTAAATCATCTTCTTTTCCGGAAAACCTTTTCGGAATGTAGAAATCGGACTTTGAAAAAACATGAAGTCGTATCCCGAATGAATGATGAATGGTACGGACGAAATTGAGTCATCAACGACTAATCATACGGCAACATGAATCAAATCGCGAAGTTTTTGTTGACCTGAGGTGACGTCAAAGGCGATTCACGTCCAAACAAAAAAAAAACATTCATTTCCTCATCTCATTCATTGTCCATTTCTAGTGTGAATGTAACAATTGTGATGGTAAAACCACTTTTCTACAAAAAGGGTAAAACTGAAAAAGCAGTTAGACTACAAAAGTCACAAAAATGTAAGCTACGTCTAAAAGTTTAAAACAATAAAAACACTATTAAAAAAACAAAAATCCAAAACAAAATTTATAAAGATGATCGCCAACAAAAAATAACAAACCCATAGTAGGAGTAAACTCAAAGCCCTTGTGGATTCTAAATAATGTTTATAGCGTTGATAATAATTGAGAAATAGTACTGGTCCTAATTTCACGAGTCATAGGGAAATCAATGCACCGTTAGTCGTTATCAGTGTTAAAGTTTTTTTTTCCACTTAACACATCTTTTCTTTGTGCACAGTTGTCGAATTGTCAATTGAAGACGTTAATAGGAAGGTGAGAAGCTTGCCTTCCAATAGCAACCATCGGATTAACAATCCCACAAATGTGCACGAAGAAAATATGTTTTAAGCGGCGAAAACAAACTTCAATAGTAATAACGATTAGTGGTGTAGCGTTGTGTATCTGGAAATTTTTTATCGTGATAAATTTCATATTCGAGATTTGATGTATATAATGTCGAACGGTCACAAGGTCGGGTGTATCGCTTCTCGACCAACAAAAGTTATCACGATATATTTGGTGGGAGGAGGGAGTATGCTCCCCTATGGTACCCAACGTACGGAAATATCTCGATAGTCATCGACCAGATACCTTATCGTGATAGTCATTCACCCGATACCTTATCGCGATATATCATAATTTTATCGCAATATAAGCATTTTCGATATACTAGACAAGTATTGTCATTATCGGTGGGTCAAAAGAACATACATATCGAATATCGGCAAAGGCTCTTAATACACAACATCGGTGATTGCACCACCATCGAATATCGTCATACTGGGGGAACACTTAGTCCATTTTTTTTATGTAACTGTTATACGTTTTTTGCCCACAAAATGTGATATTTGTCGTAAAAAAAATAAAAAAAATTGCGGACGTCATTATCGTATTGAACGTGTCTTTATATGAGGCAAAAAAAAAAACAAAAAAATTGACGTGTGAAAAATTGAAATCGACCAGCTAAGATCATGCCTCGTTAACAAACAAAATAAATAGAGAAAACCGTTCAAGCGTTACAATAACAAGATTGCCATGATAACATGTAAATAAAAATGTTTAGCTCAAGCTACTTTCATTTCGAAACCATTTAGCTTATATCTTTGATTCTACTGATTAGAGGGAGAGGAAAGCGTTTACCCTTTGTCCATTTTTTTTCCCTTTCACGTCGAACCCCGTAATAAGTTAGGCTAGAGGGATAGAGAGGGACGAAAAGGGAGAATGAGAGCAATAACTCTTATTGTATGCTCTTGTTCAAGAGATTATAAATCCGCTCATAAGAAATATTGACATTTTAATATGTTTCGTGTGCTCTACTAACACCACCAAAAAAATTAAGACCAAAATCAAAAGTATAAATAACCATAAACGTTATTACACTGTTTTCTATTGAGTTGTTAGCCAAAATATTGAGTGGGAACCGAAGAATAGCTTAGATGACGTTTTGGTGATGGTGTGGAATGTGAGAGTGGAGAGGAGCACAAGGGTAATACATGAGGTATCACCCTAGCACGTCGAGGTTACTAATGGAACCCTGTCGTTATGAGAGAGATATCGTTCAGCAGGGGGACTTAATAGGAGGCCCTCCCTAAGAATGTGAAGAAGTTGAAATAGCCATAGGACACGCTTTCACTTGTTTGAATAAACACGTTTCGGAGAGGATTGAGATGAGGGTGCGATAGAAGTTGGATGAAGAGCCTACACTTGATGAGACAGCTTTGGGAAGTCGTTACCCAGTTGCAAACGTGTTTGAGATGACAAAGAAGGGGAGCGTGATGCTTGTCATTTTTGAGTGGTCATATGGAGAGGTTCGAAGTAGATATTGAACCATAAGACAAATTCGCTTGGGAGCCAGGTAGTTCTTAGTCATGGTTACATTCTTACACTACACCGCCCATCATTATGGATTTATGAGTTTTGATGCGAAATCATAATTAATAATATAGATATATTGTAAAGGTAGCATGGTTGATTGTAGTCCAACTTCCGTAAACAGTGTTGCAAATAGTATTTTGTGAGTTTTGGCCAGGATTACTGTTATTATTTTTAATAACGATGGGCGGTGTACTTCAATTTTTAATTGTGGCAACCCTATATCATTGTCAGTTTACGGTTTTGCATATCGGCGAGTGCGCTCAAGATTTGTAAGCTTGTCAATAAGGTAGGAAGCGGCTACAAACTAGAAAAAGTCAATAAACAGTTGTTGTTTTGAAATTATATAATCAAACACGTCAAAGTTCGAGCTGTTCAAGTTAATTTCGAAATGTTAGAGCTAGTTCAAATCGTTCGATTTAGGATATGTTCCCATGTACTTGTAGCTTAGCGAACTTACTTTGTTTTTTAGCGCAGATCCGTTGGACCCAGATTCACGTGTCCCTTTGTGTAACAAACGAAGTCGTCACTTAAAGGTGTGACAATTGTATACGTTGACAATGCCCATGACGGGTGTCAACCGTGTACAATCTGTGATGACGCACCAAATTGTTAAAAATTTCTTTGGACGTCGCATAACCTTGGGTGACATTTGTATACGTCCAACCTTTTGACACTTTGCCCATGGAGGATGTCCATGGCCGAAAAAGTGTCATTTCCGCTACCTTTTTTGTAAGGTACCCTCTTTGGCAATTTCCACGCACATTGAATCATTGTTCTACCTCATTTGTCGGCTACAGGCTGCATGGTATGGCTGCTTTTAATTGTATAGTTGATATTAGTATAGCCGATTTTTACAGTAGATTGAGTGTGACATAATAAAACCAATTTGAAGCGCAACGATTTTTTTTTTATTATTCTGGCCCTGTTAAAACGAGGTAAAATTCTGCGGATAAAACAACCTAAAAAATAAGACTTATTAGCCGCCTTTGTATGAGATTGAACAACATAATAATAATAATTGTGTGTTTTAAAAAAAAAGGCATAAAAAAATGCTTGAATGCCCTTGGTAGTGGTTAGAAAACGTCACTATGATTGTTTTTCCCCACTTCCCACCACTTAACTAGTCTTGACTGGTGAAAGAATGCGGAATAGTGAAGTTTGAAGGGGTGGTAAAGTTTGAAGTTGTGGCGAGTGCGTATTGATGTGGCTTCAAATATTTCTCACCATTTCGTGAAATGGCGTCGGCATCTTCAGACCCCTGAAACGTAAATTTCGGTATTGAACACAACCTAACAAAACAAAACAAAATGTGTACTTTCTTAGACGCAAACGGACAAAACATAGCGACTTATGTACTTTTCCTTGTCCTTGGAATCGTTCGTTTTTTGTTTTTATATTACGACACATGCGAATATATGTTTCTATTTGTTATTGAAAAAACTTTTTTTTTAAACACATCGCCGATGTGTTTTAAAGAAAGTTTGACGATTACGTTTCTTGTCTATGGTCGAAAAACAGAAGACGACAACATGTAGCACATTCTAAGTTCGACGATGACGCAAAATGTACTTCTCCTTTTTTCAATTTTTTTGAACGGTTGAAACTTACACGGTGTGGCGCTAAGCTTTACAAGAAAACGACAGAAAAAAGCCCTTACTTATGCACATGGGGACATACCCTTAGTTTTAACTTTTTCTTACAAAAAGAGTCATGTGTATGGTCATTACCAGAGGGGTTAAGGTTAATATTCCATCAAGCAAAAAATGGGGTTGTTTACTGTAGAAAGTACCTTGCCGTACTAAGCCGTACGGTTTTTTTTTTTTTTTTAACAAAAGATGTTTACTAAAAAGTCGTTGAGATTCTCGAGACTTCTTGGCTAAAATTACCACCGTCCGATTTTCAATTTCTGACGCAAACGTCCATTGTTTCCAATACCTGGCTAGTCTCCTCCTATTGTCCTTAAGAGGACACTTAGCGCTTACTGGACGTGTGTATTGGTCCACTTGTAAAGTCAGCGTCGAACCACGACGGACGTGAAGTTATAAAGTTACATGTGGCAAATGGCTTGAACCTTCTGACATCAAAGCCACCCTGTTGGACGACAAAAAAAAATTAGTTGTAGGACATCACACCACCTTTATAAATGTGCGATACAACGACTATACATTCACGTACAAATGGTACATTCTTGGACATTTGTACAAACTTTAATTTTGCAACGGTTTTTGTGGCTGTTGGTACGACAACAACCCTAAGAACGTTCAGATTGTACATTAGCGTGAGGCTACTAGATATTTTAATCGGCGTCTGCGCGTACACATATGCAGCTACAATTTTGTCATTTTGGAAATGATGATGTCAACAGGATCCTACATGGTACTAATCGCAATCTAACACCTCATTCACTGGCACGACCTGATGGAAAGATGTTACAAATATTACTGCCAGTAAACGTGTTCGTACGATTACTAGGAACGCCTGATGGAAGGTTACCCTAATCCGTTAATGCCTATTGTTAAAAGACACAAAAATATGATCGACTCACTTCATAAACAATAAATCAAGATGATGCACAGCGGAAGCTTACACATAAATAAATCTCATTCCCCACATAACAAATCACATCGACAAAATATAAATATATTGCGCCGAAACTTTTCCAAAACAATCGCTCACTCTTACCAATCTAACTCACTCAGATTCCTAACTGACATTTATCACATATTCTCACTCACACTCACACTCACACTGAATACATTTTGATGATCACAAATATATTGATTTAATTCCTAACTCTACTCACTCACTAAATACTCTCTACAATGATAAAGAACAAATACAACTGAAAACAATACATCGCAAACAATCCTTAAACATAACGACCACATGCACTCTGAGTGCGCCTGCCATAGCCTGCAGCATCAAACAAACTTCTATTCTGACAAATCTGCTCTCTGTGAATCGAAACAAACTGTGGCAGGATCGTTGCAGGATCGTTACAAGATCGGCCGTACAAAAGTATTGCCGCTTCGTCGTACATATAAAATATTCCCGCGGACAAAAAAGATCGCGTCACGTTTCGCGAACATGAAATATTTCACGGACGCCAAATCGCGCTTCGCGAACCAATATTTCCTTGAAATCGTCCCACGTCCGATTCGTACAATTGAACGCCGTACGCACCAAACCGAACCGACACAAAAGTACAGTACCGAACGAAACGAAAACATTAACTAACGCGAACTGAACAAATCATCTGACGGCGCGATTTCGGCCGACGCCGATTCGCCCAATATCCTAACACCTATTGGCAATCCAGATACATCGCGTAGTGTTCCGTTCCGACGTAAGTCGTGACATGCATGCTAAAATTGCGGATGATTGCAACAGGGGACGCTCAAACAGTTGAGAGTTATCCAACGTCATCACTCTCATAGTCCTATAGGACCTATACTCCTATATGATGTCATCGTACATTTCCTACGGTTAAAAATTTGGTACAGCCCATTTTTATTGTTCTATAACTGTTCGATTTTAAAGTATTTTTAGTTTGTACAACTGAATTCTATGCTCTGGATTTAATATTATAAATTTAATTCTCGAACCGATTGTGCGTTCACCAAGGTGGGCACGACATTGAACAGGTTCGCATCCCCATGGAACACCGACGTATTCCTGAGATTTGGATACGATTCTGGATACGGCTGCCTGGTGTGGTACGGTTTCGTACCTTATGCAAATTTACCGATCTGGGTGAACCTCCATCAGGTGAAAAGTGGGGTTCATTACTGGAAAATGTGTATTTCCGTACATATCCAGCTCAATTTCGTACAGCGACGTACTGTTTGTTTTTTTTTTTATAAAACATGATTGTTGGAGAATCGTCAAGATTCTCCAAACTTTTGAGCGACAACGTCGACCGTCCGATTTTGATTTTTCGAAGCAAAAGGTCACTTCGTCTAGTGATTCGCTAGTGTCCTCAGAGAGGACACTAGCCAATCACCGAACATGTAAAACGTTTACGCGTGGAAAGGTCACGTACGAGCCGCGGGCCATCGGACAATTGCCACGCGCCTTCGGACAGGCGGGGAATCAAATCCAACGAAAACCACAAAAAAAAATCTTTGTTGAAGAATGTGCCGTGACGCCTCCTCCACGATCCGCTGACAACCGGAATTTGCGGCGCCACGACGAAACACGAACGACAAATTGTACATTCACATAATTTAATTTTGCGGCTGGATGTACGCATACAAGCTCAGATATTGTGCTTTTCGAATCTTTGACTGCTCGCCGCCGTCATAACAGAAATCTACGTGCATCCAATCGAAAGAAAGCACGTACGCGATAGATTCCATTGCTGACACGATATGATGGAGAAGTGAACGAAGTATTACTGCCAGTAAACGTTTTCGTACGATTACTGCCGGCGCCTGATGGAGAAGCGGCCTCATTCGTTTTACAATATCTGCCGACAAAGCTTGTTGCTGGCACGTGCCTGTCATGATGGTCTCTTGTAAAAGTTGCTTGCATGGGACAGAAGTTAACCGCCGTGCCTTATTTCCACTTGACACGTTTTTTGTGATTGTTTTACACGTGGCGCATTTATGTGCCCTTCTAAAGCATGAATTTGGCCGTAAAAAAGGGCCCGAAAAAGTAGCTGGATAAAAGGTCTTGATAACGTTCAAAATTAAAGTGTCCCTCTTTTTGTCGAAGGCGCTTTTGGATCATCGTATAGGCGGAGAAGATGTACGGCAGTTTATGAATTTACGAATGTTATCTCACGGAAAATGCGGGATATTCGAGTATATATCTGAGGGTCTTTTCGGTTTGGAGATCCACGGTACAGTACAGTACTGTACAGTACAGTCGTGAATCGTAATTAGCGTTAATTTTTTGTTAGTCGCTTAAAACATCTTTTCTCCGTACACGCATGTCGGTTTTTAGATCCGACAGTTACGATTGAAAGATAAGATTCTCAGCTTCCGTTTGACGGTCTCAAATTGGAAATCGGACGATAGTGTACGGATAAAATATGTTCTAAGTGGCGAAAAAATTATTCACGGTTGTACTGACCTAAATCGAAGGTAGGTGCAGATAACCGAACAATAAAAACTGTTGGTGTTTGAACGCAGATTTGGTGCGCACCTAAAAGACAAAATGTCAAGATCCACAATTATTGCAGTTTGACCGTGGACGTGGACAGATTCAGAGCCGCACATTTGTGAGGCATAATGATGCATGTTACCCAATGGTAAAAAAGAGATTTCTATTTAAAAGGTGGCTTCTAAAGAAATCGAGAATATACGTGGCAAGATCTCGGACGTTAAAATTCAAACAGGTTTAAATGTGGCGTGCTACGACAGCCTGTCACACTACGAATTCTCAGCGATTAACCGTACGTAACGACAAAAGTCACCGAATCTTGAGGTTTTGTCGTTCTTGGGCGTTTAATACCCGTAAATCTGCAACAAGGACACGGACAATTTTCAATCGTCGGTTTTTAAATTTACACCTCTTGTACTTTCAGGTACCCAGCATTACAAAAAAATAATAAAGTATACGGATAAGGTGCTATAGGGGAAAAAAGCAGAAGGAAAAAGGGCGAAAAAGCTCCCACCATTTTTTTTTTAATTCTTTGGTTGCTTTTTTTCCCAGAATGCTTTTCTTTTAGGATCGTATTAAAAAATATTCTTAGTCCTATAAAAAATTATAAATATACGGCATTCTGTCCGGATTAGCCGGGCAGGGGGTCTGACACATTGACACGTACACCGTGTATCGTTAATAGTGTAGAGAATACTTTCGCCACTGAAAACAACTTTTATCCGTACACACTTGTCCAATTTTCATACGGAGACCGCCAATCGGAAGCTGACAATCTTACATTTCAATCGCAACCGTCAGATATATAAACCGACAAATGTGTACGGAGAAAAGCTGTTTTAGGTGGCGACAAAAATATTAACACCAATAACGATTCGCGTTGTAGCTTTCAAATATGAACACGTAAACCTCTTTGAGAATATACCATGTTTTAGACGTCAATCGAACGGCCCAGATTGAACCCGGGAGATTCCCGTGGGATAATCCAGTAAAATATTCGCCGTACGTACGGTACTTATTTCCAAAGTTCGCCTAGTTCGAGTTCCACTGCCTTATTGGCTTTGAATTTTCGGGTCTTACTAAAAACTCAAACTGATTTTTATACTCCAAGAACTAAATTAGTCTTGCTTGAGGCTCAAGAGTTCTACCAAAATTTCATTGAATTTCGTTATACCGTCATGGTATAATACATAGATGCTAAAAAAAATAAAGTGGCAGTAAACTCTAATTTTAAGTGCACAAGTGGAATCATATAAATTGTGTAGGCAAAGACAAAAGGATTATTTATTTCTTATAAAAAAATGATGTTATTGTTGGAATTTGATTATTGGATGGAAGAAGACACTCAACATCTTGTGAATCATCCAAGGGCTTAATGCTTTTTGTTCCTCGATTTTTAATGTACCATTTGTAAAAATCGTGGTAAGAAAATGAACGTCAAGGATGCAACTTGTTTTCATTAATAATTACAAAATAGTATGAAAACCTGTTTAGTCCCACATAATAACTGTGGATTCATGGCAAATTACCGTCATGAGTTCAACCCTAAGGGCAACCTTATGAATAAAAAGACCATTGGAAATATACACCAAAAGAAAAAAAAAAGAAAAAAAAAAGGCCGCAATATGTATAATGATGATTGTATATCACATTCCTACCTCAGAAAACAATGTTCAGCGCAGAAATATTCCCTCACCATAATAGAAACCAAAAAACTCTATTCAATTTAATTCTCTTAACAAATATGCCCCAATAAATTTGTCCAGAAAATCTAGAAATACCAAGATAGGAAAGGGAGAGATTACTAAGCAACGGTAATACAAATAGATTTGTAACAGATCACTCGAAAAGCCATTGACTCGATCTATTTACAAACTTTAGAATTAAAAACATTATTGTTGACATAAAAACAAACAAAAGTAAAATGTCACCTTCACAAAATGCCATAGTCATAGAAGAACCTCGGTATGTAAGAAACCCAGATCATATTCATTAAAAAATACAAATTAAAAAAAGTGGACATTTCTCTTAGTTCAAAATCAAACTGAACGCATAAAAACCACACTTTCCATTATGCAAAAATATGGAATACAATTGATCATTCTCCAATGGTGTCCACTTTGTTAACTAAAAGTTAAGGGCTGACTAAAGCCAAAACAAATACATAAAATCAAGAAAAAGAGTCCAAAAAATACTTTGAAAAGGCAATTCTACTAAATCAACAACACGAAAATTCTTTCGAAATTGAAATTTCCGGTGAAACCCAATTTAAAAACAAAAGCCAGACATACTGAGTTCTAGCATAGAGTTAAGTCCACCTCAATGTGTAGTTACTCTCTCCATGTAAAATAATTCAGTTGAACACTAGGAAAAACTGTCAGAAAAAAAAACAAAAAAAAACATGCAACATAATAGTGGTTTACCTACCTCCCTCCTCCCCTCTTATTATTCACCTTTCTAAGGGATCTGTGGCGACATTACAATGATGCTCCGCTCCTCAGGTCCTCTCACTATCTCTCTCTCTTTCTCTCTCTCACTCTCTCTTTCCCCCCTCTCTCTCCCCCCCCCCCCCCCCTCTCTCACTCGCTCCCGTTCACACTAACCCTCTATTTTCTTACTACACAAATTAGAATAGATTGGACGACTCCTCCCTCTCTCTCTATGTACAGATGTCTACAGTTAATAAATTTCAGAACCAACCAACCACCCACATAGAGATTGTCACTCCACGGCTCGAGTATCAATAAGCAAACGTATAACTTCCCACTTCTCCCTCCTGTTCCTCTCACTTTCTCCCCCTCTCCCTCTCCCTCCTCCCCTTTTCTCTCCCATTTACATAGACAAATTCCATAAAACAAAAGTTCCAGTCAATAAGCTATCTCCCGACGCTTTCCTCTCTCCCTCGCCTTCTCCTCTCTCACTTTCCCCTCACTCCCTCTCCCGCTCGCTCTCCAGCCAATATTTGCTCTCATTTACAAATTTCCTACATCCGCCACATACTAAAGAGCCGATCTATTGTCGAAAGTCACCCAAGAAAAAAAAAAGTGGCATGTCACACCACACTAATTGGCGAGGTTGCAACATCTGTCGCACCGGGAGAAAGAGCAGTTCCTCCATAGGAGGGTCTCGATTGAAAAGCTGATTGTCGGAGAGAAGAACCTTCTAGAAGGCGAAGTGTCAACGGAGAAGGATCTGATGGTGAGGACGATCCAAGACCGGGTTTTTCTGCACTATCTGGACTACTCCCAAAACCTTTTTCCGAGAAAACTACCGGACAACTAGGAATTGTGGGAGTAGGACGAACCAATCGGGAGTTGCCAGGTGGCGATTTCAGAGAGACAGAGGGAGGAGCCATTGTTGAATTCGATCCACTTTGAAAAGTCGAACCTCCTTGAGCCGATCCACTGTAATTTGGTCCGTTGGGAGGAAACGATCCACTTGGTAAAGATCCACCAAAAGTTTGAAATTGAGGGGGGAAAGGACACCAAGAGTAAGGAGAAGGGAACATTCCATAAGGAGGAGGAGGTCCAGTAGCAGGAAAAAAGGGGTTAAACGTCGAGTATGATCTCATCCCATTCCAAGGAGGAGATGAAGAGAGAGAAGAGTTTCCCATCACAAAATCTCCTCCCTCTCTATTGAAGTCATGTTTCATATTCATGGATAACACTGGTTTATATGCTATTGGTCGTCTGACATCTGATCCTATTGGCCACCCTCCCCCTCTCTCCTCCTGCATCGGATTCTCTTCCATCTTTTCAGCATCTTTCATAGTCCTGTCCTCCCTCTCATTCTCCTCTCCCTCGTCCTCGTCTTCTTCTTCTTCATCGACAACTGCATCTTCATCTCTCTCTCTCATCGAGGAATCCATGGCTCCCCTGTAACTAACTCTCCCTCCTCCTTCACTTTCCGCAAATCTTAAAGCCATTTCTCTCCCCATTCTCAGCATCATTTCATGTCCCATCCTATGACTAGCCGCAGGATCCATCGAAATTCCCAAATTCCCAAAATTCGAATTTGATAACTGGGCAGGAGGAAACATTTGCCGATATCCTCCTCCTCCAGCCTCTCCTCCTTCCTTTCCAGAAAGAAGTCTCAAAGTCAAGTCTGAATGTACACCGTTATTAGAGTGCCCTCTCATTGGTCCATTATATACCCCGTTTCCAAATTCATAATTTGAATTCCCCTCAGTAGACCCAGATTGTTCTGAACTTTTTTCCAAAGAACTAATCAGAGGTAAGCCGTGAGGAACCATCTGATGATAACTAACATTTCCTGAATTTCCCGCATTTCCCAAACCTCTCCCGAACCTCAGATTTCCTGTCCCACTTCCGGACATCATGTATTTTGAAGAGTTTTGAGGCACTGGAACCGGATTTGTACCGGGTAAATGTTCTGGGAAAGATTGTGAACGACTGAGATCGAAAGCTGAGGGAGGAGAATAGAGAGAATTTTGACTGTGAAGAGGTCCGTGCGTTAAAAGGTTTTGTGATGTTGAATCCTCAGAAAGAGTTGGTAAACTGGGAGTACTCATGGACCTTCCCATTCCTAACCCGACCTGCAAAATATTAAAAGAAAAGAACAAGAAATATTAAATATGAGAAGAACAATAAATTTTAACCCAAACTGCAACAATTCAAAGATGGAAAGAGAAAGCGGGGGAGAGAAAAATCAATAAGAAGGGCAAAAACAAATACAGGAATGAATGTTCAGAATTTCAGACATGTTCCAAACCAGAAAGCAATATGGCATTCACAACACACTTCGAGATTCATTTTCCCCATATTATCGAAACTGTCAATTGCATTTTCAAAAAATTCAAATTCACATTCAGGTTGGAGATGGCATTCTCCCTCTCCCCCTGTCTTTCCCTCTCACTCCCTTGCTCACTCCCCTCCCCTCTCTCTCCCTCTCCATCTCCCTCGATCACTCTCTCCCTCCCACTCACATCCTCTCGCACTCTTCTTCCTCTCCCGTTATCTTTCTTCTCATAATGACATTTCATATCATTATCAAAACAACACTAACACAACAGAAATCCCCAAAACATCTAACAGAATCAATACCACACTCAAAACCACTTCCAAGAACACATTTGGAAAACCCGTTAACGCCCGCAGAGAGGAAAATTCTAGATTTTGTTTCTTTCCCTCTTTCTTTTTCTCGATCTTCATCTCTTTCTCTTTCTTTTTTTCCTCCTTTCTATTTCAGTAATTGCATACACACTCACCCCTTCGCTCCCGATGTCAAAAAGACTCGATCTTCTTTTCCGTTTGTTCATATTGCTTTGTCGAATAAAATATTTTTGGGCATGACTCGCAACTTGTGTCGGAGTTCTCGTTTGGACAAAACTTCTCGAAATTCCTCGCCAATCTCCCTTTCCCAATTTGTGTAATCCCAAAAGAAACATTCGATGTTCTTCTTCTGTCCATGGAACTCCTATAACCGATGAAAAAAGAAACAAAAAAAAATAGAAGCAAAAAAATGTTCAGAATTACACAGATTTCATTGAGAACCAGACGCGGAAAAAATGTTCAGATACAGATGACATTTCAACAATTACTAATATTAAAATTAATATTAATAATAATAATAATAGAAATAATGATAATAACAAAAAGGATGTAGAAACTATAGGCAGATTATTAAAAGAAAAACTGGAAAAAACCCACTTACAGAAACTGCCAAAACTGCCCACCGACGTAAATAAACTAAAACAGAGAAAGTGGAAAGAATTCAGTTTTAATCCGAAACTGACAGTAAAAGGAAAAAGCTTCCCATTTCAGCGAGTGAAATTTATACATGAAAATAAAAACAGATCTACCCATATGATATACTGAATTTCTGACAGATATCAGATTTCAATACTACCGCATTCTAAAATCCGATCCAATTCAGGAACTTGTAATTAAATTAAATAAGAAAAAAACACCATTTTGTCGTAAAACTCCAGCCTTACAAAGATGCAGCAAAAAAAAAAAAAATGAACTCCTTTTAACAACATTTGATTCAAACATTTTAAATGTCTTTTGTTTCAAATCCTATAAACTTCCCAAAAAAATTCCACCTTACCCCTCCATCATCCCTCTCCCCTCATCTCCCAACCTACCCCCAACCCCCCTCCCTTTCCTATCCGCCCCTCCCCTCCTCTCCTATCCTCCCCTCCTCCCTTCCTAATCTTCCTTCTTCTGCATCCCCTCCCCTCTCACATTTCCCTTCCCCTTTCTCTGCCCTCTCCCTCTCCCTCTCCCTCCAAATCGTTCACACACTTACTACTTCCTTCCGTTCATATCCCAATTTCCTACTCATTTAACTCTCTCTCTCTCCCTCCCTGCCCTCCTCCTTCCCTCCCTCCCTCCCTCCCTCCCTCCTCCCCTCATCCATCCTATCTATCCTCCCCCCTCTGCTTTATCCGTTTCCAGGTCAATCTCTCCTTCCCTTTACCCCCCTCTCCCCAATTTTTCAACCACCTTCCCCTCTCTCTCTCTCTCTCTCTCTCTCTCTCTCTCTCTCTCTCTCTCTCTCTCTCTCTCTCTCTCTCTCTCTCTCTCCCTCTCTCTCTCTCTCTCTCTCTCTCTCTCTCTCTCTCTCTCTCTCTCTCTCTCTCTCTCTCTTCCCCACCGTGTCCTTTTCTCACCCCCACTTTCCTACCTCTTCCCCCTCCAATCCCCTTCCTTTCTCAACCCTTTCCTCTCCCCTCCCCTCCCTCCCCTCCCATCCCAACCCAATCCCTTCCTGTAGATGATTTCTTATCCCTCTCCCTCCCTCCCATCTGAGTCCCATTCTCTTCTCTTCCCTTCCCTCCTCTCTTCATCTTCCCTCACTCTCCCCCTCCCTTTTCCCCTTGTCTCCCTCTCCGCCTCCCTCCCCTATCCCCCTCCCGTCCCTCTGTTCCTCCCCCACTCCCTTCCTTCTCCCCACTCCCCCTTCCCTGCCCCTCCCTCTCTGCCCTTCCCTGTCCCTCTCTTCCCTCCTTCTTCCCCTCCCTTCGTCCTTCCTCCTCCACCCGCACCCCCCTCCCCTCTCCTCATCCCTCTCCTCATCCCTCTCCTCCTCCCTCTCCCTCCTCCCCCCACCCTCTCCCCCTCCCCCTCATCCCTCTCCTCATCCCTCTCCTCCTCCCTCTCCCTCCTCCCCCACCCTCTCTCCCCTCCCCTCATCCCTCTCCCTCCTCCCCTACCCTCTCCCCCTCCCCCTCATCCCTCTCCTCATCCCTCTCCTCCTCCCTCTCCCCCTCCCCCACCCTCTCCCCCCCTCCCCTCATCCCTCTCCTCATCCCTCTCCTCCTCCCCCTCCCTCATCCCTCTCCCCCTCCCCCTCATCCCTCTCCTCATCCCCTCATCCCTCTCCTACTCTCCCTCTTCATCCCCCTCCCTCCCTCCCTCCCCTCATCCCTCTCCCTTTCCTTACCTTTCTTCCTCTCTCTCGTCGTCTGTCCCTCCCCGTGGTTCCCTCCTCCTCCTCCCCCCCCCCCGTCGCTCATATACCCCGTGTGCTCCCCCGAATGAGACTGAGACTGGGAGTGCACCGGAGACACACCTCCTCTCTCCCCTCCCCCCCCCTCCCCTCTCCCCCCCTCCCCTCTCCCCCCCCCCTCTCTCCCCCCCTCCCCTCTCCCCCCCTCCCCTCTCTCCTCCCCCTCGTCCCAAACTCAAACTGGGTGTACTCGCACTTTTCCTCATATAACTACTCCCTCTCTCTCCCCCTCCCCCTCCCCCTCTCTCTCCCTCCCTCCCCCCCCCTCCCTCTCTCCCTCCCCTCCCCCCTCCGTTACTGCTGTTATTTCCACCCCCCGATATGGGCGCTGCTGCAGGGGGGGGGGGGGAGGGAGGAGAGGAGGGGGGGAGGGAAGGGAGGGAGGGAGGAGGAGGGTCATCTGCTAATCTGACACCAAAGAGTCTGACACCTCTATCGGGACACGTGCGAGCGTTGTGTCCCATTAGTCCGCAGTGAGAACAGCGGCGGGTCATAAAGGGGGGGGAGGGAGGAGGGAGGGGAGGGGGGGGGAGAGGGGGGGAGAGGGGGGGAGAGGGGGGGGAAAAGGGGGGGAGAGGGAGGGAGAGGGAGAGAATCGACGCGGGGAAGTGGAAGGGGGAGGAGAGAGAGGGAATTCGCGAGGGAACATGGGAGAGGGGAAATGAAATTTGACTACTTTTTTTTTTTTTGGTTGGTTTGATTTTGTTCGCTCGGTTTGGCTTTCCGTACGATGTACGGAAATTTAAGAACTGGAAAATAGGAAAATATTTTGTTCCGTTTTCAGTTTTTTTGTGATGGAACGGCGAGAGAATTTCATTTGGCGCCGGTCGTTTCTGTTTTTTTTTGTTTTTTTGCGGCGCGTGCTGTACGGTAGCGGCACTTTTTAGCACTTTATTTTGTTTTTTTCGGATTCGTACGAAGCTTTGAACTTTTTTTCCGGGCAGCATTTGAAAATTTGAACTGAGAGTTCGGAACAAAGTACAAAATTACAGAAAGTACACAAGTACATAAAGTACGAGCACTTGAATCAGCACTACCGTACAATTGAGAAACACTATATTTATAAAATCCCTGTTTTGCAGGTATTTTACGAAGGTGTTTCGTATTTTATCGAATAAAGACGCGTACAGTATGATTTCACCAAAAAATACGGTATATTTTTCAAACCTTTCGTACTTAAAAAGTTTAAATATATCGTACGGATGAGAAAACCTACTTGTTAAGGACGGTTGTTTCGGGGAAACGGGCAGGCGTCGGGAGGTACAGTACTGTTGCGGGCAGGAAATTTTTTTTTTTCAGAAAACAATAAGAAAGGTTCGAATTTTTAAGGTAAGATTCTTTGAACGCGGATCCGTACGGTTGAAAACTTTTGGTTGGCTAAAAATTGTCGCTTTCCACACCACTCAAAAGCCGGCAAAAATGTCGATAGCAGCTGAAAACTGTAAAAGGAATTTCTGTGGGGCCCACACCCGAGTCAAATATTTAAATTATTTGAATTTCAAATCGGTTCAACTTTTGGAATGTACTGTACTGTACGGAATCGCCCGCGTTACGAACGGACGCGATTTGTTTAATTTGAACGTTCAATTAATCGGCGATTTTCATTGGCTTCGCGGTGAACACGTAACTAATGTACGACAGATCAAAGGAGTTGATCCAGCTACAGTGAATCCTGGAAGACGAGAAAATCCAAAAGTACAGTACTGTACTTTTGTCACTGTGGACCAGCGAATCCGGTCTAGGTCAATTCAGCGCAGGTAGATCCGAGGATCCGCTAAAAAAAAAAAAAAAACGGAGAAATTCCCTAAAAACAAAATCTCCAGGGTGAACCAGAAAGTGACACGCCGCGTAATCGCTATCTGTCAGACCCGGATGTCAGAAAAAAGGGATCCGCCTCTGTAAACACGAATGTGAACGAATCCAGTCGTCATATGGACTAGCACTTGCATGGAACGACCGTCCAATGAGAGAATGACAACGCATCAGAAGTGGCCATGAAGCTTCAACGACGAATTCGTCGTGTGGATGCAAACAGACACGTGCAAAAGATCGCGGCGGCCGGGCTAGATTGTGGTCCCGAACTCAAGCGAGTGACACGTGTGAATCCAAAATTGAGAAATGAATGAAATGAATAAATCCTCAACGGACCAATGGGAACTGAGCGTGCTATCGGATAACGAGGGGCAGGCCGACGCCCACCTGGCTTAGATTTTCAGTAAGATCGTCAGAATTGGCACGTGGATAATTTGGATTTGAATGGAGCCAAAAGTCTGGTTGGATCAGGAAGCTGTAGTGCTTTTATGCCATTCGGCAGGATTCTTATGTTGGACTGTACGACAGATCCTCTGTTCTTTTTGTGGCTGGGGTCACGACAATTGAAAACTGGCCAATCATAATCGACGTGGTGAAGTCACAGAGTCACATAGCTCTGAAATAAAAAAATCTAAATAATCCTATTATTACGTCACGTATAAGATTTTTTCTGCCGCTGATTGCGGCCACGTTTGTCTCTTTCGCGTAACATCCACACGTCCGAAAACGAACAAAAGTTTCACGCTTTTCATACACTGGTTCCGCTCCCCTATTCCGCATTAATTATCGGTTCAAACTCGAACACATCCAAAACATTCCGTACGACGAAAGGCGCAAGACTTGGACCACAATCCGTACATAAGCAAAACGTAGAGCTCACGGTCAAAAGTCGTCCGCCAATGATAAACGAACACCATTCGTCCTGGATATCAGTGCACCACACATCGATCACCATCGCACGTGCGCTTTTGCAATCCACATAGCTTTCCGTCGCACCGGCATCTTCTAGCGGAGTTCAATGTATATACGTCACCCGTTTCATCACACGTATTTAGGAAAAAGACAACCGTTTACCGGATCTCTTTACACGTGGGATCCGTACAGCATATTGCCTATATCTTCTCCGCCTATACGAGGAACTTAAAAGCGCCTTCGACAGAAAAAGGGACATTTGAAGGTTGTCGAGACCTTATCCAGCCATTTTTCCGGGCTATCCCAGTTTTACGACGAAATCCATGCTTTATGAGGGCACCTACATGCGCCACCTGTAAAACTAACTCAAAACACGTGTCAAGTGGATGTAAGACACGGCGGTTACCTTCTGTCCGATGCAAGGCTTTTACAAGAGACAATCATGACAGGCCACATGCCGCGAAACAAGCTTTGTCGGCGGATTTGTACGATGCATGATTTGCAATTCTCCAAACGGTACCACCGTGAATCGTAAATAGCGTTAATGTTTTTTTTGTCTCTTAAAACATATTTTCTCCGTACACACGTGTCAGATTGTGGATCTGACGGTTTCGAATGAAAGGTAACATTCTCAACTTCCGATTGGCGGTCTCAAATTGAAGATCGGACAAGTGTGTACGGATAAAATATGATTTAAGTGGCGAAAAAAGTATTAACACTATTAGCGATACACGGTGGTAGACAACCGTACCACACCAAAAAACCGTATCCGGAGGCGTATGCGAATTTCAGGAATACGTCAATACTACTACAGTACAGTACTGCACTGTACTGTAATGTACTAAACCGTACAAAACAAAAAAGGAGAGTGGAAGGATATATTCCGGCAAATATTTTTTGTTGGATTTTTGGTGGATTCGCGTTCACCTTGTCAGCAACGCACATTTCCTTATGCCACGTGTGAATATTTATGTGGTAGTACATCGTTGCACCGAGTATATATCATCCAGGTGTCGCCATCCTACACGTGGCGTAATGGACCACTCACCTCCCCGAGGAGGGGGGTCCATTACAGAGTCGGATGGAAAGATTGTTTCGAGGATTGAAGACCCAAACGTAATCGAACGGTCAAGGTTTTCGCCCGGACTCGTGGGAAATAATACCGGATTTTCGGAAATGCTGTATTTAAAAAGAAAAAACAAATAAAACAGTACAGTACCACATGGTACAGCTAAGTACAAAATTTTGTGAACAGTCTGGTGGAACTTCAACCTTAGGGTACGGCCCCATGTAAGTACAGGTTTTTTCTGTCGTTTTCGTTTAAAAATTAGGGCCGTACTGCCTAAGTTGCGACTGTACGAAGAAATCGCAAATTTGTAGAGTACAATTTGCGTCATCGTCGAACTTAGGATGTACAAAAAATTGTCGTCTTGTGTTTTTTCGACCCACTGTCACCTCAACTTCAAACTTATCATAAAACACATCGGCAATGTGTTTTAAGCTAAGCAAATCCGTCTACACCAATCTGAAAATATATTCCCACGTGTGAAAAGATTTTAGAAGTTTTTGACGA
>JBBHKE010000817.1:244299-368061 GCA_037447655.1 Zygnema cylindricum | reverse complement strand
ATGCTAAAAGGCATGGCGCTGTCATGCCCGTGGGTAAAAAACGCTATATATAGCGCTATTAAATACAACCAGGGCCATGCTATATAACTCCTTAGAGGAGCTAGTTATAAGCTATATAGCTTTAATAGCGCTATACTTAAATGGGTTATGGGTTGTGATTAGCTCTGGGGAATTTTTTATTTTTTGTCTTGGAATGTTCCAGGTACGCCTGTTTTTGCTTGTCGGGACATGAAAAAAGTCAGCAGTAAAAAAAACTTTTGAAAAGTGTGCACCATTATACAAAAGGATAAACACATTTGCCAAGATGAAACAAATATTGTGTAACGGCTACACCAAATACTATTCAAACTTCAACTCCACTGTCACCCAGCTTTTTTGTCGTCTTGTGTTTTTTCGACCCACTGTCACCTCAACTTCAAACTTATCATAAACCACATCGGCAATGTGTTATAAACAAAGTAGAACCGTTTACACAAATAGGAAAACATATTACCACGTGTGAAAAGTTTTCAAAAAAAATGACGACTGAAAAAAGTACAGGGCTGTTCGTTTTTGTCCGCATGGACCTTGTAAGGTTCTGTTTTTTATTTTTTAAGGGGTCTCGATTAGTGTTGGGTATTGGGTAAATTCATATCGCGATAATTTCGATATATCGAATATTGATCGAGGAGATTCCTCAATATATCGTACCGGGACCAACATAAATTATCGCGATATATATCGCAAAAAATGGGTGCCCGTACTGTCGCGGTACGGAAAATCGTACGGACCCCCTGAGCGGGGGGAGGGTTGAAAAAAAAAATCGGAAAAAAAAAATGAAAATTTTCATGCCTCGAGATATCGACGATACGATATATCGGCGATATATCGTCGATATATCGGCGATATATCGTCGATATATCGCGATGATTTGGTTTTCGATATATCGCTTCGATATATCGATTATCGGGTACCTGAAATTCGATATATATCGAATATCAGCAAAAGGTCCTCGATACCCAACACTAGTCTCGATGGTGCAGTGTCATTTCACGTAAAGGTGAAAAATCTACGAAGTCGTGGCGGCCGAACAGGAGAGGTTTACGCAGAGGCATGTTGTCCAGCCACGGCTGCAAGGCTCTACGTCTACGATGTCGCGCAATGACATGCGACACACCAAATCGTTTCAAAAATTACGATGTGTATTGCGACGCTTCAAAAAGTTTCGAAAAATACGGTGCGGTAAGACATATTGTACATGTTGACAGCCGTCACAGGCAATGTCGACATATACCATCGTCACAAATATAAGTAACAATTTCGAGTAAACACGTAGAGAGACTTTAAATCCGGGTCCGCCGGGTCCGCGCTAAAAAAAAAGTAAGTTCGCTAAGTTTCAAGTACATGGGGTCGTGCCCTTATTGTAACGTAAGTTTGGGAACACGTATCATTTCAATACTAATGGCATGTTCCCATGTGATAAGTTAAGGGTTCTTTTTTGTCGTTTTCCACAAAACTTAAAAACTTTCATATTGTAGTCTTGCACGTTTCGACCCACATTCGCGTCACTCCAACTCATCTTCAAACTTCTATTGAAATCACGTCACGAGGTCAATTTAGCTAAAGTAACAAATAATAAGTAAGAAGACGTTGTAGCAGGCAACACAAGCTTTTGAACACTGTTTTGTAGTTTGTGGAGTAAAATAAAAAAACTCACTGTCCGTTTCCAGTCTGTAGGTACTTACTTCCGTGCAAGGGCAGTGGAGGGGTCTCCAACAACGAATGCAATTTCACGAAAGCGAAGTTTATGAAGGCGCCCCTCTCTCTCTCTCCCTCTCCCGCTACCACCACACTCTCGTAATTCTTTGAATGAAACATGACAATAATGCTATCAAACGAAAGATCTCTAAAAAATAACATCTTTGATTATCATTGGGCGCTTTTTTATGGCATGTAGAGTGAGAAAAGACGAAAAAACAAAATCGTGAAACCATGGCGAAAGGTTTTAGAATTAATGACCTCGACGTTATCACAAGTGAGTATGACTTCAAAATGTCACAAATACTAGACATCTACAATGTTATAAGAAACTAGATGTATACAGTTATCACTATTTTGTAAACGTCATCAATTGTCGCGATTTTTATAGTCGCCTACAACCTTCCCAAATTACACCCACATCCACATCCGTCATAATTTGAATTAACGCTTTCGTTGTCGGACATCAGAACACTTTGAAAGGTATTAGAGAGAATCTTCGCTAAAAAACAGAGTAACAAGACTAAATGTCGCTTACATGTGAAGATGCCCTTATTCGTTTACGATTTTCGCCTAACATTGAGACATACTATGTACGATAATTACATTGAGAAATTTGCCATAAAATTGGAGGCATATTGTTATGCATCGGTAAAAATCTTATCTCAATAAAACCGATACCGGTGGTTATTGGTTATCGAACTGTAAGGAGTCCCGATTTATCTCTCCGAGACCAACAAAACCCTTATTGACTATAATTAAATAAAATCATCATACGCTAAATAATAGTACTCTACATTATACTGTATTCTGTTTTTTATCGTACATAGCGTGGCCTGCCTCGTTTGATGATCAGCTTAGTACTTTGTGTAACAAAAGAACGAAAGTTAAATGAAACGTAAAAAACCGTACAGATGTACGACATGGATTGTACAAGTATTCCCGATAGTATCAAACGAGTGTTATTGCGATAAAATCCGATATTATTGATTTTTGCACCAGTTCCGATATATTGCTGCAAGATATCGATTATCGGCTGGCCTAAAAAAGGGCCATATCAGATATCGGAAAATGGAAAACGATACCCAACACTACAAATCATAGTTCAAAAGTAGGCGTTTTTATGGTATGACTTTGGTCGGCGCCTTCGCAAGTTGTGTTACGGGCTTTTCATGTGATCGTCTTAGATCGCTACTTTGATCAGCGACCGTCTGATCATCCGAATCTGACAGTGTAAATAAAAATTTTTGGTCCGAATGTTTTAATTTGTTCGAATAGGCCCGAATACAATATGGGTCTTAAGGTCATATTGTATGTTTTGCATAGAATAGGCATATTGTATGGGCCTACTTTCACTTACTTATGAACTATGCTACAAATTGTACATTTTTGGGCAAGGGCATACCTATAAGTTACTTAAAAACTGTACGGCATGTACAATTTCCCCCCAAAACGAACGGAAAAATGTCGATACACCGTGAATCGTAATTAGAGTAAATTACGTTAATTCGGTCGCTCGAAATTTCGACTCGTTCACATGAAATAGAGTTAATGATTCTATTTTTTTCATTATTTTATTTAAGGTAAAGCTTAATTAGCGTTTTTAATAATAATATAGGTTCGTTTTAAATAGTGTGGAGTACGAACGACATGCACCGTGCAAAATTGTACTTTATTAAGTAAAAAAGTACAAATAATGATTTAATACAGGCCGTTATCATGTAACTGCGTTTTAACAAACCGCATAGTGCAAACGTCATAGTGACGATAAATTGTACGTTTTGCCAAATTATGTTCGAATACCTTATTTACAGTAGAGGATATTAGTGTGCCAAATTAGAATACTTAAATAAATTATAGTAAACTTCATAGTTGAAACAGCTATATCACATAAATTAGCGTTAATTACTATATTATTTTTTTTAGTTTTTGTACTCTAATTTTTTCATTACTCTAATTACGATTCGCGGTGTACACCGCCAATCGTTATTAGCGTGGGAGTTTGATTAGCGTATAATAATAATTACAGTGGTGTACGCTATTTAAGAATTTGAAAATTTTGGAAAAAATCATACATTCTAATTGTTTGATTATGGTAATTTGGATCTTTGAAAAATAAAATGTCGGTCGCAAACATGCTTACACTAATATAGGTCTTCGTACAAATTCTGACAAATCGTACACAAATCGTACATTCAAACGGTCGAAACGCGGCTGTCGGACGAATATGTGGGAACGGGATTTTTTACAACCTGGTTTTATTTCCTTTTTAGAACGCACATTCTCATGCGTCTGCGGTTACTTCAACTAATTTATTGTACTTTTTAACTTAAAAAGGTACATTTATGTACGGTCTGACACTGACCGTACACAACTCTATTTAAGAGACAACGCGCTGAAAATAACCCTAAATAGAATAAAGAAAAAAATAGAATGAACTACACTAATGGAGAATAATAAAAAAAAAAGCGGGACGGAATTAGTGTACACAACGCTAATAACGATTGGCGGTGTAGTGTACACCGTGAATCGGTATTAGCCTTATGTACTCTTTATCGGCACCCCAAAATTTTGACATTGATACCATAAATATAATAAATTACACTATTTAAGGACGTGGACCATAATCTGCCACGTCTCCCGGCACTAAATTAGAACGAATGACGCTAATTTTTTCTTTACACTAATAATTTATACACGCTAATAACGATTCAACTCGGTGTAGTTAATTCAACTCGGAACAATCCCATTTCTCAATTATTACCTCAATGTTATAAAGACTACTCAAGATTCGAACGCACACTTTGGTGTCGATTTGGTTACGATTGTAGCATAGTTCAAAAGTAGGTGAAAGTACGCCCATACAATATGCCTATTGTATGCAAAACATACAATATGACCTTTAGAACCATATTGTATTCGGACCTATTCGGACCAATTAAAACATTCGAACCAAAAATTGGACCAATTAAAACATTCGGACCAAAAATTGTTATTTTCACCGTCAGATTCGGACGATCGGACGGTCACTGATCAAAGTAGCGATACATGAAAAGCCCATAACACAACTTACGATAAAGGCGCCGACCAAAGGCCTACCATAAAAACGCCTACTTTCGAACTATGCATTGTACTTACGTTCATAGTTCGTCCAATTCGTACGGATTTATGCGCATAGGACATCTATCATCTATGCTTCTTCCTGAGGATGTGGTGCCACGTGGCAAGTGCACACGTCAGTTCCCGAATGTCGCGAAAAGTAAAAGAAATTATTGTCTTTTAGGTCACGGTTTAGGTTTAAACTGCCACGTGGCACGAAGCTATACTAGTCGCTTCCCAGGCGACTTTTTAGGTTGAACGAAGGCTTCGAATTTTATTTGCCACGTGGCAGGATATTAGTCACGCAGGTTCCACTTTCAAAATAATCAAGGCAGGAAACGGTGACACGTGGCACTTCAAACAAATTTTGGTTTGTTTGAATTTAGGAGTCCACTTTTTTTGGTTTTTTGAACTTTGATAGGAAAACGAAATAAGGAAGCAGGACACGTGGCTCGGTTTGATTGGTTCCGGAAAAAAGGGAATCCATGGCGGATATTAACAAGTTAGTTGACGAATTTGCGACAAAGCTGAAACGAAGGTAAGAGGTGTTTTTTTATTTTTTTTAATTGAATAAAAAAGCTCTTTTGGTCTTTTTTCTTTTTAAAATTATCTTTGTTGTTATTGTTTTGATCGGAAATTTTTTCGGATTTAAAATCTGAAGTACGGAATTTGGAGAAAAACGAAGGGGTTTTTTACTGAAAAATGTGTGAGTAAACTGAGTTTACAGTGGATCAGTTTCAGTTTTAGGGTTAAGTTTTTGATCAGAAATGAAGTTTACAGTTGATTGTAGGGTTTCACTAGGGTTAAGTTTAGGATTAGGGGATTCGGGTTAGGGTTAGAGTTAGGAGTGTTCAGGATCCTGATTCCTTCGGGTCCGTTCAAATTGTATTGTGTTTCCAGGATCACCTCCCTCCTTCTTTTCCTCTTCCTCCTCTCCACCCTCTTCCTTCTCCTTTCCTCCACCTCCCTCCACCCTTCTTTTCATTCCCCCTCCCCTCCTTCCCCCTCCTCCCCTCCTTTCTCTCCTCCTCCACCCTCTCTTCCCCCTCTTTCCTCCATCCTTCCCCCTCCATCTCCCTCCACCTCCACCCCACCCTCCACCCTTCCCCCTCCCATTCCTCCTCCCTCTCTTCCCTCTCCTCCCTCTCTTCCCTCTCCTCCCTCTCCTCTCCTCGTCATCATCTCCTCTCCCTCTCCTCCCTCTCCTCTCCTCGTCGTCAACTCCTCTCCCTCTCCTCTCCTTCTCGTCTTCCTCTCCTCTCCCTCTCCCGCAGGCAGGTGGGGGGGTCCCTTACCACCGCCAAACGCACTGCGGAGCTCCTGAGGCAGGTGGTCTCCCACCAACGCCTTCCCTCTTCCTTCCCCACTCCCCCTCTCTTGGAGGCTGTCAAGACTGTCGGGATACGCCTCATTGCGGCCAATCCGACAGGTATCCTCTCTTTCTCTGTCTCTCTCTCTCTCCCTCTCTCTCTCTCTCTCTTCCTCTTTCTCCCTGTTTTTCTCTCTCGGAAATAGTGTCAATGACTTGGGAGCTACAATATACCCAGTAGACGGTTACATCTATACTGTCTGTCCTCGCTCTCCCTCGTTCTCCCTTGCCCCTTCCCCTCTCCCTCCCTCTTTCCTCTCGCTCCCTCACCTTTCCCTTCCATTCCTTGCCCTCTCTCTCCCGCCACCCAGAGCTCACCATCGGCAACATCGTCCGAAGAGTCCTCCACATTATTCGAGAAGAAGACGTCTCTCTTTCGGCTGCATTTGAGGGGAAGCTTCCTGGAAAGGGCGCCCCCGTGGAAGGAAGTTTCGAGGAAGGTTCTGAAGCAGGCGATACCTTCGGAGAGGAAGGAAGCTTCTCAGCAGTTGCGGTCGCAGCCGCCACTCGGAGTTTTTTGAGGGCTCCCTCTCTCCACAATCTTCTGGAATCTGTGCCAGCTGTCACCAAGACAGCGTGGGAGAGTGCCACGTCAGCGGAGGTAGAGAGCAGAGGGAGAGGTGAGAGAGGGGGAGATGGGAGACGGGGGGGGAGATGGGAGACGGGATGGGAGAGGGAGGGGGAGAGGGAGGGGAGAGAGGAGGAGGTATGTTTTCTAATGCGGGGGTCGAGCATCGTCATTCTTCTTTACCTCTCCATTTAATTTTCTACCTGTTGACCTTTTTTTTTTGCTGTATTGGGGTCGATCTCTTTTTGAAAAATGTAGTTTATCTTTTTTTTTTTTTTCCGGCTGGTGGGATGTAGGTACTTCTGCCTAAATGGGCTTCCCTGGTTTTTGTAATTGGGGTTTTTATCCTGTTTTTGCAAGGTATGCTTGCTGTTTAAGTAACCGAGTTTAAACATGTTTAAAACAGCACTTTATTTGATTAAACACGGTTTAAACGGTGTTTAAACTGGGGTAGATGTGAAGAGTACTCGCAGCTGGAAGCTGAAGCACAGTGTGATCGAGGGCATCAGCGAACTTCTCGAGGAAATCGAAAACTTCCGGTCGCAATTAGCGGAACAGGCATTGGAACATATTCACCAGAAGTAAGTCTCGCTCTCTTCCTCTCTCACTTTCTCTGCCTCTCTCTCTCTCTCTCTCTCTCTTTCTCTCTCAATGTTGCTCAGTGTTGCTCTCTCTTTTCTCAATCTTTGTCTGCTTCTCTGCCTCTCTGACTCCCCGTCTTTTTCCTCTTATTATTTGTCCTTTCTCCTTCCTCGCTCTTTCCCTGCCCCTGTGTCTATTTCTGTAGTTTTTTTTAAACTGTTGCAAAAATTGCATTTGTAAATATTCCGACCCTTTCTTTTTTTCTTTCTATTTTTTTATTTTTATTAAGATCTGTACGGCCGCTTGTCGCTTTTTTCGTCTTTATTTTTTTGTCCCCGTTGAGACATGTTGTCTCTGTTGTTTTTTAATTTATACTGTTTTTCTAGTCTTTTTATTGATTCACTTTTTCTTTTCTTTTTTTCATTTTTTCAGTGAAGTAATTTTGACTATGGGGAGATCAAGGACTCTCCTCACTTTCCTGTTGGAGGCCAAAAAAAAACGGTCCTTTCAAGTGGTGGTAGCCGAGGGTGCCCCAAGGTACATTTACCCTTCCCCTTTCCTCCCCCGCCCCCACCAAAACACCACTGCTTAGAGAATCCTCACCTCTCTCTCCCTCCGCCGCCCCCCCCAACACCCCTTCTTAGAAAGCTTCCCTCCTTCCCATCCCCCCCCTGTCCTTCCTCTTCCTCCAACTCCTCCTAATTTGTCTAACGTAAAGTTTTTATTGTTATGTTTTGAATCGGCTTGTACTGAATAAAATCCACACTAATTCTTGTCCTCGACAAGAAAGGTCCACTGGGACCTTTCCCCCCATCAACCCCCATAAAGAAAACCGCCTCTCTCCCCCCCTCTCTCGCCCCCCACTCTCTCCTCTCTCTCTCTCTCCCCCTCTCTCTACCCCCTCTCTCTCCCCCCTCTCTCTCCCCCCTCTCTCTCCTCCCTCTCTCTCCCCCTCTCTCTCTCACCCTCCTCCCACCTCTCCCTCCCATTCTCTCTCCCTCTCCTCCGCCGGTTTCCTTGCCACCTGCGTATCCTCCCTGACGTGCTCTCGAGCCCCCCCCCCACCCCTCTCCTCATCAACAAGACCCGCTCTCTCTCGCTCTCCCTCTCTCCCCCCTCAACAAAACCCCCTCTCCCCCCCCCCCCCCCCCCCCCCCCCCCCCCCCCCCCCTCCCCCCTCAACCAAACGCTCCCATTCTCATAGTTTTCGTGGGAAAAGTATGGAAAGAAGGACAAAGAAAAGCCGTTCAAACAGGGCAAAAAAGAATCATCCACACTAACAGTGGTACGGAATTGCAGCCAAATACCATTGTTTGCCCAACGCCCTCCTTAGCTCCCTTCCAGAAAACCCCCTCTCTTTCTCCTCTTCCTTCCCCCACTCTCTGCCCCTTCTGAAATCCCTTTTTCTCTCTCCCCCCCTCCCACCTCTCCCTCCCCTCCTCCCTTCCCGCCTCCCCTCTCCCCAAATCCAGCTACGGTCTCCACTCCCTCGCCCTCTCCCCGTCCTTCCTTCCACTGTTACCCCCCCCCCCCCCCCCCCCCCTGTCTACCCATGTCCTTGGTACACGTGGTGTTCCTCTTCCCCACTCAACTAAACCCTCTCTCTCTCTCTCTCCCTCCCCCGCAACCCCTCCCTTCAATAATCCCCTTTCCTCCTCACTTTGAAAAACCCTATAAAACCCTGTAAAACACTTCAAAACCCTAAAAACCCTTCCAAACCCTTCCAAACCCTTCAAACCCCCTCCCTCTCTCCCTCTTTCCCAGCTACGACGGCCACGCTCTCGCCCTCTCCCTCTCCTCCGGCGGCGTCCCCTCCACCCTCGTCCCCGACTCGTCGTGCTTCGCCCTCCTGGCTCGCGCGCACGCCGTGTTCCTCGCCGCCCGAGCCGTCATGGCCGACGGGGGCGCCACGGCCAACCTCGGCAGCCGAGCGCTGGCCATGGCGGCCAAGAGGCACGGGGTGCCCGTGGTCGTACTCGCGGGGATGGTCAAGGTGGGTGGGAGGGGGAGGGGGAGGGGGAGAGGGAGGGTGAGGGAGGGGGAGGGGAGTTTTTTTGAGGGGAGGGGATTTTGGGCGAGGGGGAGGGGTTGGGGAGAGAGGGTGTTTTTGTGAGGCGGGTTTTGCGGGAGTGGGGGAGAAGGGCGTAGGAGAGGTTCTTTTGAGGAGGGTTAATGGGGAGAGAGAGAGAGAGAGAGAGAAAAGGAGGGGAGTATGAGAGTAGAGAGTAGGAGAGGAAGAGGGTATTTTTTTTAAGGAAGAGGTCCTTTGGGGGGACGGTATATTGAGGTTTTGGGCGGAAAGGTAGGGAAAGGCCTTTTTTTCATCGAGGGGGAGTTTGAGAGGAAAGAGAGAGATATAGAGGAGTTACTTTAAAAGGGGGGGCAAGGAGGGAAGAACTTGAGGGAGAAGCCTTTTGGGCAGGAGTTTTTAAAGGGGGAGAGATCAAGGAGGGAATCGAGAGAGTTTTGAGGAAGAGTTTTCAAATTCAAAACTGACATTTCTTCTTTCTGTTTTTTTTTTTTTTTTGGTCTCTCCCTCCCCCACCCCTCCCCCACCCCTTCCCCTCCCCTTCCCCTCCCCTTCCCCTCCCCTTCCCCTCCCCTTCCCCTCCCCTTCCCCTCCCCTTCCCCTCCCCTTCCCCTCCCCTTCCCCTCCCCTTCCCCTCCCCTTCCCCTCCCTTCTCCTCCTCTTCCCCTCCCCTACCCCTCCCCTTTCCCTCCTCTTCCCCTCCCCTTCCCCTCCCCTTCACCTCCCCTTCCCCTCCCCTTCCCCTCCCCTCCCCTTCCCCTCCCCCTTCCCCTCCCCTTCCCCTCCCCTTCCTCTCCCATTGCCCTTCCCCTCCCTTACCACCACCAGTTCTGTCCCATGTACCCTCACAACCCGAGGACGATGTTGAACGATATGCGATCTCCGGCCGAAGTTTTGGATTTGGGAGAATTTTCGGATTTTTTGGAAGACGAGACGGGAGGCTCGAGAATACAAGTCGTAAACCCGACTTTCGATTATATACCTCCGGAACTTATCTCTCTTTTTATAACTGACACGTAAGTTTTTCTCTTTGAAAATCCCTCGAAAATTCCTCGGAAATTCCTCGAAAAAACGTTCAAAAAACACAAGTATCTATGGAGTTTTTATCTCTCTTTTTGTAACCGATACTTAAGTTTTTTCCTTGAAAAACTGCCCAAGAATACAAGTACCTCCAGAACTTATCTCTCTTTTTATAGCCGATTATGTAATTTGTTTCCTTGAAAATTCCTCGAAAAACTCCCCAAAAACGCAAGTATCTTTGGAGTTTTTATCTCTCTTCTTAAAGCTGATATGTAACTTGTTTTCCAGAAAACACAGATACCTCTGGAGTTTTGTCTCTCTTTTTATAACCGATACGTGAGTTGTTTCCTCGAAAACTCTCAAAGAAAACAAATAAATACAAACAAGTATCTCTGGAGTTTTATCTCTCTTTTTTATAACCAACACGTAAGTTGTTTCTTCGAAAAACTCCCAAAAAACACAAATACCTCTGGAGTTGTATCTCTCTTTGTATAGCCTAAATGTAACTTGTTTCCTCAAAAAACTCTCAAAAAAACAAAGTACCTCCGGGGTTTATCTCTCGTTTACAATCAATGAATCGTTGGTAGTTTCTTTGAAAGATTCATGTTCAAACAAATACCTCCGGAATTTATCTCTCTTTTTATAACTGACAGAGAAGTTATTTTTGTCAAAATACTATGGGAAATAAAAAAAACTAAAAATACATATACCTTCTGAACTCACCTCTTTTTTTTTAACCGATCGATTGTAAGTTGTTTCCTTAGAAAATTCCAGAAAATACAAATAACGCTGGAACGTACTTCTAAAAATCTGCAAACTACAAACACCTCTGTAACTTCTCTCTTTTAAAAACAGATCGACTGTACGTTGTTTCCTTAAAAAACTCCTGAAATAACCTCCGGCACTTATGTCTCTTTTTATGCCTATACATGAATTCTTTCCTCGAAAAACTCCCGGAAAGTACAAATAGCATATATCTGTTTTTCTACAATCGATTATTCTTTGTTTCTTTAAAAAACTCTTGAAGATACAAATGCCTCCGGAACTGGTCCCTCTTTCTATAACAGATAAATGTAATTTCTTTCCTTGAGGAAAACTCCAGAAAGTACAAGTACCTTTGGGATTTATCTTTTGTTTCATAACCGACACATAAGTTTTTTCCCCAAAAAACACCCGAAAATACAAAAACTCTGGAGCTTTTCTCTCTTTCTAAAATGGATCGATTGCAACTTGTTTCCTCGAAGAACACTGGAAAACACGAGTACCTTCAGAACTTAACTCTCTTTGAATAACGTTTACGTAATTTGTTTTTTCAAAAAACTTAGGAAAATAAAAGAACACCTCCGGTGGTTCTCTCTCTTTGTAACTGATCGCTGGTAAGTTTTTTCCTCAAAAAGTCCCTGGAGGACCTCAAATAATCTGCTCACTCAAACTCTGAAAAATGGAAAAGTTTTTTGTGGGAAAGCCTTTGGGAAACCATATAAGCTCAGAAAGTATATCATTAGGAACCGTATAAACTCAACAAGTTTCAGAAATGAATAACCTTTTTTTTTTCTTTCTTTCTTTTTGCTGTCGTTTCGCTTCTATGTAATGAAATCTTGGCCGTGAGCGACAAGACTGGAAATGCAAGATTCACTTTTTTTTTTTTTTCTTAGGTGAAATCAAATTGACTTTTTCCTTTTCGAGTTTAGTATAGTTGTGAGGGTCATATCTGCAAGCATTAATTTGTATGTTCCTTTTTCCCTTGTCCTCTCGTTTTTTTTGTTTTGTTTTTGTTTTACCAGAGGCGGCCATAATCCTTCATATGTCTATCGTCTTATTGCGGAATATTACAGCCCGGAAGATTGTATGCTATAATAAGAATTTTGGATACCAAAAAAAAAAGGGCTAAAGGATAACAAAAGATTTTTCTCTAAAAAAATAAGTTGCGAACGAGCGTTTTGCTCGTCTGTTACTTTTCTTCCTTTTCATTCTTTATGAGTTCAATGATGTTTTGTCCAATTTCGATCTTTGCTCGTGTGTATTTTATCTTTGTTCCCTTTTTTGTTGTTGTTTTTAAACTTCCTTTTCTGATCATCTGTTTTCTCGTTTGGTTTGTCTGGTGGTTATTGAAATGGGCATTTTTTTAGTTTTTAAGGGTTCCAAGAAAAAGAAAAAAACAGTAATGATTTGCATATGAGCAAGACTCGGTAAAAAATGCACATTTCACAAATATAAAAGCGGGAAAAAAGTCATTAAGCTGCCGTTGTTTTGTTTTTCAAGCGGTCGTAAACTTTGCGGTGCCAATTTTTGAGGCCACATGCGCAACAATTAGGGTGGACTGGACAACATTTTGTGGATAATAAATATTATACTGACATAATATTCATATTCATATAAGGAGGAGTGATATTATGAGCGTCGATATGCTATGGATGAATTGATTCCTATGGCGAGATATTCTGTTGTTTGGGTGTTGCTTTGAATGAGTTCCGCCATACTAGTCTTTAAATGTTCTATTCCTTTTTTTTACCCCCTTTGTAAATTGATGGTTTTTCCATCGCCCTTTTTGTAATAAAGTTTTACAAGTTCCACCATACTTGTGGACTCATAGTTGTTCAAATAGCATGCTACCCACGAAACGAACGCGCGGATAATACGTACGATTCGCATTAATCGATATCAAAAAGTCGATAAAAATGTGTACCCGACTATGTATCCGTGCGTTTTCGTACATTTATGTACTACGTCCGTATATTTCAGTACAGCTGCCGTCTATTTTCTGTACGTCTTCGTACAGTGTCCGTATATGTTCGTACTTTTGACGAAATTTAAGAAAAGTATAAAACTAACGAATAATACGTAAAAATCGTAAAAAAGGAAAAAATAGCGCGAATTGAACAACCATACTTGTGGTAGACGCTGGCTCGAGGAGAAGAGGCCTTAGGAGACCATCCCCTAAACTTATCTTTGGTTTAACAGGTTGTGCGGATTTCCTAATTTTGCAATATGATGTTTTCGGCTTTGGATTGTCGTTTCGTTCCAGACTTCTCTTAGTGGGCTCCATGAGGCACGGTGGATTAATGTGTCCGAGCCCCCGACTTAGAGATTTTTTTATTATTATTATTTACTTGTTCACGGTTGGTTTGGTAGTTTTATTGGGGTTTGCTACACCGTGTATCGCTATTGGTGTTAATATTTTTTTCGCCACTTAAAACATCTTTTCTCCGTACACACTTGCCTGATTTGAGATCTGACGGTTGCGATTGAAAGTCAAGATTCTCACCTTTCCATTGGCGGACTCCATCTGAAAATCGGACAAGTGTGTACGGAGAAAATATATTTTAAGTGGCGAAAAAATTATTAACACTAATAGCGATACACTGTAGTTTTTTGTTGTTTTTGTGTTATTTGTTGTTTTTTCAGTTCCTCTGTTAATTTGTGTTTTTTCTCTGTTTGTTTCTTTCCCAGTGTTTTTCATTTTTGGTTTGTATGTTTCTCTCCGGGTTGGCTTTTTTTTTCTTCTGTTTCCATGTAACTCAGTTGGTTGACCATCACACGCTTTTATACAGCTTTCTGTTATCAGAAACTACCGAAGGGCAATGTGTTTCAAAGTCTTGTCAGAAAGCACAAACGGCTTAAACACCAATGCCATGAAATTTTGTCAACAACACTTTTTTTGTAAATGCAAAGCACATGCAGTTCCTGAATTATATTTAAACATTTCCATCAAATGAGCAAAACAATCATTTTCCCTACCCTCGCATTATATGAAGAATAATTGACATCTGCAGAATTCTACATTTGCCGAGTTATGAACTGAACTTACATCCAATGATAGTGTATGCTCTCTTGTCTTCGATTACAGCAAATTAAAAAAAAAAAACAGTTACGTTAATTTTAACAGATCTCGTAAGAAAACTCACAGTGCAATGAGAACCACGTGCGAGACAATTGCTTGTTGAGTTGGATTATTGTCTGACAATGACTTACCATAGTTTTCCTATCTAGTGCATCCTAGACCTTTTACGGTACTTTCAAACATTGATTTGCATCTTTATAAATTCTTTATCGCTTGCCTTCTCACATGGGATATAGCCTAACTTCAATACAACCCAACTCAAATGGTTTGCAAGGTAACAAAAATTGTACACTTCTTCAAAATGTTAATTATGCAAGAAACAGAAGAGTGAGTAAGCTAGTCAAATTGGCTTCCATGCTCACGGCTAGAGACCTGGCAAGCTCATGTACCAGTTTTATGACTTTATGACTGGCTTTCGCAGCATGAAAAGGTTCTCTATTATAGCAAGATCCAATTCTACTTTGCATTCAGCCAGAGAGAAAGTCTTGACAGATCCGGCACTATTAAAGAAGCCAATCACAAAAAATGTTGTACCATTTATGGATTCAACAATATACATGGTATGCGTAAACTATTACAACTCAGATCAGCAATGAGAGCCAAAACTCCTATACTTGTGTGTATGTTCTATCTCACAATGTGTATTGCCCAATGAGAAAGCACTAATTGCGACGACTGATGTTTCAATTTTCCACAAGCGACGGTGCTTTTTGGTGTGTACTACAAGAGCACTTTGACTTCACACTTTTAACTTACAGAGCAGCACCTTGATCCTTCTTCTTTCCGTTTCCTTTCTCTCCTCTTAAGCTATTTCCTGACGCATGGATTTCGACTTGTTTTCCCTGTCGTGATCCATATGACATCGAGCAAGCTCCAATACTGCCAACAAAAATCAGCTGTTGAAAATAAATACAATGCCATTCCATTCTTCCTTTGCCTTTTCTGTCTGTGAACGGTGATATCGGGTCTTCACACATTTTCGGGCTACCCTGAGGGACTACCCTGGATGTCGAAAAAAAAAGGATTCTAAGGTTCGATACCCGATGTTTCCTTATCACGTTTCCTTATCAAGACAATGGCATGCTTGACAATAAGTTTTGGTCACCGATTCCGAAGTCTGCAATCACTGCTTTGAATTTGCAGGATGTGAAGTGGTGAAAAAACTGAAATGGTCCGTCGAAAACAATAATGGGAAAAGAAGCTGCCATCACATGTTGCTTGTTGATGGTTCAGCGTCTAAAAAAGATTGTCTTATGCAGGAGGAGAAAGGGGCTTAAACGCCCCCAAAAAACCACGAAATATGCCCATTTGCAGCTCATCTGCCCAAATGAAGAATCTCTGTTTGTTAGAAACCTCTCCAGATAAAAAATGCATGTTTTCTGTTGCAATATGTATGTGTGAAATGACAGGCAACATATGAAACCAGATATACCAAAGATAAGACAAGATCCCAAATAGGTCGTGACATTTAGTACAGTGTGTCAGAACAACTTAACTTAGAAGATGTAAAAAAGCAATCCAAACTTACTCACTCATGTGTGAAAAGATGTGCATTAAATAAAAAAAATGTTTTTGGGGTTAATTTACATGGGGAAAAACGGTGTTTCAAAATCTTGGACCTTGAGAGTGATTCAGTGTACCCTCCAAAACAAAGAGGCCATAAGATACCTATTTAGTTCAAATTTTACTTAAGTAAATGGCGTACGGTAAGGTTAAGCACAGATAAAATGTGAAATAAGCACCTCTACTACAGCCATAGTTTTTAGGCTTTTTTACCCCATTGTCTAAGCTTCACGCAAACACGTTGCAAATATGGACATGACAAGACGAGACAAGACGACACGACAAGAGACGACAAGACGAAAGATATATACTGCTTCAAAAAATAAAAGCCTCAAACCCTTCAAGTTGAACAACCACCAGCAATGTCCAGCATCCTCACCAAGCTTGGGGACCACATGCCCTCGCACATGTCGGATTACTGTCGGCTTATGGAACGACGATTGAAGGATCTCCCCTCTTTCTCGCATAAAATCTTTTTCTCCTGGAGCATTCAGATCGTAGACCATTTGAGACAACCACACAACAGGCCCCAATGGGGCCAACAATCAAATACAAGATGTGGGAACTAAGCGCTCTTCATTAGTTCAGGGCCATGGATCATCACGAGACACGAAGGGCTACAAAACAACAACTATAAGGTTGCATTTCACAAACATTGGAGACCAAAACAAATAGAAACTTACCGATAAGATGCAGAGATGGGCACACGATAGGCTCTAAAAACAGATTCTGGAGGGCGGTTGCACGAGGTCGAGATCCACCAACGATAACTACAAACCGGAACGGAGGAACATTGTTTAGTGCTAATCTCTGCATCACCTCCATTGGGTATTCCTATCAGGCTTCAGTCTTTATCTCCAATAAAATAATGTCATAAGACTGTTTTACTCTGCATTAAAGCGTTCACATAAAATGACATCCATAACAGGTGGGGAAAAAAACTAAAAGCCATGCAAGCGGCAACTTTTAAGAGGTTTCCGATATGTCCATCTACTTCCAACACATGTGATGGACATCATTTAATTCATGTTAAGAGGAACTACTACATATCATATTTACAACATGAAAATGGAAAAAGAGCTATCAATCGCATGTAAAAGAAATAACAGGTGAAACCCCCCTAAAGATTGGCATACTAAACAAAAATTGTTCAACAATATCAGATAGTGTGGCTTACCAGCCACAACTCGTAATTACATTGAAAATTTATTGACGACCCAACTCTTGTCCAAACATGCTTTTCTCAATTCGAGATCAAAAATGTTTCAGAAAAAAAATGAAAATGAAGTTTGGTTCAATCTACTGCATTCATCACTACTATGATCAGATTCTCGAGTGTAAACATGTTTACATGTTCACAAATAGCAGAATCTGGATGGTTCTCCCAAGAACTGATCCACAATTTTTTTCAAAATGGAGAATACTCTATATTGGATAATGAGTTTTTTTCAGTTTCCTTCTCCTTAGCATATCATAAGTTTAGCAAATGGTTTTCATGCCTTCCATGTTTTTGTATACTACGCTATGCATGGAAGGAGTAGCTTTAGAAGATTCTTGAAATTCTCCATTTATCCACACATATGGCATATAAACGACCAGTGAGATTTAAAAAAAAAACTGAGAAGTTACCACATAAAAGAATCTTGCAAAACAGAGTTGAATGTTTTTGATCAATAAATTTACATCTAATTTGAAAAACAGAGACCCACCGAGACAAATCTTAAAAAACCGTGAAAAGAATCCGAAAAGCCCTGCAAACTGGCTTCCCATGAAAATACCTTTTGCTGCATGGAGGCCAATGAGGAAGAAAGAATGCCTCCCTGCGAACCAAAAATGCCCAACCCGTAAAACTCCATTGTGAGCCACAAATTTTGGCAACAAAATACAAACAATAATGCTTTGTTTCATTGGCAAACCTGATAGCACGTATCAGTTTTCCCACAAGAGAGAACAAAAAGCAATAAAACAATTTAATGAAGATCCGAGGCCCATAAATGAAAAAAGAAATGGATCGTCCGGAACTGTTTAATCCAAAAACTCCAAATTAAGCAAGCAATGTTGGCATGGAAAAGAAGGAAAGCCGGTACACACCTGGGAGAAGCCCATCAGACCATCAAAGGGCCCATGCAAAGTGATGTAGTCAGACACAAAAGCTACACTCTCCTCAAAGCCACGATATTCAGTGAAGTCCTGGAAGTACAGGTTCACCAGAAGTTGGAATCAGAAGCTTTGGAGGGAATAAAAGTGGGGAGGGGACTAATACAAAATCGAATGGATTTTATCCTTCTAAATAGCTCTAGTTTCCTAAAGCATGTGTTTTCTTTTTTCAACGCATTAAGGGCAATATTTCACATGGAAGTAGTGTCAGTACTGAAAGGACATTTTATATCAAAGTAAAATTGAAGGCCCGCAAATAGCAACATGGCATTAAATAAACATATATCAGAGTGTAACAGGGTGTTTGGTCAACATCACTCCTAAGGCAGCCATTTGTAAAATTTCAAATTAGATATGCACATGACTGGTTTTTAAATTGGTTTAAGACACAGGAGATGTGAAACATAACAAGTTTATTAGATGCTAGGAACGAGATGACAATAATTATTAGATTAGAAAGGGCATCTTTGTTTCCAGAGAGCTTACAGGATTGGCACTCCACCATTCATAAAAAGGGGGATCAAAAAAACCCTCTACCTCCGACTTCCCTGACGCCGCAAATGGTGCGTTAACAAAAACCTGACGACAGAAAGAAAGTAAGCTTACAGCATGAAAACACATTTGTGGACTGGAATTTTTTTGACACGAATTCAAATTTTTTGACATTCATTTTTGAATGGCAGACTGAGAACAATGGCCATTCCACATGTAGAAAAGAAATCTGCATGTCTTATATTCTGACACAGGGTTGATACTTAGAAAAAGGTTTGCCCTTAGCTCCTTCACAGTTATATACAACCAGATGCAATTAGCAAATCAGCAACTTGCTGCCTCCTTTAGCCAAGCTCGCCGTGTATAGATAAATGCCAAAACTCAAGAAAAGATTAAAAACATAAATAAAATAAGTTTCTCTATGCGCTAACTCCTATTCTTATCCACAGATAGATAGAGTTTATGGGCGTATAAAGGCACAGTGTATGCATCATGGAAAAAAGAAATTAGCACATGCTTTGACCATAAACAGCCTTGAATATGTTCCTCTTTCACAATCTTTTATTGTACTGCTAAACTGCTTGAAATAATGAAAAATGGACAACTATATTGACACGAGACAACTGATTCTTCAAAGAAGAGACCTTTTCAAAACCACTCGATGGGGTATCACCAACATCAAAGCCTTATCGATCAGCATTACTAAGTATGACAATTCTGCCCATAGGATTCTCCCATTTGACAAAATGATTCAATTAAAGTACAAAAACGAAAATGGTTTCGGTGACAACATATGCCACCATTGCCAAATCAGTACCAAACATGATGAACTGTCATATGATAATTATGTGAAATTTGTTCACCTGTGGGAGGGAGAAAGGGGCAGGGAGGAGGAGGAAGGGAGAGCGATGAGGAGGGAGATAGAAAGGACAGCCACAAATGATGATGGCTTAGTCAAGCAGAAATTTTAATAGTGTAGTTTTTTGTTGGTACGGCCTATTCAATCTTGTCCATTTATTATAACACAATAAAGAAATTCCAGAAGAACGCTGCTTTTTGATAGACTCTCAAGAACTTTCTTGCACATTTTCTTACAATTCGCCTCCAACAATGTCGAGGGATCTCAACAAATTACAAATGAATAAAACAATCTAAGACGACAGAAATAGGAGACACTCGAAAAAATGTTTAAATGTAAACAAAACAGACGTATAAATGGTTTAACAGAGGCTTTTTTGTTTAAACGTTTAAATGTTTGGCTCCGCTAGACAGAAATAAATAAATTCGATAAGTCGCTTCTTGCACATGAGAAAAACTTGGCATATCTTCAAGAAACTCTCAAAGATATGAATTTTATTGCATCTATTGCAATTGTATTCTACCACCAGCTAAGAATTAACTTTCAAATCAAGCAGCAAAGAAATCCATTCAATTGTGAGATATTCATTCATGCTCTATCCTTTAGATAAATTTATGTTATTATTACTATTCTCACATCCACTCAATTTCATTTAAAACAGCTATGATGTACATACCATGTCCACAAGATCGTAGAGAGACTTATCCCATTGCGCCATCATCATTTGCTGCTTGAAAATAGCACCACTCGTACGGAAACTATGGAGGCAGAGGACTCTCAGTTTCGGAGCAGCAGCCATGGCTGTTTTCCTGACGAGAGAGTTTAAAGGGTTTTTTAGGGTTTTTTAGGATTTTTAAGGGTTTTTTAGGATTTTTAAGGGTTTTTTAGGATTTTTTAGGGTTTTTTCAATACGACACCGTGTAAAATTATTACCGTTGCTGACTTTTTCACAAATTAAATCAGTTCGTGCACACGTGTCCGATTTGAGAAACGCCAAGGAAACATTACCGTAATCGGACACGTCAGGGCTCTTCTCCATGTGGGCACTTTGCGGTCCAAAGTCCGATCGTAAGCACGATGGGTACACCGTGTATCGCTTATTAGTGTTAATAATTTTTTTGCCACTTAAAAAACATTTTTCCGTACACACTTGTCCGAATTTCAATTTGAAACCGCCATTAAGAAGCTGAGAATTTTAGCTTTCAATCGCAACCGTCAGATCCACAATTTGACATGTGTGTACGGAGAAAAGATGTTTTTAAGAGACGAAAAAAACATTAACACTAATAGCGATTCACGGTGTAGTGCCCATAAATGAAGCGGTCCAAGTTTTCCGCCACTCACAGGTCGCCGCGTTGCCTATAGCAACAAAATGAGTAAAAATAGGGGAAGAACAAAAACATTTTATAACTCTATTTTTACGGCTGTTTACGCATCTCAAAAAAATTCTTAGACAGATTTTCAAGTCTGGGCGAATCAGATTCTACTTCTGAAGCAGAAAACTGTTTCTCAAATTTTTTAGGGCGATTTAAATTTTATTATTTCCCGTAAACGTCACGCGTAGAAACATAATACGCCCGCTGAATATTTTTTTTTTGTTTTTTTGGGGTCTACAGTACACTGTGAATCGTTATTAGCCTTATGTACTCTATATCGGCACCCCAAAATTTTGACATTGATACCTTAAATATAATTACACTATTTAAGGACGTGGACCATAATCTGCCACGTCTCCTTGCACTAAATTAGAATGAATGATGCTAATTTTTTCTTTACACTAATAATTTCTATACGCTAATAACGATTCAAGGTGTAGTTTGCGGTTCATCGCATTTTGCCGTACGATCCGACTTTGGACCAAAAATGATAGAATCTTTTCCTATCCACCGTCGGATTAACAATCCGACAAAGTGCGCACGATATTTTCACTTTGTACCTTTTTTTTTGTCTTCTTCCTTCCAAAATTATTGCACTTTCCTAAACTTTAGCTTACATGGAAATCTCTTATCCGGTCGCCTGCAAAGCTGCTTTAGAGAAAGTGAGAGTAAAACGAGTGGGAAAGAGAGAGAGAGAGGGAGAGAAAAAAATAATATAAAAGCTGTAGCCATGGCTGTCTCGTCCCTCCACGTGTCACTCTCACATACATCCTCTCTCTCAACCACATTGTCATGTCACACTCACACCCATGCGAATAAACGTTCTTTCCTCACTTCCTCGTCCATGCTCACCTCTCCCTTTTATGGCTTCCAACTATCTCTCCCTCTCCCTCTCCCCCTCCGTTCCTCTCTCCCTCTTTCTCGCTCTCCCTCTCCCTCTCCCTCTCGCTCTCCTTCTTCCCTAGTGAAAGCTTCTTCCGAAAGCCCTGACCCTAACCCTAACCCTAACCCTATCCCTAACCCTAACCCTAACCCTAACCCTAACCCTAACCCTAACCCTAACCCTAACCCTAACCCTAATTCCACCGAATCCAGAAAGGATGTTTCTGGTGCAGGAATATCCTGGGTGAGCCCTGATTGGCTGACGTGGCTGGTGTCACAGCTCAGAGGTCCCGACGAATCAGGGATCCCCGTGGCAGATGCGAAGCTGGAGGACGTAAAGGACCTTTTAGGAGGGGCTCTGTTTTTACCCCTTTTTAAGTGGATGTTGGAGTCTGGACCATTGTACAGGTGAGAGAGGATGGAGGACAGAGGAAGGGGGGAGAGGAGAGAGAGGAGAGAGAGGAGAGAGAGGGGAGAGAGGGGACAGAGAAGTGAGAAGGGAGAGGGGAGAGGGGAGAGAGGAGAGAGGAGAGAGAGGGAGAGAGGGGACAGAGAAGTGAGAAGGGAGAGGGGAGAGGGGAGAGAGAAGAGGGAGAATGAGGAGAAGAGTAAAGAGGTTTCAGAATGTCGTGATGCTTTGAAGTCATGCGAGCTTTCTGATTGAGTATAATGTAGGAGAGCAGAAAGGAGAGACGAAGGGAATGCAAAGGGTAGGGGTGAAAAAAGTGGGAGAGGGAGAGAGGGAGAGAGGGAGAGGGTGAGGAAGGGGAAGAGGGAGAGGAAGAGGGTGAGGGGGGGTTGAAAGTAACTTTGTGTTCTCTTGCCAGCACAAAATTTACCCCTTTGAACTCAAACAGCCAGGAAAGTGTGTTACACCAAAACATCGTGGATCACACGCTTATCTTAAATGTTGGAAACTTTATCTTTCGCTTTTTGTTTTTCATTCAACTTCAGCTCATAAATCTGTGCCGCTCACTATTCGTTTTATTTTCATTTTTTTATTTCTAATGCACATCAACCGTCGTGGATCAACCATCGTGGATCATGTCAGAATTTTGATTTTTTGTGATTTCTTCGGCTGTCTTCTGTCTACCTATTTCGTAATATTATGTGACCCATTTTTTTATATACTGGTTCAATACGCCTGTATCGTTTTCTGCTTTACTAGATTAGTCATCACTATCCGAGTCAATCACTGTAATTTAATTGAGTGTTTTTTTGACACAAAATCAAAACTTGGTGTTAATAACTCTGTATAGTTAATTGCCCCATAATGAGCCAGGTACACATGATTTAGTGTGTTAATTTTAGTAAAGCGTTAACTTGGTGATTCACTAACTCTAACAGGAATGGGGAGTGTATATAACTTTCTGCTCGGTTCTTGTGTATGTTTTTTTTTTACGGGCGGTCAGGTTGGCTGCTGGACCCCGAAATTTTGTGATTATTGGCGAACCAGAAGCCGCAAAACATGTTTTGAAAGGTTATGGAAAATATGGGAAAGGGCTTGTCGCAGAAGTTGCCGAATTTCTTTTCGGTTCTGGATTCGCAATTGCAGAAGGAGAGCTTTGGGCAGTGAGTTTTAATTTTTTAAATTCCTCATTTTTGCCGTGATCTCTTTTTTTTGTTATCGACTTTTTCTTTTTCTTTTCTTTTTCTTTTACGTCTTTTTCTGAATGTTTAAGGTGTGTGCTTTGAGATTTTGGGGAGTTAAATTTGATGTTTTTATTTTGTTAGAATTACTTTTGACATTCCAATTCGTTAGAACTTTGAATGGAATATCGGAAAATTCCATATCTTGATTTTTTTTAACAATAAACATAGTCTGTCATGGGGATTCTACAGGAGAGAGGTTCTAAAGGAGGTTATTGAATCTTATATTTTGCTCTTTTTTGAAACTGTTTAAAGTTTTGCTGTTTCCTTTAATTCGTTACTTTTCTGAACACAATTTACCTTTCTTGTATTCCCCTCTCTGCTTTTGGCTGTCCCTTTCCCTCTTTTGTAACTCCGACGTCCGACGTCTTTCTCTCTGTCATTCTCTCCTCTCTCCTGCCCACATATCTCTTCCTCTGAATACATCTTTTAATTCCGTTCTCTCACCCCGTTCTCTCCTTCCCTCATCCCTCTTCCCTTGTCTCCCAAAACGCTCTTATCGACTTTCTTAGATTCGACGAAAAGCGGTGGTGCCTTCACTCCATCGGAAATATTTGGCCACAATGGTGGATCGAGTTTTCTTTCCTTGTACCGAAAGATTAATGTTAAAATTGGAAAAGGCCGCAAAAGAACAAAGGGCCATAAATATGGAAGCACAATTTTCACAGTTGACTCTCGACATTATTGGAAAAGCGGTTTTTAATTACGATTTTGATTCGTTAACGACCGATAGTCCTTTAATTCAAGCCGTTTATACAGCTTTGAAGGAAACAGAATCGAGATCCACCGACATTTTGCCCTATTGGAAGGTACATTTTAGTTTTCAAAAAGGTTTTCTTTCTGATTTTGAGAGCCTCTCCCCCCTTTTGTTTTTAACTTCCCTGACATTTGTGAGTCATATTTGTTTTTAAGATTTGAGGTCAGCTGATGTTTATAAAACTTAAAACCCTGTCTGAATCCCAACAGAGAATGTTTTTGTTTCTTTATTTATTATCTCGTGCTCAAAAGGTTTTGTTTTATTAATTCATAAATAATTCTCTTTTTTTCTCTTTAGCGACATTGCAAAAGTTGAACTTCGACATTTTGTGCCCAAAGAATGCTGAAAACTTTTCCAAATTATAAGATTTTGGAAATTTCATCCTGTGGGTTTTCTTCTTATTACTGTTTCCTTTTCTCTACCTTTCTTAAATTTTCGACTTTTTCTCTGTTATTTTGAAAACGGACTTCAGGTTCCCATTCTTTGTCAAATTATTCCTCGACAACAAAAAGCAGCATCGGCAGTTTCTTTGATTCAAGTTACAGTGGAGGAGTTGGTGGCAAAATGTAAAGCCATGGTGGAGGAGGAGGGAGAGAGAGTAGAGGGAGAGGAGTATGTGAATGAGGCAGATCCAAGTGTACTCAGGTTCCTTCTGGCAAGCAGAGAAGAGGTAAGGAAGGAGGAGAGCATGGTAGAGGGGTGGAGAGGGAAGGGAGCTGCAGAGAGGCTCACTGACTATTTAGTGGATCTTTGTCTCTGTTTGACTCCCTTTTGGCAAGCAGAGAAATAAGAGGGAGAGAGGAAGGGGAAGGGGGAGAGGGGGAGGGAGAGGGGAGAGGAATTGGAGTGAGGGGTGAGGAGGAGGAGGTAACGAATCTGATTGGAGCGGTATGGCTTATGAGGAGAACTTTTGAGTAGGAGTTATGAAGTTTAACGTGAGTTAACCTCGACTGTGTCAAGTCTTATTCAGTTTTTGACTTGAATTTGAATATTTATGTGTTAGGGTTTTAGGTTTCAAGTCAACAGTTAAGAGACGATCTCCTCTCGATGCTAGTGGCCGGCCATGAGACCACAGGCTCTGTGCTGACGTGGACAGCTTATCTGCTGGCACAGGTTAGCTCACCACACTCTCTCTCTCTCCCTGTCCTGCCCTCCCTATCCATTTTTCAACTCTTTTTACGTTTCTCTCGGCCTTCTCCTTTCTCTGTTTCTGCAACTGTCTGTTTTTCTATTTCTAATTCTATTGCCTACCTCTTGATCTGTTTCTCTTGCAATCTCTGTCTCTCTCTTTCTCTCTGCGTCTCTATGTTTCTGTTATTTTTATTTTCTCTTTATATTCTTTTCTGAATGTTAGTTCTTATCTCTTCCTCTTAATGCCCTATCCTCTTTTTTTTACCTCTTCCTCCTCTGACGAATCGCAATTGCGGATTTGCAGAATCCTGAGGCTCTCAAAAAGGCTCAAGAAGAAGTCGAAATTGTTCTCAACGGACAAAAACCAACATTTGCCGACACTCGAAATTTAAAATACGTGACAAGATGTATCAATGAATCCATGCGGCTTTATCCCCATCCTCCTGTATATTTCCCTCCCACCCTCCCTCCCCTCCCCTCCCTCCCTCCCTCCCTCCCTCTCCCTCCTCCCTCCTCCCTCCCCTCCTCCCTCCTCCTCCTCCCTCCCTCCCTCCTCCTCCCTCCTCCCTCCCTCCCTCCCTCCCCTCCTCCCTCCTCCCTCCTCCCTCTCCTCCTCCTCCCTCCCTCCCTCCTCCCTCCTCCCTCCTCCCCTCCTCCTCCTCCCTCCCTCCTCCTCCCTCCTCCTCCACCTCCCTCCTCCCTCCACACCCTCCTCCCTCCTCCTCCTCCCTCCTCCCTCCTCCCTCCACACCTCCTCCCTCCTCCTCCTCCTCCTCCCTCCTCCCTCCTCCCTCCTCCCTCCTCCCTCCTCCCTCCACCCTCCCCTCCCTCCCTCCCTCCTCCTCCTCCCCTCCACCCTCCACCCACCACCCTCCACCACCCTCCACCCCACCCTCCCTCCACACCTCCACCCACCTCCCTCCTCCCTCCTCCCTCCTCCCTCCACCCTCCACCCTCCTCCCCTCCACCACCACACCCACCTCCCACCTCCCACCACCCACCTCCCACCCTCCCTCCACCCACCTCCACCCCTCCACCCACCACCCACCACCCACACCACCCTCCTCCCACCTCCTCCACACCAACCCACCACCACCTCCCTCCACACCCAACACCTCCTCCCCTCCACCACACCTCCACCTCCCTCCACCCTCCCACCTCCACCCACACCACACCCACCACCCTCCTCCCCTCCTCCACCCACACCCCTCCACCCTCCTCCCACCTCCCTCCTCCCTCCTCCCCACCTCCCTCCACACCCTCCCTCCTCCCTCCCTCCCTCCTCCCTCCTCCCCACACCTCCTCCTCCCTCCTCCCTCCACCTCCTCCCTCCCTCCCTCCACCTCCCTCACCTCCACCTCCTCCCTCCTCCCTCCTCCCTCCTCCCTCCCTCCCACCTCCACCTCCTCACCTCCTCCCTCCTCCACACCACCACCACCCACCCTCCACCCTCCCTCCACCCTCCACCTCCTCCACCCTCCTCCCACCACCACTCCTCCTCCCTCCTCCCTCCTCCCTCCTCCCTCCACCCCACCTCCCTCCTCCCTCCTCCCTCCCCCTCCTCCCCCTCCACCCTCCTCCCTCCTCCCTCCTCCCTCCCTCCCTCCTCCCTCCCTCCCCTCCTCCCCTCCTCCCTCCTCCCTCCCTCCTCCCTCCTCCTCCTCCCTCCTCCTCCTCCCTCCCTCCCTCCACCCTCCCTCCTCCTCCCTCCCCTCCTCCCTCCTCCCCTCCTCCCTCCACCCTCCTCCCCTCCCTCCCTCCCTCCACCCTCCTCCCTCCCTCCTCCCTCCTCCCTCCTCCCTCCTCCTCCCCTCCTCCCTCCTCCCTCCTCCCTCCTCCTCCTCCTCCCTCCCTCCTCCCTCCTCCCTCCTCCCTCCCTCCCCTCCTCCCTCCTCTCCTCCCTCCTCCCTCCTCCCTCCTCCCTCCTCCCTCCTCCCTCTCCTCCCTCCTCCCTCCCTCCTCCCTCCTCCCTCCTCCCCTCCTCCCTCCTCCCTCCTCCCTCCTCCCTCCTCCCTCCCTCCTCTCCTCCCTCCTCCCTCCTCCCTCCCCTCCTCCCTCCTCCCTCCTCCCTCCTCCCTCCTCCTCCCTCCCTCTCTCCTCCTCCCTCCTCCCTCCTCCCTCCTCCCTCCTCCCTCCTCCCTCCTCCCTCCTCCCTCCTCCCTCCTCCCTCCTCCCTCCTCCCTCCTCCCTCCTCCCCTCCTCCCTCCCTCCTCCCTCCTCCTCCTCCTCCTCCCTCCCTCCTCCCTCCTCCCTCCTCCCTCCTCCCTCCTCCCTCCTCCCTCCCCTCCCTCCCTCCTCCCTCCTCCCTCCTCCCTCCTCCCTCCTCCTCCTCCCCTCCTCCCTCCTCCCTCCTCCCTCCTCCCTCCTTCCCTCGCTCCCTCGCTCCCTCGCTCCCTCGCTCCCTCGCTCCCTCGCTCCCTCGCTCCCTCGCTCCCTCGCTCCCTCGCTCCCTCCCTCCCTCGCTCCCTCGCTCCCCTCCCTCCCTCCCTCCCTCCCAACCTCCCTCCCCCTCCCCCCTCCTCCCCCCTTCCCTCCCACCCCCCCTCCCTTCCCTCTCCCTCACTCCTTCCCTCCCCTATTCCCTCACTCCCCCCCACCCTCCCTCTCCCCCTCCCTCCTCCCTCCCTCTCCCCCTCTCCCTCTCCCCTCTCCCTCCCTCTCCCTCACCCTCTCCCTCCTCCCCTCACCCTCTCCCTCTCCCTCTCCCTCTCCCCTCCTCCCCCCCCTCCCTCACCCTCTCCCTCTCCCTCCTCCCCCACCTCCCTCACTCCCTCCCACCCCTCCCCCTCCCCCACTTCCCTCCCCTCCCCACACCCCCCACCCCTCCCCCTCCTCCCTCCCCTCTCCCCCTCACCCTCCTCCCTCCCTCCCCCTCCCCCTCCCCCTCCCCCTCCCCTCCCCCTCCCCCCTCCCCCCTCCCCCTCCCCCTCTCCCCCCTCCCCTCCCCCTCCCCTCCCCCTCCCCCTCCCCCTCCCCCTCCCCCTCCCCCTCCCCCTCCCCCTCCCCCTCCCCCTCCCCCTCCCCCCTCCCCCCCTCCCCCTCCCCCCTCCCCCTCCCCCCTCCCCCTCCCCCTCCCCCTCCCCCTCCCCCTCCCCCTCCCCTCCCCTCCCCCCTCCCCCCCTCCCCCTCCCCCTCCCCCTCCCCCTCCCCCCCCCTCCCCCTCCCCCTCCCCCTCCCCCTCCCCTCCCCCCTCCCCCTCCCCCTCCCCCTCCCCCCTCCCCCTCCCCCTCCCCCTCCCCCTCCCCCTCCCCCTCCCCCCTCCCCTCCCCCTCCCCTCCTCCCCCTCCCCCTCCCCTCCCCCTCCCCCCTCCCCCTCCCCCCTCCCCCTCCCCCCCCTCCCCCTCCCCCTCCCCCTCCCCCTCCCCCTCCCCCTCCCCCCTCCCCCTCCCCCTCCCCCTCCCCCTCCCCCTCCCCTCTCCCCTCTCCCTCCCCCTCCCCCTCCCCCTCCCCCTCCCCCTCCCCCTCCCCCTCCCCCTCCCCCTCCCCCTCCCCCCTCCCCCCTCCCCCTCCCCCTCCCCCTCCCCCTCCCCCTCCCCCTCCCCCTCCCCCCTCCCCCTCCCCCTCCCCCTCCCCCTCCCCCTCCCCCTCCCCCCTCCCCCTCCCCCCTCCCCCTCCCCTCCCCCTCCCCCCCTCTCCCCCTCCCCCTCCCCCTCCCCCTCCCCCTCTCCCTCTCCCTCTCCCTCTCCCTCTCCCTCTCCCTCTCCCTCTCCCTCTCCCTCTCCCTCTCCCTCTCCCTCTCCCTCTCCCTCTCCCTCTCCCTCTCTCTCACCTTCCCTCCTCCCTCCCTTCTCGCCTTCCCCCCTCTCTCTCTCGCCTTCCCTCCTCCCCTCCCTCCTCCCCCTCCCCCCCCTCCCCCCTCCCCCCTCTCCCCTCCCCCCGTCTTTCCTCTCCCTCCTCCCCCCTCCCCCTCTCCCGTCCCCTCTCCCCCCCTCCCCCTCTCCCCCCCTTCCACTCGCCTCTCCCCCCTCTCTCTCATTTTACCAAATTCTGCATCTATTTTCATTTTCGGGGGAAATTTTCTGTTTGTTTCATCCTGTCCTTTTTGTTATTGTGTATTTATCAAAATAGGCATAAATGTAACTTCCAGATTAATTAAAATAAAGAAAGTGATTCAAAGTAAAATGAGTCAGTAAATGACAAATTGTTCTACACTATTTTGACCTAAAGAAGTGCCCAAGGCATTTTCTTGTGTATTTTTTATATGTAATATCCTCTTCTTAGTTAAACTTTATTAAAAAATTTATGTTTTTGAAAGAGTGTCTCCATGGCTTCAAAATTTGGGGCCTTTTTTGTCGACTTGGTGTGACACCTGTCAGGGTCTTTAGGAGATTCTTAGGGTTTTTTGGGTTTTTCTTGGGTTTTTGTGTGTTTTTTTTTGGTTTTTTTCTGGGTTACTTTTGGGTGTTTTTGATTTTTTTTTTAGATTTCTTATCGCATTTAAAGATTTTTCAGTGATTTTAGTGGAGTTATATGTTTCAAAACGCTTAGGAACGCTTAGGTATTTTCTTAACACTGTCATTGTTTTAAATCGAAACTTTGCTTTTTTTCTCCATTGGAAGTTTTTTAGTTTTCTGACAATTTCTCGTTTGCCACCTGTCAGGTTCTGATTCGCCGAGCTCAGGTGCCTGACGTGCTGCCAGGTGGCTACAAATTGGAAGCCGGTCAAGATGTCATGATTTCAGTATACAATGTGCATCACTCTCCTCAGGTGATTCTCTCTCTCTCTGTCTCATCCCTCTCCTTCTCTCCTCCACCTCTCCCTCTCCCTCTCTCCCTCTCTCTCTCCTTCTCCCACTCCCCTCCTCCCCTCCCTCTCCTCTCCCCCCCCCCTCTCTCCCTCTGCCTCTCCCTCACCCTCTCTCTCTCCAGCTCCTGCTCCCTCTTCCTCTCCCTTTCCTTCTCCCTCTCCTTCCCCGTCCCCCTCTGCCTCCCCCTCCCCCTCCCCCTCTGCTCCTCCTCCCCCTCCCCCTCCCCCTCCCCCCTCCCCCTCCCCCCCTCCCCCTCCCCCTCCCCCTCCCCCTCCCCCTCCCCCCCTCCCCCTCCCCCTCCCCCTCCCCCTCCCCCTCCCCCTCCCCCTCCCCCTCCCCCTCCCCCTCCCCCTCTGCCTCCCCCTCCCCCTCCCCCCCTCCCCCTCCCCCCTCCCCCTCCCCCTCCCCCTCCCCCTCCCCCTCCCCCCTCCCCCTCCCCCTCCCCCTCCCCCCCTCCCCCCTCCCCCCTCCCCCTTCCCCCTCCCCCCCCCCCTCCCCCTCCCCCTCCCCCTCCCCCCCCCTCCCCCTCCCCCTCCCCCTCCCCCTCCCCCCTCCGCCTCCCCCCCTCCCCCTCCCCCCTCCCCCTCCCCCTCCCCCTCCCCCCTCCCCCCTCCCCCTCCCCCTCCCCCTCCCCCTCCCCCTCCCCCTCCCCCCTCCCCCTCCCCCTCCCCCTCCCCCTCCCCCTCCCTCGCCCTCGCCCCTGCCCGCTCCCCTCTCCTCTCCCTCTCCTTCCCTATTTCCTTCGCCAACGACGGGGATGTTAAGAATTTGAATGAAATTGGAGTTAAGTGATCCTCTTCTTTTTTCTCTTTTTCTCCCTTTTTTTTCGGGCAGGTTTGGGACCGGGCAGAAGAATTTTTGCCCGAGCGTTTTGGATTGGAAGGTCCCATGCCCAACGAAATCAACACCGATTTTAGGTATGTTGTATAATTTACCCCTTTATTTTGTTCATTTTTTTTTGTGTACCTTTGATTAATGTAGATTTGTCAATTGTACTTTTTTTTCTTTCTTAATTGTGTTGGTGTCCTTTACATTTCCCTTTTTTTGCCGATATTTTCTGTCTTTGAAGTCTTTAAATAGCCTTAAGAAAAGTATGAAATGAATTTTAAGACCACTCCTGACCCAAAAAAAAACTCCAAGAATGCCCAAAAATCCCTCTGAAAACTCTTTGATACTACATAAAGAAATGAGGATACTATGTGGTTTTTCTATGTGTGCATAGGGAAAACTTTGAAAATCCGAAAAGTACGTTTAAAAAACGGGCGTTAACCTGATGTTCTATGTAACAGATATATTCCGTTTAGCGGAGGGCCCCGAAAATGTGTTGGGGATCAGTTTGCGATGTTAGAGGCAATTGTTGCTTTGGCGGTTTTAATTCAACGATTCGAATTCGAGCTCGTACCCAATCAGGACATTGCAATGACAACAGGAGCAACGATCCACACTAAAAACGTGAGTCTGGAAACACTTATGTTTTTTGTTTTATTTAGGTTCGTCTGATTGGGCAATTTTTTTATTTGCTCCGTTCTGGACTTACGATGAAAATCTTAATTGTTTCCTCGTAGATAACTCACAGCTATTGCTTTTTTTGCTTTTGACTTTCCTTTTTTTGTCCTTTTTGTCTCACGACAGGGTTTATTTATGACTGTGAAAAACCGATTGCCACAACGAGTTTCCGAACCTGCCTTAGCTTCGGTATAGCGTCGTTTAGAAGAAATTTGGAAAGGTCTTTGAGAATTGGAAGTTAAAGGCTTCTGTTCTTTTTTTTCCCTCCCACATTCAGGTTTTAGGTTTCATTTACATCTCTTTTTCTCCCGGCTAGGATTATGTAAAGGTCAGTGTTCAATTTCCCAAGCTTGTCTGGTCATAATTAGAGATAACGGTTTTTAGATGAATTACGAATAGTATTGAATTTTAAGCACCTCTTTGTACCAGGAGGTTATGTCAATTTTGGATATCTGAAGATTTTTCTAGTGAAGCAAATTTCTGAGGATTTCGGTGCATTTGTTCATCACAGTTTCACGCTCTTATTAGAGTATCACACATTATTGTTGAAATCTCCTTTATGTTTTGCTTCCATTATGACATATATTATTTTCACTAAGTGACCCACGTGGTCACTTAGCTGTTTGTTGCTTTCGAATACCTTTGCGACCCATTTTGGGCATAAAAAAAACTGATGTTTAATATCAAGAGTGCAAATTGTTCCAGAGACATTGTCAATTCAAATTGTCACCGTTATCATTATGAATTTTGCTATTCGTCAGGAAGCGAAAATCAGAGTTGGGACAAGAACAAGTGTAAATAAAAGGCCCAAAACTGGCAACTAAAACCCCAAAACCATCAAGTCAGCCCAACAAATCTTGTAATATCATCTTGAGCTTGATTTCTACCCCATCCTCACCCTTTCATTCCTATTACAAAATTCCTTCACCCCTTGCCAACTTAGAATCAGGCTTGAATTCAATTTGTCATTTCCTTCCCCCTATCCTTTGCTGCACCTTTTTGTTCCCATGGACTTAGATAGTTTATCATAGCGCTTTTTAATAAAGTTGGGATATGTCCTATCCATGTGTTTACCTACTTTCTCTCCTTCCATCTTTGCTGCCACTTGAAGGATCATCTTTGACATCACCTTCCCCCCCTCCTCTCACTTTATTCCGCAATCTAGTTCTGTGCAGAAACCAGGAATAATTTCGAAGGACAGGAAGTGGTTCAGTAATGGTATATGATGGTCATTACAATCTCTCTGATGTCTACAGACGTGCTGGTAGAAGGGAGTTGGGAAGCGGGGTAGGATACTGAGGGATTTGAGGGAAGAAGCTTGTGGACAAAATTGTACTATATGCTTTGAAGCATTCTAGATGTTAAATTACCGTAATTACATTCAATTACATTCATCAGCTCATTAATGTTAGCCATTAAGTACATCTGCTCATCAAGTTGGTTGTGATATTGCAACAGGTAAGAGGCCTTCATTTCGCTTCATCCCTGCTTACCATTAGGTGACCAGCTAACTTTGATAGGGCACCTGATGTACAATCGTTCTATCTTCATCACAGTATTACTTCACCCTACCTCCAAAATACGGTCCATTCAATAAACGGCATCAGAATATGTACATATATTAAAACAAATACTGATCCACACATGGAACGAAAGCTTCTACCTCGTGGGTTCAGAGACTATGGTAAACATGTTTACAAGCTGATGAAGGTTTGAGATGAAGTAAACAAATCGGAAAAACGCATTTGCAGACAATGCAAAAATCAGGGAATTTACCACAGAACTCACGCCAAAAACAAGCTAGACTTCCAGAAAAATAAAAATAAAAATTACACAAATCAAACTTTTTGGTAAATGAACCTTAAATTAAAAAACACACAATTGCCAATTCTAACAATCAACTTATTCCAAAATTTAAGTTCTGCCTGATCTAACACTGATGCTTTCCAAATCTCTATTTCAATTTCTTAAACTCTAGTCCTGCTGTATATTTACAATCCAAGGGCACCTAGTGGTGTGTATCCACTGCCAGCCTCAAAGTAGAAGATAAGCATGGCGAGCATCGCCAACCTAGCATGCTTAATCTCAGCCACTTGCAAAGTTGCCAGCTTGTCAAAGTCAGGAGTGTACACTCCTCCAGAAACCTTTCCGGCCAAGTTAAGTGGGTCAAAAAATCGGCCTCCAGGGTATCCCTGCTGTCCTGTGGAGTTGGCAAAGTTCTCAGCAGTGCTGCCACCATCGGCCCATGGGAAACCCCATTCCAAAGCCTGTGTTCCGGGGTTGAAAAAGTCAACGCCACGCTTGGTCTCCACCCATCCAGTCAGGAGAAGCTGAGTTCCCAAGAGAGATCCGAAGGAGAAAGGAGACACTGCACCAGGGGCAGCTCCAGCCTCGAACCAGGGGATTCCAGAGAAGGACTGTCCGATAAAGATACCGAGGACAGCCAACATAGCAAGACGTCCGTGGATGAGCTCTGCCTCACGGTACCATTTAAGAGCCACTGGGTCCTTTCCAAGACCAAGGGGATCGAAACCGAAGTCACCTGGCAAGCTGCAAAAGTTGTAACAAGGATGTTAACAAAGAGATTAAACAGGTTGAAAAGGAGATGGCAGCATTGGGATAAATGATCTCTAGACACAAAAAGCCTACTTAGAAAAATGCCTTCCATGAAATGCAGAACCTGGAGGTTACAGTGAACATAGTAAAACTCAGGATTTCAGGATGACTGCACGACTTACACATCTATAATACGAATGAAGCTAGTAGTAAATTGAGCCAAAACTTCAAGTAGATGCATTGAGGTTTAGTGTACAGGTAGAAAATATTATGATCCAGACATACATTATTTTGAAAGCCAGGAGGGTAAAATGTTAGGTGAGAAGTGAGGCTAGTTAGGCTAACAGACTGGAAAGAGTGCTAACGGAAAATGTACGCATGGCAGACAACTTTCCTTCAGCAAAAAGATCAAGCAGCAAGTAAAAAGGTAAAAACGTTCACAACCACATTCTTAACTTACCGCACCAGCCGAAACAAACTAGAAACTGCAATGGATTCGAGTTAAAATTCCAGTGCAAGAACTTGTCGTCGTAATATTTCAAAAGAGCACAAAAATATTACGCTCATAACGACATAATCAATACTGGTGATTTAAAAAAATAACCAGTTCAGTCAAAAATTGGCTACGAACCTGCGATCGAGCCACTCTGGGGAGGTAAGAGCAGGAAAGTTGACTCCTGGAAGCCATGTCTGGGGTCCCTTTCCAGCAGGTAAGGGTTTCACTGATGTGATCTTCTTGGTAGCCATGGCAACCACTCGGGCGCCATTGCTGACTCCCAAGCTTGGCCTGGCAACAGATCCGACCTGCTTTGCCTCGGAGAAAAAGGCGCTCTGAGAGAGGGCGAAGGTAGGCTTGGCAAAAGCCATGGTAGTGGCTGCCATGGCTTTACAATGTAAGTCTGGATCTGAAAATGGCAGGAGCTGCAGTACAGTATTGGAGTTGCAGGATTCTGCCTACAAGACTTATCAGAGTCTTACTGATAATCCCTGCAGCAGCGGCTCACTTACAAATGTACTACGTGAGCAAGCAAAGCTGCAGGAGAAACGGTGCGGCGCGTGGTAAATGACGCAGCTACAATCGTGACTTCGTTGAAGATTATTGTCGCGCAGTTTTTGACGCACGGAAAAACAGAGCGACGATTGCGCACGGTATGCTGTTTTGACAATGAAAAAACGTGCGTGATTAACTGATTAAACATCCGGAATCGGAAGGATGTGCGCTTATGATGTAACACGGTAAACATCTGTGCCGTTGAATCATGAAATTTAGGTGAATGAGATTAAACATACGGCATGATTAGCGTACGAGTCTCGCACTGCACAAATCGGTGAAAAATAGCACGTGGCCTACAAGAAAGTACGCGTCGCGTAGTTTATTTCAATTGACGTACGGTTTTGTTGCATTTGCGGTTTATCCAAACCCAAATACCATAGAATCTCCCAATTGGGCGGAGGGCCGTCGACAGACTGATTTGAGATAGGGCACTGTCCAATAAGAATTAATCACAGGCTTCCAGGGTTTTTGGAAAGAATTTGTGGCACAAACGGGCTTAGCGCCTCAGTGGCTTTTCCAAATCGACAAGGAAATCACAGCCGACCAATGACAGATCGCGATTAATACAGCAATTTGTTGAGCCGTAATACACGGAGCCATGTAAAAGGAGAGAATGGAACTTTGTAATAATGCTAAAAATTAAATCGCAAAGAATAAAGTTTGGGGACGATTTGCCGATTTTGATTGCTGTAGAAAATCAGGAGAATCGCAGAGTATCAGTCAGAGATCACGAGGCACCAGAAAAGCCACGTGATTGGTGATGCTAAAACAAACGATCTAAGTGTTACGACGTGTCAGAACCCATGTCTTAAAAGTTAAAACCTTTTTCGGACATAGAATCGAGGAGCATCAGTCAGAGATCTCGAGGCACCTGAAGAGCCACGTGATTGGTGCTTCTAAAACAGACGACCTAAGTAGTACTACGTGTCACAACTCGTGTCTTAAAACAATTTTCGGACATAAAGCATTCACCGGCAATTCAATCCTCCGATTGCGTACGATTTCTGTGTCCCAAGCTGTTCATTGGTTGTCCAGAAGCGTGGCTGCATGATTCTTAACGAGCGTTTAACATCAGCAGTTTGATAAAAGCTACATGTTGCAAGGGCTTTTAGGGTATCCCGTTCCGTATTCCCGCAGTAAAGCGTGACTAGGCACTAAACTGTGAGAAGTAGTAGTCAGTAATGATTACGTGCATAACGACACCGCAACCTTGATACAGTCTCAAACTACGGGAAAACTTCCAAGACGTTGCGTAATGCGACAAGCGATTTCCCAAAACGGGAGGTTTTGAACGATCGCCGTCAGGTCCTGCCAGCAAAAAGCATAGAGGAACCAAACGTTTTAAACGCACGCATGAAACGCCAAAAAATAATAGATATGCGCACGTAAAAAATGCACTTTTTATAAAATGCGTTGACCGAATTTGACTATTAGTAAAAGACAAAATAGAAAAACATTCAATCAAAAAGTACTACTACATTAATCGAAACGAAAAATATCTCTCTAATCTCTATCTCTCTACACCGTGAATCGCTATTCGCGTTAGGGTATGTCCCCATGTGCATAAGTAAGGGTTTTTTTCTGTCGTTTTCCTGTAAACTTAGCGCCGCACTGCCTAAGTTCCAACCGTACGAAGGAATCGCAAATTTGTAGAGTACAATTTGCGTCATCCTCGAACTTAGGATGTACTAAAATTTGTCGTCTTGTGTTTTTCGACCCACTTCCACAACAAAAAACGTCATCTTCAACCTTATCTTTAAAACACATGCGCGATGTGTTTTAAATCTAGGGATTTTCTATAAACAAATAGGAACATATATTCGCACGTGCCGTAATTTTCGAAAATTTTCTTATGATTTCCAAGGACAAAGAAAAATACAGAATTCGCTATGTTTTGTCCGTTTGGGTTCAATACGACAAAGAGAATTACACAATTTGTTTGATTTTGTCCGTTTTCTTTCAGTAAGGATTTTTTTTTGTAGGGGTCTCGAAATTCCGATGCCATTTCACGTCGAGCGGACAGGCGACGCGAAGGCAAAGCGCATCTTCTTCAACCGTGAAACTGCACAGGCTGGAAGGCGGTACGTCTACAATGTCACGGTAAGACATGCGACGTCACAAGCAGTTCCAAAAACTAACGTGCGACAACACAGATAGTAGAAGTTGACAACCGTCACAGGTATTGTCGACGTACACAATCGTCACAAACGTAAGTTACGATTACGTTCTTACACATAGAGACACTTGAAAACCGGGTCCGGCGGATCCGCACTAAAATAAAAAGTAAGTTCGCTAAGTTACAAGTACATGGGGATTTACCATTAATAACTCTAAATAGACGCCCCCAACTTTTGAGCTTAAAACCTAAAAAATAATTAATAACTCTATTTTTTTTTACGTTTAACATAGGTAGTATTTAATTACCGTTAATTACTCTGATTTCAACCATTTTTAAAAAGTGTAATATACGAAATTTCTCATTCCCTACTAAACCAGCTCAATATTTTTTATTGCCATACAAAATAAGCTTAATTCCGTACACAACAAGTTTACAGCCGTATAGTATAAGTGTTAGATAAGTGTTAGACGTATAGTATAGGCGTCGACATTAGAAAGTGAGTGCAACGCCACTTAAAAGCGCACTTAGATTTGGTTCTCAGTCATAAAGACGAGTGAAAATAGCAAGTACATGTTCTCACATGTTCAAGCGTCGAATATGTGAACACTGATTATCGCGGCTACAATATGGGGATGTGTATCTAAATTAGTGTTGTATGTACCAATTAGTGTTAAAGTTTGTTGGGGTAAGACGTTTGAACCCAAAGGAGAGCTATTAACAATAATTGTTTCTTTACATTAATTATTTTTTAACTTTGATAGCGATTCACGCTGACTCCATTTTCCGTACAATTCCCTAAATTTTGTTGTACATTGAGGTAGGTATTCCGTACCTTTTATCTGTACACGAAAAGTAAACGAATTTTTCGAATATTTTAAAATAAATAAAAAAAAACTCATTTTTGTAAAAAAGTCAAAATCTGTACAATTGGTACTTATGACAAAAAGTGTGCAACGGAAAAAGGCTTAGTTGGCAAAACTAGGAATACTACATAGAAACAATGTGGATAGTATCAAGAGTCTTTAGAGTACCAGATTTTGCATTTCGATAAGTAATAATTGCGGGTTACTGTATACGTGGTCATTTTTGGACCTTTTGTTTTGGATATTTGTTTTTGTTAGTGTTGTTTTGTTTGTTTTAATCTTTTAGACGTAGCTTGCATTCTTGTGGCTTTTGAAGTCTTTTAATGTTCTCCAGTTTTACCCTTCTTGTACAAATACCATCACAATATTTGCAATAAATTATTACCTTAGCTACATTAAGTGTTCGCTCACAAAATAAGTGCCAATGCCTTCGTTGGAAGAAGGCCAACCACGGCGAGAGTCCTCAAGGTTCCAATCCCATAAAGTTTAAAGTAAGAGGTCACCCATAAAGTTTAAAAGTTCCCCTATTTCGTTTCACTTCGAGCTTTGTAGGCCTTGTGTGTGCATTCCCTCCTCTTTATTTTTATACAACTGTTGACGGTGACGTTCAAAGTTGCTCCACCGTTACAGTTCATTCCTCAAGGAGGTCTACTACATTAGAAATCATAGTGAGCCCTTATCAAAACCATGTCCATTCTAAGAGGAGCAAGTGGATACTGCCCTTTTAGTCATGGCATTCGGATAGGGGGCTGGAGGCGTTCGCGCAACAGATTCTCCATTATTCATACCTTGTAGTCACACCACGGGACCGAACCTATAGAAATTAAGCGGTCCTTTTCTAAAATTATCTAGAGAGGTCGCACTCTTTTGCCTTGTTTTCCTTGTAACAAAAACCGTAACAATTTGGGCTATTCTTGTTAAGAGGCATGGAAAGATAGGCAGAGACGTCGAGATGGAGTGAGAAATCACTTCCTCTCTTTCTCCCCATCTTCCTCTAAGTAAATAATTATACACTCTCGTTCATGTAATGCGCTAACGCAAGTAGGAGTTACACCAATATCAAACCATGACATTTCACCATATTTTAGTGATAATTTACACGCAAGACCTATTTGGTACAATAAAAAACGTACATAACGAATGTCGTAATTATTTTATATTTTAAAGATCCACGTTGTCTTTGGTTCGAGTGTAATGTACAAGAACTATATTCGAAATACACCTATTAAAGGTGACTGATTGAAAAATCACGTTGACATAAAGTAATGACGAAAACTGCTCAGTTAGCAAAATTGTTATGTAATGTGTTGGGTTTATCACGCAATCCGTGAGTCTCTCTTAGGGATCCAATCCTCAATTCTTGTCTTCGATTTGGAGTAAATATTTATTTTTAATTGGTTTGTTTATTTGCACCCTTTTTGATGCGCATCTTTACATGTTTCCCCTTTATCACTCGTATCGCTGAATATAGTTGTCATTTTTTTACGATCGACGTTGATTGGCTTTGATAATAAATATTGAAAAGTAAGCACGATTAGAACAATATTTATAAGAGAAAAAGATTCACCTTTAAAAGCTTCATGATGTATGTTAAGTCTAAATGTCGGGCATTTAAACTTTACACAACAATTTTTGTTTTGAACGTTGAAATCATATTTGAATTGTGTTAACCAAAGTTTTATTTAGTTTATTTTGTAAGTAATCTGTAGATGCCCCGAGTGCAACATGCTTGAATTATAAGGAAAATAAGGAAAAAACAACGTAATTTTATTGATTATTTTCATAATTATCTTTTCACCTTTTCTTTTTTTATTTGTAAATGCCAATTTCTTATTATTAGATTTATAAGCTTTTCTTCTGTCCATACTAGACTCTTAAGATAGAAGATATTAAGGAAAAAATGAGAAAACAAAACCTGAATATGGAAAACGTTGAAACCCGTTTATACCCAATTAGCAAGTTTATACGCGAAAGCCTTTAAATTACGGATCACAACATTGGTGGAACCCTATCTGCTTATTTTTGTTAGCCGGCATGTGTATACTCCTCTCCTTCCCTCGGGCGCTTTGTACACCAACTTGTTATCTTCTCGTATATTTATATTGCACTGCCCATAGTTATTAATAGTGTTGTGCATCGGTATTCTCTTACCGATAATCGATATGTACTCTTTTTTCACCTACCGATAATCGATAAACTAGTTACTATTTGAAAATAAAAAATTATGGCTATAACAACGTGCTGATTCCTTACTTTTGTTTTACAAAGTATGGACTCGAAAACCCACACCACCAACCGCCCCTCCCCCCCCCAACAACCCGATATATATTGGCGATGACATTTAGTTGGTCTCGGAGCGATGTATCGATTTTTTTCCCTTTTGTTTCTATGTACTCAGGTGGTTTCCCGTTGTGTGTTTTTTATAGAAGCTTATTGTATATTTTATTATAGTTTTTATTCTCCATTCTCTAGCCAAACTAGTTTTATGAAACAAGAATGAGATGCACGACTGCGAAAGAACGTATTTTTTACATTTTCTTACAATTCTCCGACGATTTTTGGGCCCCCCTTTTGTAAAATTAGGACAGTAGCTCAAGATTGAGTTTGAAGAGGTTGATAAAAGATTGTCGTGAAACCTATACGTTAATCATTAATGAGAATGGTTTTTTTTAAAGGAGTTGTATTCTTTCTATATTATCTTTATTACTCTAGTCCACTTTTAAATGCAGTGTATTGGGGTCAAATAGCTCTGAACAAAATATTCGTATTTATAACAATATGTTGAGGTTGGTTGGAAAAAATTCACTCACCTAATTTTTGTTATCAACCTTACTTTCGACCCTTGTAAGATAAAAGATAATTTTGATGAAGTTGATCCTCTATCCCCCTCTTTCTTTTGACCTGGTAAGATTTTAGGAAATTTTGATTATTATTCCATAGCTCGTATTTGTGTGCAAAATTTAGCAAAATATTATGGTATCCAAACTATTTATGGTGCGGTAAAAACTGTCTTCAAGGAAATTCGTTTTCTAAATATCCACACTAATTACGGTGTACAAAAACGCCTTCACATTCATTTCTCTTAGTTCTCCCTGTTTTTTCTTTCTTGGTGGAGAACATTTTTTTTTGTTTTTCGTTGATGTTGTTTTTTCTTTTATCCACACTATTTACGGTGTAAAGATTCATCTCAGTTAACCGATGTCTCGGAATCCACACATTTACGGTATCAAAAACTGTTTTTTCTATAGTTTTCTTTGGTATCTACACTATTAATGGTAGGGAAAAAATTATTAAGATCTCTTCGGTATCCACAATGTTTTTTTCTGGTAGCGACAATGTATAAGTCGACTAATTCCTTGGTGTCCATATTTATGGTACGCGAAAGTGTCTTAAGATTATCCACACAAATCTTAAACGGTTTGTGGAAGGCGAGCACACCGTCCGAATCTTGAGAGAATAAGATAGCAAGAACAAGAATGTCCCCGGCCAAAAAACAATAGACAATAGTGGAAGCAACAAGGGACCAACACCCCAAATAGGCAGCGGGAGCAATCCGTGTCGTTGATTGCAAACCCAAACAGCCAGCAGAGATAGGAAGAGATGCCTAGGGCAGGTTGTAGGCCTAGTCTTGCAATCAAAAGCCCCATGACTTAGCAAAGTGTGAAGGACATCCATGAGGCGATCATCAAAGGCAAAAAGGAAGGAGAGAGACATTGGGGTGGGTGGGGAAGTGCGAGTAAGGTAGAAAGGACTTTGGGGGAAACATAGTGTCAAAAGAGCCAAGGCCAACTGTGGATTAGAATGGTTGGGAAGATAGTCCACATGGGACAAATATATCTGAAGAGCAAAATCGAGAAATTGGGTCACAGCGGGCAACCAAACACACGAATGCCCTTGAATGGAGGGGGAGTAAAAGAAGAAGGAATAGCACGAGGGGACCAAACAACACACTTTGATGGCTAGACAAAAAGATTGAGATTACCACTATAATACTGAGTGTTGTAGATTCCGGCCTGTGTTTTTCATCAGCATATTTCTCCCTAGGAGTGGTGTTCAAGCTTTCCTTTATGTTTTTTTTTTGGTCTTATTATTGATAATCCAAACTACTTTTGTTCTAGTTGCTTAGGGGTATTTACACGAGTAAAGGACCGAATGGGAGGGAAATCTTGCGAAAGATTTCATTTAAAAAAAAACAAAATTAATGGATAAAAATGTTGTTATGTGCCTCCATATCACACTTCCATGCATCATCTCTGCAACATCTTAACGCAAAAATCTTAAATCACACAAAGGACAAAAAGTCAACCAGAGAATAATAAATTTTCCTATAACCGAGCGATGGTCAACCATCTGAGTACATTGTAACAAAGGAAAGGAAAGCCCGAAAAGAAATTAAAAAATCTCAACTATGACTATGAGAATTCGTTGAAGTTCATATTCAACTGAAAAAGCAGCGCCCTGCTTATATAAAATTTCAATTAACAGAAAACTAAAGTACAAGATATTAGTAAAAGAATGGTTTCTAAACTGTTGAACTAGAATATGGACAGCTTTTTTTATCCTGTTATAATTTACAACTAGCATTCTCCGTGGGCACACATACCTACTCAGATCTGTATTTCACTTGAATGCAACTTACTATTAACTCAACTAAAACCACAATTATTTCTAATGTATTCCTGAATATCAGTTGCATAGTCAAAGACTGACTATGTATTCCAAAACAACATTGCGTCCTCAATCAAATTTTATGCCTACCAAAATATCGCATATACACTTATGGCATCAAAAAAGCACTTCAGAGACTTTTTTCTGTGTATTTGATGTGTTTTTTCCGTATCCAAAATTGTTGTTACATGGCTGGCGTCTCCACAATAATTAACGCACACGACTGCTGTCCAGACAGCTTACAAATGTGAAGTTAATTGTTTCAACAAAAGGTCAAAAGTACTCTGTCTCATTAGAAGGCTCAGTCGGACATATTCCTTCCCCATGGAGTAAACTGTTCCAGAGTGACCTTCCACTCCAAATCCTTTGAAGACTTCATAGCAATCAGCATCGGCATTGCATTTCACCCAGGCATAAGCTGCAAAAAGAAAAAGAAAAAAAAACAGTGAGTGCACTGAAATGTTGTCATGGTACTCGTGTTACATTTGCCAATGTCCGTACAATCATCATCATCATCAACAGCATTATCATCATCAACAACATCATCATCATCGTCAACATCATCATCATCAACAACCTCATCATCAACAACATCATCATCGTCGTCAACAACATCATCATGATCAACAGCATTATCATCATCAACAACATCATCATCGTCGTCAACATCATCATCATCAACAACCTCATCATCAACATCATCATCATCAACATCAACAATCATCATCATCGTCAACAACATCATCATGATCAACAACATCATCATCTTCAACAACATCATCATCATCACAACAACAACATCATCATCATCAACAACAACATCAACAAAAAACTTTTACTTTTACAAAACTATTACTTCTTTTGCTTTCTACAAAACTATGCGCACCTGGTGTGGCGGTCCGCATGGTGTTGAAAAAGGTACAGTGAGATGTTTCACGGTCTTGGAGAGAGAACCGCGCCATGCCATTGAAAACCGTTTGCAAACGCTCCCATCGACCCGCCATTAGTGTTGCCACGTGCGGAAACAACAATCCATCTTCGGCCCACTGCTCTGAATTCAACCTATCGAGGGAAGCTGACGTCACGCCTCCATCTTGAGTGGCTCCATCCAAAACAGAGCTCAAGACTTGAGCTGTCCTTAACTGACTCTCGTGTGCGACGCCAAGTGTCATAGTTCTAATCGCGTGGTTCATAGATTCGGCGATTCTGCGATCCTTCACAATCGCCCACCTGAAAACGTACCAAAAACGAAAGGAAACGTACGGAAAAAAAGATAAGGAAACGGGCAGACAAAAAAACAGATTGATTACTTTGACGCTCAAAACAACGAAAAGTATACAACCACGGGTTATGCACATCCAGGCAGTAGAACTAATTAAGTGTAGATAATCATAATTTAACAAAATCTTCGCTTACCCGATGCGAGAGCCAGCGTGGCCAGTCAGCTTTGACATAGAGAAGATCATGACGTCATCATTTGCTGGTCCTGTAATCGGAGTAAAGTGCGGCCAGTAATATGTACGGTCATAAATCGCAAATGCATTTTCACCCGTTAGATTAGCCCTTCTCATTGAACCGTCGGGATCGCTAGGCGACGTGACAAATTCGAGCGTTTTCGGGGCTTTCCGTACCAACCAAGCCGTTTCCTGACCGCCCCAACCAAAATATCGCGAATCGAAGAAGTTTGTCGATTCTTTGTACACCTGCAATTTCATTGGTCCATTCATAACCCTAAAATCAGATAATTACAAGGAACATATATGTAATAAACCAACTAGACCACAATATTACTGGATTATGAGTTTATGACCTCTTCCTTCATAACCAACAACATCCTCTCTAAATAAGAGATTTTTTGATGAAAGCCCGAAGGCTATTGATAAAATAACAATACATTTCATACTGTTACCAACATGTGATTTTGATGCTAGAAACTAAGAAAGCAATTCAAATGGCAACCGCCGTTTTCTTAGTAAGGAAATTTGATGCTTAGGAAGGTTACTTCACACAGGCAGAAAACAAAAAACATGATGTTGATTTAATTTTTTTGGAAACAAAATATGTAGCCTTCTCATAATGTTCATATAAAAAGTTTAGAAACAGAATATATAGCCTTTCATAATGTTGATTTAAAAACTTTAGAAACAGAATATGTAGCCTTTCAAAATGTTGATTTAAAAACTTTAGAAACATAATATGTAGCCTTTAATGATGTTGATTTAAAAACTCTAGAAACAAAATATGTAGCCTCACCTACAAAAAAAAAATAAAAAATAAAAATGTGTTTTTTCTCACCTGATAAAATGGTGCTTTAGCTGTCACTACCAGAGGCGTTCCTTTTGCTCCTCCACTATGTACGACTCCAAAAGCAAACAAAGAAGCAATTATTAACTGAGTAGAACCAGCTCCAATCACAATATGTTTGTCGGACAAATCTGCATTTCCGACTTTCTCATGAAGGTTTTTGATAAGCTTCTCGAGGTTTTGTGCCGTGGAAATATCATCCACACCATTTTTGCCGTAACCTATCCGGTAATGTCCTGGAATTAGTACGGAGCTAGTCGCACGATTAATCTTCCAGTAATGTTCGAACAGAAGAGGATCACCTCTGCAAAACGACAAAAAATAAAGTCATTTAAAACTCAGTTTCGAGGCATTCAATGGCTAAGTCAATAGTCTTGACAATTAGAAGAAAATACTTAAAAAAGTATTTAAAATTAATCAAAATTAATTAATTAATCATTTATGAATTAATTAATACATTAAAAATTAAGAGACTTAAAGTTTGACACAATGTGACTGTTGGCACAAACAGAGTTTTCAAGTTATATTAATAGAGTTAAATTTAGCATAAAATTTTCAGGTTAAAACAAAAAAGAGAGACAAAAAGAACAAAGAAAAAATGAAAATCAAAAAGAAAAAGAAACAGAAAAAGAAAAAGAAAATATTTCACACTAATAAAAAAAACTCACCTTTTCGCGTCAATTACACAGTTTTTGACTGTCTCAGAGCAATCAGCTCCAGTAAAACATGGATGACATTCACAAACTTTAATACCATCATTAGTGTTGGTATCTGTCCAAATATCTCCTCTTCCCGAACACTTTTCTTTATAAGCTTTTTTCGCAGATACGACCGACGGTAGAGTCCAGTCTCTCCCTTTCCCTCTCAAATGGTGGTAAGCTCTCCGGTCAGGAAGAAGCATTAAAAGGAATAAAAAACAAAAAGCTCCATTTAAAGCTACAGAGAGAGAGAGATGCATTCCATATGGGCCAAAAAAAGGGGCAGGACTCCATTTCCAGTTGTTGAAAAAGTCAAGCCAATCAGATGGCTCCATGGAGAAAGAGTTCCATGGAACTCCATAGTTATGAAAATTGTTGGTAGAGTAATGATTATGGAGAAAAGACTGGTTCTCATCATCCTCAGAAAACACCTCCCCGTGTTGAACCTGTTTGTTTGGTTTTTTTAAATCGGACGAAGTCTGGATTTTGAAATTCTTATTATTGTCGTTATTATTATTATTATTATCAGTATTATTAGTATCGTTTGACTTGAATTGACTTTCATCGCCAAGTTCAATATTAATATCTGGCTCCTCCATGGAATTATCGTTCGAGTCCAACATTTTAAATATTGACGCGAAGGACGAAACGACAAAAAGACGAAAAGACGAAAAAATTGAGATGAGATGTCTAGTTAGGAAGGATAGATTAGAAAGAGAGATAAGAAATTTGGCGATGAAAATAGTTTTCAGCTCCAAAAGACTCTAAAAATGATAATGTAGGAGGGTAGTGTGATTTGTTTTAAAAAAAATATATTCAATTTGATAAGTTTTGAGGGGGAAATAATTCGATTTAACCAAACTGAAAAACAATGTGACTATAGAAACTGATAAGTTTCGCCAAAATGTAGGCGATTCAAAATTTTAGTTATACAAATAAACTTGAAAAGAAAAATGAAGAAAAATTGCAGAACGCAGGAAATTGCTTATGAAAAAACGGTTTTTCCCTCAAAATTGGTTGAATACTGGTTGAAAAAGTACAGAATGAAAAAAATAAGTAACAATTTGACCGCAAATAATGTTTTAATGTAGAAAAAATTTCAAATTGTTTACTAAGCTCTTGAAGTTTTAAGACAAGGAATTGCAGGAAATTGAAATGAAATTATACTAATTTTCAGATGAAACGCAACGTCTAATATAGAATTTAGTTTACTTTTGAACGCTACTTTTCTGCGGCAGAGGTTAAATTCACATTCAGATTTTCAGAACATAGACCGTCTGTTTCCGCCAGCTTAATTTTCTTATCAATTTATTTTGCTACAAGTTGCAAGTTGACAGTGCCTCAGAAAACGACAAATAATCTTCATTTGCAACACTGCATATCTGTACGAACAGAAACAAAGTCGCGCTCAATTTGTACGATTTTCGAACGAATAGTGGCATTCCGTACATTTTAGTGTCTTCAATCACCTGTTCTATGTCGGTCTCGCTGATTTGTTACAGTATCGCTACGAAGAGTACATTACTGTACTTCCTATGTCATGTCGTTCTCGTTTTTTGTATTCTAGCTAACGAACACGCGTCGGCCATTGGAGGTTGAGGCTCGACCGTTAACTCGTTAAGTGACCATAAGGGAGCACCGACAAATCTAGAAAACAAATTCCAGTGCCACGCTGGATGACAGCGTAAGATCATATAGCATGTGACCCCTGTTACGCGGAGGTTACAGAGCTTAATGTTGCAATAACCAGACAAACCGACAGTTGTGGACCCACAAAAGCTCAGGAGAATACCTGTAAGCAGTACAGTATACATCCGCACGTGTACCTCGGGATTCTAGAAAATAGATGCTGCACGGAAAGCATGTTCTCTGTGCGGAGCACTTTGTCCGTTTGCCGAGCAGATAAAGCATCGCTATTGGTCCACGACAGGTTGTATCCACGAAGGCGCAAAGTTGTAGCAGTTGAATAATTCCGCAAGTCTCAATCACCTGAAAGTCTGAAACACTTTCAAAGGATTTTGTCGTCTTGAAAAAGTGCAATATCGTCGTACATGTATCGCAGTGCCATAAAGTCATCTACACCGCGAATCGTTATTAGTGTCAAAGTTTAAATAGTGTTGAAGAAATTTACCGTAATTGATGCTAATTAAGAATTTGATTTTTTTCAAAAAAAAGGTATATTCTAATTTCGGGGTTTATGCTAATTTGGGAACATTAAAAATGGAAAATTCACCGTACGATTATATACATTAATATATGTAACCGTACAAAACACTAGAAATCGCGAATTTAAAATATCCGTACATGCTATACTAATTTACGTGTCAGACTAATATTGTTTTTTTAGCGCTCGCTCCTATGCGTGCGCGTCTTATTTAATTCATTTTTTGTAAATTTTCACTTAAAAAGGTACATTTATGTACGGTCTGACATAGGCCGTACACCACACTATTTATATTTTATTGTACTTTCGGGCTTTACGCTATTTTGTTCGGTACCTTAATTAACGTCAAGGAAAAATTAAAATCATATATCCTATTTGAAAAAAAAAATCAAAATTTTAAGAACCCAAATTAGTGACTTTGACAATAATAACGATTCGTTGTGTACAGTACACCGCCGATCGCTATTAGAGTAAATAACGCTAAATCGGTGCCCTTTTTTAACTTATTTAAACGTGAAATACAATCTATAATTCTATTTTTTCCTTTACGCCTTTTAAAGTTATTTTTTTAATTAGCGTTAATAACAGAAGTACACTGCGATGTTTATAGTGTGGTGTACGGACAAGGTTTGTCCGTACCAAAATGTACTTTTTTAAATAAAAATGTACAAAAAGTCATTTAATGTAATTGCACACGCTTGTGAATGTGCACTGGAAAAAGAGACGCAAACTCGAATCTTCAGATTTTGGCGTACGAATTGTCAGATTTTGTACGGATACATATATTGAAGTAGATATCGATACGGCGAGTATTTATTATTCGAAAAAGCCAAAATTAGAGTTAGTGATTAATTAGTATATATGTTTTTCTTGAATTTTTTTTCTCTACTTAGCGTTAATGACACTGATATTTTTTTACGATATTTATTCCATTACTCTAACAACGATTGGCGGTGTAGCTGTGTTTACTTTTATGTGTTCAAACGATACATACCGATATACTACAGGACACTGATATCTTTGATCGGTCATTGGTGCAAGAATGTCAATTGCCATGGTGCTAAATTGCTAATCTTAGTTGGAATTAAAACTTCATATTAATTTCAAATTTCGTGTTGTGCTAGAGTGCAAGAATGCAATCCGGCATTTGGCAGCATGTCATCGATAAGGTAGCAACCATCAGATTCAAAAACCACCTTAAGGCGCTGCTTGCGGTTGAAGCGCTAGCTTGAAATCCCTCTTGTTCGGAGCTAAGGGTTTGGGACTAGGCTCGATGCCACGCCCCTCTTATTTTCTTCGTTGTTTTCACTTGCACTTTGGTGACGTCTTCGCTTGCCGCACGCCTTGCTCTCAAGCAAGCCTCGTTGCATTTGTAACCGATCTATAGATGAGCATGTAGTCCATTTTCTTTGCTGCTCACACGGTTGGGACAATACAACAACACAAAATAAAGATTGTGATGATATCGCTTCAGTGGGTAGCAAAGCAATATACAAAGTCTAACGTACATTGTCGCATATATTGTTGCTAAGGTTATACTCAGCTTTAGTGTGGATCATATATTTTTGTGCAAAGCACAAAGAACACTAGGTGGCGTGACATAACTCTCACAAACTTGAGATCGCATGTTCCCACATGTAGGATATTGCCTAGTGGGCTCTGAAACTCTACTCCATTGCCCACAGAAATCGCAGATCCAAAAGAAGCTATTCTAGATAGTGTCGACTCCAAGTTGATATAAACCAAAATGATTAACCCCTTGACAATCAGAACCGCATTAAAGCTTCACCCCTGTGAAATAAAACTTTCTGTGTGCTCTGTTTTACCACAGAATGCAAAGTTAGAATATGAGTTTTGGACACATTCACCCACTTTGACTTTCCCTTAGAAATGCTGCCACCCTGGCAGGAAAAAACTCTGACCGACTACACCCATGTGTAGTCTTGACTCCCCTGAGTCCGCAACAAAAAGAATCACTGAAAATGGTCAAGTAAATTGTTAGTTATGGCTGGCCAAAGTTTGCCTTTTGTATAGAAGCTCTCTCGGAGAGAAGCTGCTACCTACTAAATTTTCTAAGTCCTATTCCCTCTCTAAAACTCTATCTACTGACGTACGGCGCCAATCAAATTACTGTGTCGTACATAAAAGTACAGGTACCGGTGTACTTTCTGTACGACCATCGTACAACATGGCCAAAATGTCGACACGTGTCAAATCGGGATTCGTTCCCGTAATCTTCGGAGTTGCCGCAATCCAATGTTATCACGCCACGTGTCACATAACATGGCGATGACTGAAAAACGCCAAAAGTACAGATTTCGTGATCGCGACGCCTATCGTGGCCGTCTGATCAAAACCGGATACAATAGTAGCCGTTGAAAATATACACGCGATATTTGTTTCGCATTCGAAACAAATGCGCGGTATCCGTTTCATATAATACATTAAATCGTACTCCGTACAATACAAAACTGTATCTATGCATTACGTATCTATTTCTCGTTAAACGAACTAGTATACGTGTAACAATTAAAATATCTGTCAAACCTATTATATCGTAACACTGATCCTAGACCTATAGGATAAAGCTAATGGCTAGTTTGACGGACGTCAGGTACCAGGATCAAATCCTGGGTCTGACAAACCTTTTAAATAACTCTATCAAGATTTGTCTTCTTGTCCTCTTTGGACAGCCTAGGAAGCCATGGATCTAACTCCTTTTCAAGTTTTTAGTGACTGCAACAAGTGTGGGGACTTGAGTGAGGAGTGAGAGGCAGGCTATCAGTGTCCCCTTTTTGTCTTTTATTTTACAATCTCTGGACCTAGAAAATACTTAAATTTCAACACTCCCCTTATTTTCTAGTCTACTCTACTTTCAACTCCCATAAAAAACAACAAATTCATTATATATATATATATATATTCCTTTCCTTTTTCTTTTTTTTTCATGAAGCTTCAAGCGAATACCTTTATATTTAAGAAAGTGTATTTAGATGACCATTAATAATTTCATCTTGTCGATCATACATTTTATTTTGCATGCCACTTTTCATATATTCAAGCAAAGATTTTATCCACCTCCTTCCTTTTTCATCAATCCAAAATCCACTTTCCCTTTTGCACTTCCAACAGTCAGCCCCATCCCCAATTTGCAACACATACCCGGATGATAGCCATTTTACAGGCACATCTTCACAAGCGACATCACACCAAGTAGTGATGTCATATCCACCCCCCCCCAAATGTTCCCAGAAATCACTAGTCCTCACTAAGTTCCTCATAAGATCTACATCTTACGTACTCATATTTTAATCCGTGATAATTACCCCACTTTTTGAACTTCACTCTCTCTCTCCCATGGAATTCTTTCCACTATCACTTTCTATTTTTATTCCCAAAAAATATTTCTCCTCCCCTAAGCCTTTCTTTAAATATTCCCCTTCTCCCCTATCCTTTGAATCAATTAAAGTCTCGCTTTCCGACCATTTTTCAGTTTCCAAAAAATCTATGAAAATATCCTCAATTATTTGAACTCGCTCAAGTATCTCTTCTTTCTTTACTTCCTTTATACCTCCAAAAGCACATTGTTGCTTTCGTGGAATTTCTGTGTGCTTTTCTCTCTTCCCCATACTACTAATCTGGAGAAGCTCTAAAATACCTTCATTCTCTTTCTCCTCTTCCCCTTCTTCCTCCTCATCCACGTTCCAGCTTCTAAGTTCTTCCAAACAAGGGCATTCCTCTTTATAATGACCCGGTTCCCTACAAAAGAAGCAAACCCCCTTTTTTCAAAGCTCTCGTTTCTTTTCCTCTCCCTCTCTTTCTACCAAAGTTCCGATAAGGTTTACCTTTGTCTTTCTTCCTCTCATCACGCTTCTGCTCGTCACCGCCGTTCCTCTCATCACGCTTCCGCCAATCACCACCATCTGTAAATGCATTCACCCTGTCACTTCCCCTACGAAGCTCCAAAGTGCTTTCCCTCACAAGAATTATCCCCATGGTAAAGCTCCCAGTCCACGAGGAGCCATCCATTGCCTGCATACGACAAATGATGTTTTCGTACTCGTCTGGGAGTTTCATGAGAAGTGTATTAATCTTCCTCTCCTCAAATGCTACATATCCCGCACTAGCAAGCTCAACATATAGCGCAGCAATATCATTGAAAAACTCTATCATCCTACCGCCTTTATAAACATAGGCATCTATTTCTTGTTTTACTAATTGCTGCCTCTGAATAGTCTCACTCTTATAAATCTGACTTAGTGCTTCCCATATCTCTGAAGACTGGGATAAATTTATAAGAGTGATAGCTATAGACTTGGATACGTTTCTAAGTATAAGATGCTTTGCTATGGTGTTTTTATACTCCCATATTTTAGTGTCACTTTCTTCAGTTTTAGTTATAATCCCTACAAGTGGAACCATAGTCGAGAGCTTAGCTCCCCTCACCATCGGTGTTCCTTTTCCCTTCTCCCATTTTTCCCCTTCCATGGCAATGATTTTCCCTTCACCTTCCTTTGCATCTAAACTCTGGTTGGTTTAATGGGCAGCCCTAAATGACTCTCCATAGTGAGTTCCTCCAAAGCCTGGTGGGGGACACCTCATTTTTCTCGAAAACAATTCCCCATAAATGCTTCTCAAAAAGCAATTCCTCCATCATAAATCCCTAATAAGTGAGGCCTTTTCTATTAAACATAGGCACCCTAGATGGTGGGCCCATAAGCTGAAACTTTGTGTGCTTTAATGCCCACAGAAATTGCAGATCCAAAAGAAGCTAATCTAGATAGGGCGGACTCAAAGTTGATATAAACCCAAATGATTGACCCCTTGACAATCAGAACCCCATTAAAGCTTCATTCATGTGAAATTAGACTTTCTGTGTGCTCGGTTCCACCACAGAATGCAAAGTTAGAATATGAGTTTTGGACACATTCATCCACTTTGACTTTCCCTTAGAAATGCAGCCACCCTGGCAAGTAAAAACTTTGACCAACTACACCCCTGTATAGCGTGGACTCGCGTGAGTTTGCAGAAAAAAAAAACCATTGAAAATGGTCAAGTAAATTGATAGATATGACTGGCCAAAGTTTGCCTTTTATACAAGATACGTTCTGGGAGAGGCTGCTACCTACCCAAAATTTTCTAAGTCCTATCTCTCCTCTAAAACTCTATCTACCGACGTACGACACCAATCACTTTACTATGTCGTACAAAAAAGTATAGGTGTCCGTGTACTTTATGTATGGCCATCGTACGACATGGCCAAAATGTCGACACATGTCATATTTGGATTTGTTCCCGCAATCTCCGGAGTTGCGCGAACTAATGTTATCACGCCACGTGTCACTCAACGTGGCGATGATTGTAAAATGCCAAATGTACTTATTCAGTGATCGCGACGCCTATTATGGTCGTCCGTTCAAAATCGGCTATAATTCTAGCCGTTGAAAATAAAAGCGCGTTATTTGTTTCGCGGTCGAAACAAATGCGCGTATCCGTTTCAGACATAAAATTGTACTTCGTACTATTTAAAACAGTATCCATGTACTACGTATGTATTTCTCGTTAAACAAACTACTCTACGTATTACTATTTAAATATTTGTCAAACCCTACATTTTCTAGTACTCTTCTAGACTTAATGGCTAGAGCCAATGGCTACTTTGACTAACCGCAGGTACAGGATCAAATCCTTCGTCCATCAATCCTTAGGATGAACCTTCTTAATTTCTACTACTTGTCTCTCTAGAGAACTTAGGCAGCCATCACTCTACCTCCTTATCCAGCCTTCAGTGACTATAACAAGTATGGGGGCTTGGATAAGGGAGTTAGAGGCAGACTGCCTCTACTCTTTTTCTAACCTAATATACACCTAGAAAATACTCAAATATCAACACTGTCGTGCACGAGAAGATAGCAAGCAAACATGCATCACAACCTTTTCCTTCTCTCATGGCTGACAATAACTTCCAACTTCATCAACGCATTTCTGAGCAAGTAGCCGCCGCTGATTTTGCAAACCTCTTGGAGGCGCTACCTTCTGCTCAAGCGCGTGCTCGTTTACGTTCGTGTTTTGGGCCTGGGGCTGGTGCATGGCTATAAGCAACACCTATTTTTTTGACACTTTGTCTATCGTTTGACCAATTTACTTCTACTCTACGCTTGCTGTTGGGTTTGCCACACCCTCCGCTTTTAAGGGGCCTCGGTTCGTTTGTAACCAAGTTATTGATGTTGAGGGAATCCATTTGGTTCGTTGCTTGCATGGTGGGGAACGAAGTATTGCGCATGATTCGGTGCGAGATGCCATTGCTGCCATTGGTGCCGAGGCGGGCTACACTGCCAAACGTGAGGTTTCTAATATACTTCCACCTCGACCCCAATCTAAGGGTTCTCGCAACCCTCGGGTTGACTTAGTTTTTCTTCATGGTGTTGGGAGGACGCTTGGCCATGTGGTCCTCACGGATCTGAATGGGATAAACATTTCATCTCACACGGCTTCACATTCAGGTGTGGCGGCTTGAGACGCAGCGGCTACAAAAGAACGAGACTACGCTCACCGAGACCCGTCAGACCTGTTTGTCCCATTTGCAGTGGAAAGTTTTAGTTCTTTGGACAAGTCTTTCAATGACTTCCTTCGAGAGTGTGCGCGAATAATGTTTGAATCATGAGGTCCAGCGAGTCCTCCATCGAGTCTATTAGTTGCGTTTTAGCGTCAGCGTGTTTGAATTGCACTTCAACGTGCGCAAGCGGCGGCTCTCTTTCGACGTAGCACACTCGCGGACGATCAGCGGGGTCTTCCAAACCTTCTGCCAAGGGACTCGGTTCACATTCATGATCTCCGTGGTTGTGGACCTTGGTTTGCCTACGGGTAGTTTAGTCTAGGTTTTTTCATTTTGTAGGCGGTCTCAATCTGTTATTGTTTTGTTTTGGTTCTTTGCTCTTGTTTGTTTTTTTTGTCTTTCGTTTTTGTTTTAATGCGTAGATTACCTTTTTGTGACTCTTGTAGTCTCCACATGTTTTTTTTTCAGATTTACCTTTTTTGTACTTAAATGGTTTTCCCATCGTAATTTTTGCAATATTAACTTCTTTTTTAACACTAATAGCGATACACGGTGTACTGTACTGTAGATTTTATCACTCTAAATCGAGTGACAGTTTCCCACACTTAAATCGAAATAGCAGTAAGGGTGTTAACACATGTATCAAAAACAGTAACTCCCGCGTGTCCAATGGCTAATGCTCGTACAGCTATAGCCAAGCGACAACAAGCCAAAACATTACTTTTGATTTAAAATTTAAAAAACATTGACTTGGCCCAAATCTGCCTCCCCCTTCTCGATGAATATTGCGGAACGTTGAAATTCATTACTTTTTCCGGCGAAACAGGATCCAATAGAATGGCACCTCTTTGAGATTTTCTTGTATCTTTAAACATTTTTGCCTTTCGACCAATAACATTTTGTTTGCTTTGATGACAAGTCAATTCGTAAAGACAAAAATGCCCTACATTGTAGCCATGCTTAAATTGATCGCAAGTACGCTTCGACATATAACTTTCTGAAGTTTTTTGCGCTGGATGTAAGGTGTAGTTTTTTCCCAAATATACAGCGGATCAATTTCTAATGTTTTTGATACATGTGCTGCAACCCTAGTACTGGAAGTATGCCTTCGTGACCACATACAGAAACATTACTATACTGTACTGGCACCTACAGCTATATACTACAGGTGTAGTAAAATACTGGAGGTACCTGTTCGTTTCACCGTTATCAGCAAAGAAGAATGTGTATTCTAAACATCAGCGAATCTATTGGTACCTACACTTAAATACAGGAGGTCCAGTAAAATACGGAGGTACTTGTTCGTTTCACCGTTATCAGAAGAGAATAACGTGTATTCTAAACATCAGTGGTTCTACTCGAACTGACACTACGAGTAAAACCGTGACTCTGTCTGTTCAAAAAATCAGAAATCTGTGGTTCCAGTTTGTTTTGCAACACCGGAATAAAGGACACCCCTCATTGTTATTAGTATTAAAAAAATTCACCACTTCAACGCTAATAATGATGAGCAGTGTATTATGAATCTTACAACTTTTTGGCCCCGCGGGGTGCCGAAGGCGTCTACGCCGCTCGTATTATCTGCGCGATCGCTCGTTTAGGGTTTTTCTTCCTGTTTTCTTGTTTTTTTATTAAAAATCAACCCAAAACACAAAACCTTATTTCTCGTAGCCAATCCCAAGTGGTGCCAAATGTCGGCGCGAGGTGCCGCGAGGTGCCAAAGGTCCCACACTTGTATGGGGGCTTGTTCGATACCCATACAAAATCTTGAGTTTTTTGGGCTATGTGAACCTCCGAGGTCGATTTTGCGCATTCTGAGAGATCCACGTCGCCCCCCCATCATCATTTCGTTTTACGACGCGTCGTTTTTCGATGGCACCAAACACAGTTTGATCAGATTCGAGTATTTAGTGGAAGGGAAACCATTGAGAGCTGTGGTAGATTCAGGTGCTACACATAATATATATTTCACATAAGTTTATAGAGGAAAATAAAATTCCTACACTCATAAGGGAAAAATCTTTGCATGTTCAGGTGGCAAATGGTATTAAGTCCACATTAGATTTAAAAACTGACACAATAGAAAGCGATATTCAGGGTCATAAAATGAAAGTTGTGTGTAAAAGAGACAAAAGGTTTCACAACACACCACAATGCACAATGGACAGCTCCAAAGATCTCCCCGTAGCAATAGTTGGCGTAAACAGCAATCAGAGAGAAAAGTTGAGCCTTATTAATCAGGAGTTGAATGCTGGCTGCAAAGGTCTACTCAAACAGTCTACTTGTTGACTAAGTCTACTTTACTATTTAAACTATCCATCTGCTAGTCAACCCAGTACTATACAGATGTACACGTGGACCTTCACGGTCAACCAAGATCTATCCAAACTATCCTTCTAAAGCTTTGCAGTTCAATCTGCATTCTGCGGCGTTGCTATGCTGCTACCCTGAGTTGCTATACTACACTACTAAGTTGCTATGTTGCTCTGCTGCGCTACAATGGTGTCACAGCTACGCTGCTCTAGAACCGCAACTACAGCAGCTTGGCCTCTAACAATATGGTACACATTTTGTAACCATGTTATAGTACCTCCCACTAAGGATTCAGCGTCCCGCTAAAACCTTACTTACTTTGGGAAACGTAAGTTGACGGAGTATGGCCTATGTCTCCTCACGGTACTCCTCGAATTCCTGTCGCAGTGTGTCAAGTTGATTTTGGAGCTGCTCACATCGATTCTCCAGCAACGCAATATGATGGTCCGCTGCTGCAAAGCGTCTCCGAGTGATCCGCTTCCGAACTTGGTCATCCCCTTCCTACGGTGCTGCCGCTGGTGCTTTGGGATGCGGCGGAATGGCTGCCGGTGCAGGTTCTTCTAGTAACGAAACTTGGGGAGCTTCGGGTTTTTCAATCTGTTGTGCTCCTTCCGCCACCTCGTCGCCCGGTTCCCACCGTGGTACCTTCCTTAGTTTGAAGGAAACGTGTTTCTTGGCAGCTCAGGCCCGTTGCAGAGCGTTCTTCCGCTCCAGCATGAGTGCCCGTACCTCGGGTGTGACCTCCGCCTAAGAGATGATGTCATGAAGACGGACATCCCACAGATGATAATGGTAGAGCAACCCGGGAACATCCACCATGTATCGATAGTGATCTTCGACTACTTCCACAAACGAAAGGGTATGAGGGTTTAAGTGCACATAACCCTTTTGGTTATTCCCTAGGTCTTTCGTCCTCATGAAATTCCAAGCCGGGTGTGACGGCACGTCGGCGGGAATATTAATAGGGTCCCGAGGTTTTTGTTGTGCGCCACGCTGCGGGCCACTCTGAAAGATCCCAATAAAAGCGCTTGGAAAAGTTGAAGGTAAGGCCCGGATGCCGGGTGTCGATAGGGAGGGGAAAGAGATAATCGAGAATTTCTTCTTCTATTTCACTCTCTCGTCCGTGTCCCCTTTTTCCCCTCGAAGGAGAAATGCATCGTCTTTGCTGGGGTACTGCCCTTTAGCCTTCTTTTACGAGCTTTCCGAGGACTGCTTGTCTACGGTAATCTCTTTGTACGGGTCCCTCATCACCTCCAAATCAGAGGCACGCTCCTCAATTAGCGAGGGTGTCGGTTCCTGTTCCGGCTCTTCAGCGTCCAAGATTTCATGATCCTCTTGATCCTCCTGATCCCCCTCTTGGAGTGGATTGTACTTTGGGTCTTGTGAATTTTTTTGACCCCTCCCTTGCACTGGTCTCCGCCGGCCCTGCCTCGCTACTGGGTGTCTCTTTTGCTCCTGCTTCTACCTCCCTCCTCCAGTCTGCCTCTACCATAGCCTCCGCCGCCATTAGCAATATATCCGGACGGGGCACATCTCCTTGCCCTCCCTGTACAAGTCTCCTCCTTTTCGGTGGTGGAAAGGACAATGACGCCATGGATACTGTTGTGCAGGATAATTCCGGTAGTTTGAGAAGGGAAGGTAAGCTGGCTGTGCAAAGCGAAACACTCTCCAAACTACGTAGACTTGGTGGTTCGTGAAGGCTGATAGAAGTCTTAACCGCGAGGGTTGAGGGTTTTTCTGTTAGACTTTTCCAAACGTGGCAGTGTGCGCGGGTATAGCAGGGTCCAACATGTAATAAACTGCGCAGCTGCGACGAAACCAAGGGTTCGTTGTCACCAATGTGGTGAAATACAACTGCGCCGTTGCAATTTCTTGTCAGCGCAGCGATGGCGCTGCGATCCTCTTACGGCACCGCGACTATGCTGCGCTTTGGTGGTTGCGCAACCATAAGGCTGCGGTCTGTTAACATCGCCGCCGTGTTTTTTTGCCGCGTCCCAAATATGATCACGATGGTTGTGATACTACGATTTGTTCCTTTATCGCGTCAGCTGTGATTGCCCCTCCGGATTAGCTGAATGTCCGCACTCCGCGTAAACCGGCGCAACAATACAGGTGAATGCAGATCCTCCTCGTCCACCCTAGAGTCGCCTTCAACGCTGTAGCCCTTCCAACGCACAAAATATTGGGTGGAGGTAGAATTCTGAGAGCGACGTGTGTAAAGGATCTCCTCCACTTTCTACTCGTCCGATGTACCCTGAATGGGCGGTTAAAGGGGTATTCGGCCGGCGATTAGGAAAAATCGAGTCCCGGTTGCGAAATGGTTTGAGGTGGGACACATGGAAGACATTGTGGATATGCTATTCCTTTGATATCCAACTTATAGGCCACTTCTCCCACCTTTGACATAACAGTGAACGGGCGCGTGAATCTGAGTGCGAATTTCTTGGAGAGGGCACCTGGTAATCGCAAGTTTGCCATATTAAAGTCGAACCTTATCACCCACGCTGAATATGATGTCTTTCCGTTGAGTGTCGGCCTCCAACTTTTGACGGTCTTTTGCAAGCTGGAGCGCCTTTGCCGCCTTTTCCAGATTCCCGTGCAGCGTTTTGGCAAATTCCAGAGCTGCGGGTGTAGGGCAATCTGCTGCCAATAAGTTTTAGGGGAGTGTGGGCTGTCGTCCATTGAGGGAAAATGGCATGCACCTCACTGTTCTACACCACCTCAATTGTCGTTAAATGGTTCACCCAATCCATTTGGTGCACCAATACATAAGCCCGCAAGGCCTCCTCCAAAGTTTGATTCACCTTTTGGTCTGACCATCGGTCTTAGGGTGATAAGTTGTGGAAATGGCCAAGTGCGTTCCACATAGCTCGAACAGACTTCTCCAAAAGTGGCTCACAAATTTTCGATCACGGTCGCTGACGATCCTCTTCGGGAGTCCGTGATGGTGGAATATCTCCCGAAAGAATAAGTCTGTGACATCCCGCGTTGTGGTTCTGGTTGTCGTGGGTAGGAAATGGGCCATTTTCGTCAAATAATCCACGACGACGAAGATAGAGTCATAGCCTTCCAGAGTCAACGAGAGAGTAAAGATGAAGTCCATCGAAGTCGCCTCCCAAGGAACAGATGGTATCGCAAGGGGTTGTAACAGAACTTGGTGACCCGATTCCGATTTATTTCTATTACAAGAGTCACACGTTCGGACATACTCCGCAATGTCCGAGTCATGTTCGGCCAATAATACGCCTCAGCGACACATACAGTTGTTTTATCCCGCCCGAAATGTTCACTAAGCGGCTCGTCATGACTTATTTGAAGTATCGAATGACGTAAATCCTGGTTTTTCGGGGCTTGAAGTCTAGTTTTTTGACTCGGTATATACCGCCACATACCATTGGCGGTTAGAACAAATACCTTCCGTTTTACTAGTTCCTTGATTGTACAGTCTTCGTCGTATGCGGCCTTAATCCTACTTAACCACTGGTCATCTACTTGTACCGTACTGGTCACTACGCTGAGTTGCGGATCCTGCTCTTTGTCCGACGCTGCGTTGTTCTTTTTCAAAGAGCTTACGTTTCCATCATGCGATGCTTGCGATTGTAGCTCCGTCACTGGCGTAGCTACTCCGGGTCTTCTCGACAGCGCATCCCCCAAGTTCGTCTTGCCCGGTTTATACTCAATAGCGAGTTCTGGCCCGAAGTTCTAAAGAAACGTCATCCATCGCACCTGAACCTTTGACAACTTCCGTTGTGTCTGAAGATACTGTAGGACGTGGTGATCGGTGATTGTTCTGATCCTCTTCCCTTGAACGTAACACATCCAAACATCCAGCGCATTAATAATTGCGATTGTCTCCTTTTCATGGGTGGCCCAGTTAAGCTCCGTTGCGTTTAGTTTCCGAATGTCGTAGGCAATGGGTTAAAGGTCTTTTCCTTGATCCTGCATAAGGATCACTTCAATATCCGTTTTGTTAGTGTCGGTGATTATTGTCCAAGGTTTTTCCGGGTCGGGGACGGCTAACAAAAGGGCAATAACCAACCGCTCCTTCAGCGTGTCAAAGGCTGCCCCTTGCGTCGTTTTCCACTCAAAGGGCACGACATTTTTACGTAAGTCTGTGAGTGGTGCAACAATTTTTGGGAAACCTTCGACAAAACGGTAATAATAGGAGCATAATCCAAGAAAGCTCCGTAACTCCGCAATGTTCGTCGACTGCGACCACTCTTTCATTGCCCTGGTTTTGTTTGGATCCACTACGATCCCATCTCGGCTCACCACATGGCCCAAAAACTCAATTTTCTCCTTCAAAAAGTCACATTTACTCCTTTTTGCATATAGTTATTCTCTCGAAGGACTTGTAGGATCGTGCGTAGATGCTCTATATGATCCTCCAACGTTTCTCTATACACCAAGATGTTGTCTAGAAAGACGATTACAAACGCGTCCAGATATTGCCGAAAGATGGAATTCATCATATGCATAAAGGTTACCGGTGCGTTGGTCAGTCAGAATGGCATAACCATAAATTGGAAATGACCGTACCGCGTTCTAAATGCCATCTTTTCCATATCTTCCTTGGCAATTCTGATTTGGTGATAACCGTTTCGCATGTCTATTTCCGAAAAATATTTAGCACCTCGTAGTAGATCGAACAATTTGAATATAATCGGTAGAGGGTACGCATTTTTTACCGTTAACTTGTTTAGCGCTCGGTAATCCACACACATACAAAAACCTCCATCCTTATTATTTACGAAGAGAACGGGGGCTTCCTACGGTGACTTACTCGGTTCAATTGCTCCGGCTTCGACCAACTTCGCAAGTTGCTTTTTGAGTTCGTCCAATTTGGTGTAACTCATCTTGTACATCTGATTGGCCGGGGGTACCGCTTTGGGAACAAGCTCTATCTTGTGGTCTACTTCGCGCTTCGGAGGTAAGCCTTCAGGAGCTTCGGGGAAAGACAACTACATACTCCTCGAGAAGTTTTGTCACTACTTCCGAGGCCGCTACGGAAGTCTTTCCGGTGTCGTCACCTTCTTTTGAGTCGAAGTTGGGATCTTTCTTCCTCCATTCCTCAGGAATTCCCTCCTTCGGCTCCTCCATAGGTTGGACGACCGCCATACCAATTGTCTCCCCTTTCTTGAGTGCCCTCTTTAGCTTTAAGGCCGAAAGTAGGCGTCCCTCTTCCGCTCCCGTACCAGCCGCTCTCGCTTTTACCTCAAACTCTTCTTCACCCTTCTTCACTCTAATGTCGCCACTTCTCCAATCGTTCGTCGAATTCCACTTTTGTACCCACTGCTTCCCCAAAATTACCTCATGGTTTATAAGAGGAAATACATAAAGGGTGTCATACCATTGGAACTTCCCATTTCCGACGCGTAACCTCGGAGTACGATGAGTAATGGAGAGGGAACTTCCGTCGGCCAATTGCACCGACTGACGATCCTTTAGCACCACGAGAGGAAGTTTCAGCATTTTCACCGTCACCTCGTTGATGAAGTTGAAACTGTGAGACCTCCATAAGTCCTCAAAGTAGACAGCTTCCAAGAAGCCTCTAGGATAATCCTGACCCCTTTGTGTTTCAGCAAAAATAACTGCCACCCTGGCAAACAAAAACCCTGACCACCTGCACCCCTCTGAAGGGAAGACTCCCCTGAGTCGATAGCAAAAAAAATCTCTGAATTTGCTCCCCTGAGCAGTAAGTTATGGAGGGTCAAAGTTGACCTTTTGTACAGAAGCTCTCTGGGAGAGAGGGTCCTATCTCCTAATTTTTCTAAGTCCTATCTCTCTCACAGACTCTATCTACTGATGTACGGAACCAATCAGGTTGCAGTTCCGTATGCAAAAGTACAGCTGCCGGTGTACTTTAAGTACGGACATTGTACGACATGGCCTAAATGTCGACACATGTCATATCCGGATTCGGTGCCATATTCTCCGGAGATTCCACGATCCAACGTAATTTTGCCACGCGTCATCCGATGTGGCGATGGCCACAAACCGCCGAAATCTTCCTCCGCGATCTCGGCGCTAATTGCGGCCGTCCGATTAGAATCTAATTTAATCGTAGCCGTAATAAATACATGCGCTGTATTTGTTTCAATTACAAAACAAATGCGCGGTATTGATTTTTAGTTCGTACCGTAATCCGTACTTTATATATTACCGGATCTATGTATCCCGTAATCTATTACATTTAAATGATTTATCGTACGTATACATATTTAATTAATTATCAAACTATATACTACGTAACATTAATCTTAGACTTAACGGCTAAGGCTACCGGCTATTTCCTGTCTGTCGGCCGGTAGGTACAAGGATCAATTCCTATCGCTGGCACATATTTTTTAAATAAATAAACCCTAACTAATGTAAATTTCCCGTAAACCTCAGGATAGCCTAGGTAGCCATGGCTCTAGCTTCCTCTCCAATTTCTCAGTGACTGCGACAAGTTTGAGAAGTTGGAGAGAGAAATAAGAGATAGACTGCCTCGGCTTCTATATTTCTTTTCAGACCTAGAAAATACTTTAAAACCATTAGTTTCTACACTCCCCTTATTTTCTAGTCAATCTTTAATTTCAGACCATACTTCTCCCTGCAAAAAATTAGCTTAGGGGAAGGCAGAGGTTTGGTCATCATATCTGCTACCATCTCACTATCTGGTCTGTACTCTAAACTGATTATTTTGTTTTCTACTTTCTCTCTAACAAAGCTGAGTCTAATGTCCATGTGTTTGGCTTTAAAATGATGTGTAGGATTGGCAGAAATATCGATTGCTGCCTGATTATCACAAAATATTTTCTGCACACCACTCTTAAGGTGACCAAGCTCACCAAGCAAAGACTTGACCCACATCAATTCTTTTACAGCAGAGCAAGAGGCCATATACTCAGCCTCCATGGTGGACTGAGCAATAACCTTTTGATGTTTGCTACTCCAACAGCAAGCCCCATCACCCACATATAATACATATCCAGAAGTGCATCTCCTCATCTGAGCATCACCATAATTGGCATCACTCCAAGTAGTGATGTCAGTATTCTCCCCACCCAAATGCAACCATAGATCCCTAGTTCCTATCAAATATCTAAGGACTCTCTTAGCTGCCTCCCAATCCTTCTTAGTGGGAGCATTTAGATTTCTACTCAGCACTCCTACAGCTGCAGCTAAGTCTGGCCGGGTACAATTCATAAAATAGATTAGACTTCCCACTACTTGCCTGTAAGGAATAGTTTGCATGAACTTCTGTTCATCAGGAGATAATTCCTCGTCTAAGACTATGACTCCTTCTTCCTCACTCCCCTCACTTCCCTTTTTCAACTCCATTGGAGTTGTACAACTATTAGCTTTATCCATTTGAAATTTTTCAAGCATGTTCCCTATTGCTTCCTTTTGAGTCAGTCTTATAATTTTCCTTTTTCGGTCTCTCTCTACTTGAATCCCCAAAATATATCTTGCTTCTCCCATATCCTTCATTTCAAATCTCCCCTTAAGATCGGTTTTCAGTTTGTCAATTTTTTCCATTGATTTACTTAAAACAAACAAATCATCAACATAAATTGCAATAAATATCAAACCTTCCTCATCTTCGAAAACATAGATTGAGTGATCTGAGCTGATCCGAATATATCCTAGACCGGTAAGAAACTCATCAAGCTTCTTATTCCACTGTCGAGGTGCCTGTTTCAAACCATAAAGAGATTTAATCAGCCGGCATACCTTACTCTCATCTCCTTCCTCCACAAAACCTTCGGGGTGTCGCATGAAGATCTCCTCTTCCAATTCTCCATGCAAAAAGGCTGTCTTGATGTCCATCTGATGCACTTCCATGTCTTCCGCCGCTGCTAAACTGAGAAGTATGCGGACGGAGGGAAATCTGACCACCGGGGCAAAGGTTTCCTCGTAGTCAACTCCTTCCTTTTGTGTAAATCCCTTTGCCACTAATCTGGCCTTGTAGCGCTTGATTGTGTTATCTGGGTTCAGTTTTAATTTGAAAACCCACTTACAACCGATTGGTTTTCGGTTAGGTGGACAGTCCACCAGCTCCGAAGTATCGGCTGCCATGATTGAAGCCATCTCCTCATTGATAGCTGTCTTCCACCGGTTTCTTTCTGGACAAGTCATCGCCTCTCCATAAGTTTGAGGTTCATTTTGATGAGATAGTTTAGTTACCTTGTTATTAACCTGTTTTTTTTGCAATCTTTTGCTACTTCTCCTCCCCCTTTCAAAATCTGAGGCCGGAATAGATGGTTCTCGTGGATTCTTTCGAACAAACTCGGCTTCTCCCCTATCCCTTGATTCCGAATCAATTTCCACCACGTCTTCCGCTTCCAGTAGAGTTGTCACTGGGGTTTCCACAGGCGAGTCCTTTTTTGTCTGATTTGTTCCTGCAAGAATGTCATCTTCTCTAAAGCCTGGATAGTTAGGAAGCTCAAAGTCATCGGAATTTTCTGACTCAAATCTGATTTTTACTGACTTCGTATATTTGAAGGGATCCACAGACTTTCCTTCATCCATAACTACTAGATGCTTTACTAAGATTATATCTTCCCTTTTTAGATCATAAACTCTATATCCTTTAACATCCTCATCATATCCTAATAAGTATCCCGATTTTTCTTTAGGATCTAGCTTCCAATTGGACCGATCAGTATCTAGACTGAATACTTGACTGCCGAAAACCTTTAAGTGAGATATGTCTGGTTTCCGGCCTGTCCATCTCTCATAAGGTGTTTGATCCTTTATAGCTGGAGTAAGAACTCTATTCTTGAGGTAATTAGCACAGTTCATTGCTTCTGCCCAAAACCTTTTTCCTATCTTTTTATCTGACAACATACTTCTAACACTATCACTTAGTGTTCTATTTAATCTTTCAGCTACCCCATTCTGTTCCGGATTTTCTGGAACTGTCTTTTGGTGTTGGACCCCATCTTCCCTCAGAAAATCCTCAAACTGGTTAGAAGTATACTCTCCACCATTGTCACTCCTTACTCTCTTGATTGGAGTTTCATGGAGTTTTTCGCTCCACGCTTTATATTGTCTAAAACAATCCTGAGCTTCTGACTTGTTTTTCAAAAAATATGAAATTCTATGGGCTCCATTGCCACACAGAATTCGTAGGTCTTAAGGAAGCTAATCTAGATAGTGCCGACTCCAACTTGATATAAACCCAAATGATTGACCCCTTGACAATCAGAACCTCATTAAAGCTTCACCCCTGAGAAGTAGGACTTTCTGTGTGCTCAGTTCCACCACAGAATGCAAAGTTAGAATATGAGATTTGGACACATTCCCCCACTTTGACTTTCCCTTAGAAATGCAGCCACCCAGGCAGGCAAAAACTCTGACACACTACACCCCTGTGTAGCCTGGACTCCCCTGAGTCCGCAGCAACAAAAATCACTGAAATTGGTCAACTGAGTTGATAGTTATGGCTGGCCAAAGTTTGCCATTTATACAAGGTGCTCTCTGGGAGAGGCATCTACCTACCAGAAATATTCTAAGTTCTAGTCCCTCTCTAAACCCCTTCTACTGAAGTACGGCGCCAATCACAGTACTGTACCGTACACAAAAGTACAGGCGCCGGAGTACTTTCTGTACGGAAATTGTACGACAAGACCATACGAGTGACAAATATCACACCCAAACTTGTTATCTTGCGCTCTGGAGATTCCGCAATCCTCCAGCGTATTTCCACGTGTCATCCGGAGTGGCGGCGTCAGAAAACGCCAAGGCGGCCATTCCGGAATCTCGGTTAGCACCACGGCCGTCGATTAAATTTGGTATCCATTCTTACCCGTCGAAAATAAGTGCGCGGTATTTGTTTCGCCGTCGAAACAAATGCGCGGTATCAGTTTCGCGTAAACCATACTTCACTAAACTGTTTCTATGTACTAAGGATCTTTTTGCGCCGTTAAATGAATTCGTCTACGTGTACATATTTATATATTTATCAAACCTTATATGTCCTAGCACTAGTCCTAGACTAAACGGACAAAGCTAACGGCTATATTGACGGACGGCAGGTACCAGGATCAATTCCTGGGTCCGTCAACACTTTTAGTAAACCCATCTATTTTCTGCTAACTGTCTGCTACAAAGCTTTAGGCAGCCATGGCCCTATCACCCTACCCAGCCTTCAGTGACTACAACAAGTGTGGGGGCTTGGTAAAGGGAGTTAGAGGTAGACCGCCTCTACATTTTTCCTATTATAATACAGACCTAGAAAATACTCAAATATCAACAAAATACACCCGGGAATACCGAGACCAATCATCAGTTATAGTCATCATAAATCTCTTCCCCCCCGGTGAGGGCACTTTAGCCGGTCCCCAAATATCTATGTGTACTATATCTATAATTTTTTCTCCCTTATAGGTGGTTGATTTAGGAAAGGGTAATCTGTGTGCTTTACCTTGAGCACATCCACTACAATCACTTATATCATCACTCTCACTGAACTGAATCCCTTCCACCACTCCCATCTTTTTCATCTCTCTTAACTTATCTAGATTCACATGCCCAAGCCTCTTATGCCACATCATAATATCATGAACACCAGCATAATAAAGTTTCTTCGTTTTATTACTTAAAATCAGCCTAAACATCCCATGGCTACCTTTCTCAGCAATGAAATAGACATCCTCCTCAAAACTAGCAGTAAAAACTCCTTCCCTAGTGCTAGTGAAAAAACCCTTATCATCTAATACTGATGTAGAGATAAGATTTTTGTTCAGCTCCGGAATAAACAATACATCGGAGAATGTTAATATGGATGTCTTTCCTTCTACTAACACTTGCAGATCTACCGATCCTACAAAAGTAGTGGTGACTATCCTCCCATCCCCGTACTCTATCTCTACGGTGGGAATCTTTCTTATCTTAGTGAACAGGTGCCTATCCTTACACATGTGCATGGTGAAACTCTGAGACCTCCATAAGTCCTCAGAGTAGACAGCTTCCAAGAAGCCTCTAGGATAATCCTGACCCCTTTGTGTTTCAGCAAAAATAACTGCCACCCTGGCAGACAAAAACCCTGACCACCTGCACCCTTGTGAAGGCAAGACTCCCCTGAGTCGGTAGCAAAAAGAATCTCTCAATTTGCTCCCATGAGCAGTAAGTTATGTTGGTCAAAGTTGACCTTTTGTACAGAAGCTCTCTGGGAGTGGGGGTCCTATCTTCTAATTTTTCTAAGTCCTATCTCTCTCACAGACTCTATCTATTGATGTACGGAACCAATCAGAATTGAGTTCCGTACGCAAAAGTACAGCTGCCGGTTTACTTTAGGTACGGACATTGTACGACATGGCCTAAATGTCGACACATGTCAAATCCGGATTCGGTGTCATAATCTCCGGAGATTCCACGATCCAACGGAATTTCGCCACGCGTCAATCGATGTGGCGATGGCCACAAACCGCCAAAATCTTCCTCCGCGATCTCGGCGCTAATTCCGACCGTCCGATTAAATTCGGATTTAATCGTAGCCGTAATAAATACATGCGCGGTATTTGTTTCAATTACGAAACAAATGCGCGGTATTGATTTCGAGTCCGTACTGTAATCCGTACTTTATATTTTACCGGATCTATGTATCCCGTAATCTGTTATAGTTAAATGAATTATCGTACGTATACATATTTAAATAAATATCAAACTATATAATACGTAACACTACAGCTAGACTTAACGGCTAAGGCTACCGACTATTTCCTGTCTGCCGGCCGGTAGGTACAAGGATCAAATCCTGCCGCCGGCACATACCTTTTAAATAAATAAACCCTAATATAAAATTCCCGTAAACCTCAGGATAGCCAAGGTAGCCATGGCTCTAGCTTCCTCTCCAATTTCTCAGTGACTGCGACAAGTTTGAGAGTTGGAGAGAGAAGTTAGAGATAGACTGCCTCGGCTTCTATATTTCTTTTCAGACCTAGAAAATACTAATGAAAAACCATTAGTTTCTACACTCCCCTTATTTTCTAGTCAATCTTTAATTTTAGACCACACTTCTCCCTGCAAAAAATTAGCTTAGGGGAAGGCACAAGTTTGGTTATCATATCTGCTACCATCTCACTATCTGGTCTGTACTCTAAACTGATTATTTTGTTTTCTACTTTCTCTCTAACAAAGCTGAGTCTGATGTCCATGTGTTTGGCTTTAAAATGATGTTTAGGATTGGCAGAAATAGCGATTGCTGCCTGATTATCACAAAATATTTTCTGCACACCACTCTTAAGGTGACCAAGCTCACCAAGCAAAGACTTGACCCACATCAATTCTTTTACAGCAGAGCAAGAGGCCATATACTCAGCCTCCATGGTGGACTGAGCAATAACCTTTTGTTGTTTGCTACTCCAACAGCAAGCCCCATCACCCACATGTAATACATATCCAGAAGTTCATCTCCTCATCGGAGCATCACCATAACTGGCATCACTCCAAGTAGTGATGTCAGTATTCTCCCCACCCAAATGCAACCATAGATCCCTAGTTCCTACCAAATATCTAAGGACTCTCTTAGCTGCATCCCAATCCTTCTTAGTGGGAGCATTTAGACTTCTACTCAGCACTCCTACAGCTGCAGCTAAGTCCGGCCGGGTAGAATTCATAAAATAGATTAGACTTCCCACTACTTGCTTGTAAGGAATAGTCTGCATGAACTTATGTTCATCAGGAGATAATTCCTCGTCTAAGACTATGACTCCTTCTTCCTCACTCCCCTCACTTCCCTTCTTCAACTCCATTGGAGTTGTACAACTATTAGCTTTATCCATTTGAAATTTTTCAAGCATGTTCCCTATTGCTTCTTTTTGAGTCAGTTTTATAATTTTCCTTTTCCGGTCTCTCTCTACTTGAATTCCCAAAATATATCTTGCTTCTCCCATATCCTTCATTTCAAATCTCCCCTTAAGATCGGTTTTCAGTTTGTTAATTTTTTCCATTAATTTACTTAATACAAGCAAATCATCAACATAAATTGCAATAAATATCAAACCTTCCTCATCTTCAAAAACATAGATTGAGTGATCTGAGCTGATCTGAATATATCCCAGACCGGTAAGAAACTCATCAAGCTTCTTATTCCATTGTCGAGGTGCCTGTTTCAAACCATAAAGAGATTTAATCAGCCGACATACCTTACTCTCCTCACCTTCCTCCACAAAACCTTCGGGTTGTCTCATGAAGATCTCCTCTTCCAATTCTCCATGCAAAAAGGATGTCTTGATGTCCATCTGATGCACTTCCATGTCTTCCGCCGCTGCTAAACTGAGAAGTATGCGGACGGAGGGAAATCTGACCACCGGGGCAAAGGTTTCCTCGTAGTCAATTCCTTCCTTTTGTGTAAATCCCTTTGTCACTAATCTGGCCTTGTAGCGCTCGATTGTGTTATCTGGGTTCAGTTTTAATTTGAAAACCCACATACAACCGATTGGTTTTCGGTTAGGTGGACAGTCCACCAGCTCCCAAGTATCGGCTGCCATGATTAAAGCCATCTCCTCATTGATGGTTGTCTTCCACCGGTTTCCTTCTGGACAAGTCATCGCCTCTCCATAAGTTTGAGGTTCATCTTGATGAGATAGTTTAGTTACCTTGTTATTAACCTGTTTTTCTTGCAGTCTTTTGCTACTTCTCCTCCCCCCCCTCAAAATCTGAGGCTGGAATAGATGGTTCTCGTGGATTCTTTCCAACAAACTCGGCTTCTCCCCTATCCCTTGATTCCGAATCAATTTCCACCACGTCTTCCGCTTCGAGGAGAGTTGTCACTGGAGTTTCCACAGCCGAGTCCTTTTCGGTCTGATTTGTTCCTGCAAGAATGTCATCTTCTCTAAAGCTTGGATAGTTAGGAAGCTCAAAGTCATCGGAATTTTCTAACTCAAATCTGATTTTTACTGACTTCGTATATTTGAAGGGATCCACAGACTTTCCTTCATCCATAACTACTAGATGCTTTACTAAGATTATATCTTCCCTTTTTAGATCATAAACTCTATATCCTTTAACATCTTCATCATATCCTAATAAGTATCCCGGTTTTCCTTTAGGATCTAGCTTCCAATTGGACCGATCAGTATCTAGACTGAACACTTGACTGCCGAAAACCTTTAAGTGAGATATGTCTGGTTTCCGGCCTGTCCATCTCTCATAAGGTGTTTGATCTTTTATAGCTGAAGTAAGAACTCTATTCTTGAGGTAATTAGCACAGTTCATTGTTTCTGCCCAAAACCTTTTTCCTATCTTTTTATCTGACAACATACTTCTAGCACTATCACTTAGTGTTCTATTTAACCTTTCAGCTACCCCATTCTGTTCCGGATTTTTTGGAACTGTCTTTTGGTGTTGAACCCCATCTTCCCTCAGAAAATCCTTAAACTGGTTAGAAGTATACTCTCCACCATTGTCACTCCTTACTCTCTTGATTGAAGTTTCATGGAGTTTTTCGCTCCATGTTTTATATTGTCTAAAACAATCCTCAGCTTCGGACTTGTTTTTCAAAAAATATACCCGGGAATACCGAGACCAATCATCAGTTATAGTCATCATAAATCTCTTCCCCCTCGGTGAGGGCACTTTAGCCGGTCCCCAAATATCTGTGTGTAGTAGATCTATAATTTTTTCTCCCTTATAGGTGGCTGATTTAGGAAAAGGTAATCTGTGTGCTTTACCTTGAGCACATCCACTACAATCACTTATATCATCACTCTCACTGAACTGAATCCCTTCCACCACTCCCATCTTTTTCATCTCTCTTAACTTATCTAGATTCACATGCCCAAGCCTCTTATGCCACATCATAATATCATGAACACCAGCATAATAAAGTTTCTTCTTTTCATAACTTAAGATCAGCCTAAACATCCCATGGCTACCTTTCTCAGCAATGAAATAGACATCATCCTCAAAACTAGCAGTAAAGACTCCTTCCCTAGTGCTAGTAAAAAAACCCTTATCATCTAATACTGATGTAGAGATAAGATTTTTGTTCAGCTCCGGAATAAACAATACATCGGAGAATGTTAATATGGATGTCTTTCCTTCTACTAACACTTTCAGATCTACCGATCCTACAAGAGTAGTGGTGACTATCCTCCCATCCCCGTACTCTATCTCTACGGTGGGAATCTTTCTTATCTTAGTGAACAGGTGTCTATCCTTACACATGTGCATGGAGGCACCTGAATCTACAATCCAGCCTGCTTCACTTTTCAATCCACCGTAAACACATTTCTGCCTTCGTGGAATTTTGACCTCGTTTTTCGCCTCCAACTCCTCATCCAAAAGGCGCTCATCGTCCTCGTCCTCGGATTCCGCCTCAAGTACCTGTGTGACAAGGGCCTTTTTCTTTCCTCTCGGGGTACCACCGGTCTGCCCTTTTTTTTTACCGAAGCTCGGTTAGCTTAGTGCACTCTGCCATATAGTGCCTTGGTTTCTTACAAAAATGACATAAACCTTTGGGAGCCCTTTGTTCGAACTCGTCGGCCTGTTTTTTCTGCTCCCTACCCCCATAGTTTCTGACCGGTTTTCGGGAATCTCTGTTCCTCTAATCAGTTGCTATTGCCAAGGCTTGGCCACTCTTTCCTCCCCTTCGGATCTCAATTGTATTCTCTTGAACGAGAATCATCCCTACCACTGAGTTCCATATCCACCTTGAGTCAGGCAAGTCCTGCACACGGTAAACTATGTTCACGAACTCATCAGGTAACTTCATCAGTAAACAGTTAACCTTTTCTTTTTCACTAAAATCTTTTCCCGCACTCTCTAGCTCCATGAAGAGTGTAGCAAGCTCATTGCAAAAATCCAACATATTTCCCCCTTTGTATACATACTCCTTAACTTTCTGATCAGCCAACTGTTGTTGCTGAATCGTACCACTTCGGTACATCTCTATGAGAGCCATCCAAAGATCGGATGCCCTTTCTACCTGCAAATGAGGACATGCAAGTCCTTGAGTGAGATGGCGTAGGATGAAGTGTTTTGCCGCCATATTGTTAAAGTCCCAGGTTTTAGTATCATTCTCCTCATTCCTCGGAATAGGTGACATAAATGTCGAACCAGTTGCTATTGGTGTGATCGTCTCCTTCTCCTTTCCTTTGTCCACCACCTCTCATTTTTTTGTTTCCTACGTTGAAGGTGGATCCTCTTTATGGTAAATCTAGTTCCTCCAGACCCTGGAGGAATTCCAAGACTTGATGGACGCCCCAACCGTCCACTCACTATCCCCCAAAACCTTACTTTCCCAGTATATGAAGCAAGTTCCATTAAAGATTGGTACCCTAGAGGGTGGGCCCATAACCTGAAACTCTGAGACCTCCATAAGTCCTCAGAGTAGACAGCTTCCAAAAAGCCTCTAGGATAATCCTGACCCCTTTGTGTTTCAACAAAATAACTGCCACCTTGGCAGACAAAAACCTTGACCACCTGCACCCTTGTGAAGGCAAGACTCCCCTTAGTCGATAGCAAAAAGAATCTCTGAATTTGCTCCCCTGAGGAGTAAGTTATCGAGGGTCAAAGTTGACTTTTTGTAGAGAAGCTCTCTGGGAGAGAGGGTCCTATCTCCTAATATTTGTAAGTCCTATCTCTCTCACAGACTCTATCTACTGATGTACAAAACCAATCAGATTGCAGTTTCGTACGCAAAAGTACAGCTTGCCGGTGTACTTTAAGTACGGACATTGTACGACATGGCATAAATGTCGACACATGTCATATCCGGATTCGGTGCCATAATCTCCGGAGATTCCACGATCCAACGTAATTTCGCCACGCGTCATCCGATGTGGCGATGGCCACAAACCGCCGAAATCTTCCTCCGCGATCTCGGCGCTAATTGCGGCCGTCCGATTAGAATCTAATTTAATCGTAGCCGTAATAAATACATGCGCGGTATTTGTTTCAATTACGAAACAAATGCGCGGTATTGATTTTTAGTTCGTACCGTAATCCGTACTTTATATATTACCGGATCTATGTATCCCGTAATCTATTACAGTTAAATGATTTATCGTACGTATACATATTTAATTAATTATCAAACTATATACTACGTAACATTAATCCTAGACTTAACGGCTAAGGCTACCGGCTATTTCCTGTCTGCCGGCCGGTAGGTACAAGGATCAATTCCTGTCGCCGGCACATATCTTTTAAATAAATAAACCCTAACTAATATAAATTTCCCGTAAACCTCAGGATAGCCTAGGTAGCCATGGCTCTAGCTTCCTCTCCAATTTCTCAGTGACTGCGACAAGTTTGAGAGTTGGAGAGAGAAGTTAGAGATAGACTGCCTCGGCTTCTTTAATTCTTTTCAGACCTAGAAAATACTTTAATACCATTAGTTTCTACAGAAGTTCCCCGATGCACCGCAGTCCACCATGAAGCTAGCTAGGCTCACTCCGATTCGACCTTGGAATATTAAAGGGTCTCCTCCATCACCAACTAACCTCATGACGTTAAGCTTGCCCTTTTTAAGACCCCTCCTTTTTGGGCATTCTCGTGCCATATGGTCCAGGGAACCGCACTGGAAGCATAAGTCGTTTTGCCTCCTCAGTTGGAGCTCCTCGGGGGACAAGTCATAGGTCTTGGCCTTGGTGGTCTTCTTCTTTTTCCGAAGTACATTGACCACTTCCTTATCCTCATCAATTGCTTCGAGCTATTTGGGGGTTGGAACATCGTCTAGTCGACCTCCTCCGCCATTGCTCGACCAGTAATGATAGGGTCTACGGAAGGTGAAGTCCACCAAATCGGTCCGTTCTGCAAACTGAATGATTGCCAAGAGACTAGGGATCGTACTTTCCCGAGCAAGCCATTGCTCCACATCCCTCCGAATGGAGGCCTTAAGCCCCTTCACGTAACGATCCACAGCTTCATCCTCCGTCATCGTAGGTATTTGAACTTTGCACTCCAAGAACCGCTACATGTACTCCAACATCGAGGTTCGTTGCTTCAAAACCGCGAACTTATCCCTTGCAGCCTTAACCGTGTTAACGCGTTGCCAAGAGTCACAGAGGAATTGAATGAATCCAGCCCAAACAGTCGGTATCTCATCATTTTCTACCATTGTCCTCCACCATGCTCCCGCTGCCCCTTTAAGAAGCCCACCCGTGTAGTGAATCTTCTCACGATCTGATAAGCTAGGAAAATTTTCGAGATAGTTCGCAATGGAGAACAGCCACGCGTCAAGGTTTTTGTGCCTGGCCGGGTCAAACTTGTGGGGAAGTCTTACCTTCGGTCTGCTTAAGTCTCTCTCCATGCCTCTATGAGGTCGGTCACCAAGACGAGCTTTCAAGGTTGCGACGGTGTTGCTCAGTTGAGCATTCTGTAATCTCACGTTTTCTAACTCTCGGAGAACTTGCGCTAACATTTCCGTGGTGGATGTTGTCCATAGCCTGTTTCAACCATAGATTACACTCGGAAGCACCACAGACTACCCCTCACACAGCTGCGTTTTAGACAGCACAGATTGCTCCAAAAATAACAAAAGAGCCTCAGACTAGACCAATAAGCAGTATACTATAGACACTGTAAGTTCCCAAAGTTACAGCCAAATCCACCAAGGAACCTAGAAGATATAGGCTCCAGAGTTTCACAAAAAAAGTTGACAGCTTCACAAACTAACCACTTAGACTGCTCACAGAATCTTACACAGATAACTGAATACAATGAAACTTCACACACATGTATATTCTATATCATAGAATAACTCCACAAAGTTTTACATAAATGTAACTAACAGAGTGATCACACCAACAGGTCAAAGATGCAGAAAACAGTGTGTCATTGCTTTAATTAACTTGACTACGATTCATAAAATAATATAAGTCATGCAAGCTATAATCAGACTACTGAATGTACGGAGGCATACCAGCTGTACTTTATCTACTCTTATAAACTAAATAGTCAAAAGGACAAACCTCTATTTTACAGAATATTTACACCGCACTCGTCGTATGTCAGAAACCAAGCAACCGCTAAGCAACTACTAAGCTACCACTACCGTACAGTAATCATTACTCGAAATCTATCCTATTCATGTTATCCGCAGCTGCGCTAGCTGCGCTGTCCGTACGGATCATAAATATAGCCGCGGCAGCGTTGACTTAACTGCGTCACAGCTCCGCCGTAACGGCGACGCCTATTTCAATAATTTGTTTTGACATATCGGATCGCTTCGCGATCCGCCATCCATATATTAGTGCCTTTTCACGCCACTTTAATTATATTCGTACGTTTGCTCCCCCAATCCGTGAATCTATTCAAGCCTCCATATTAAATCCACTTAGCAGTTACGCACAAAATGATTCGTACGCACGAAACTAACTTTTCAAAACAACAGTGGATACGCCATGTTCTTCTATGCTGTCGCGTCACGAGGGATACCTCCGATACCAGTGTAAAAGGGACAAACGGTTTCACAACACAACACAATGCACAGCAGACAACTCCAAGGATCTCCCCGTAGCAACAGCAGAGGTACACATCAATCACACAGAAAATTTGAGCCTTATTAATCAGGAGAGGTGATTACAAATTTGAATTCTTGCTGCGAAGGCCTACTCAAAGAGTTTGCTTGTTGACTAAGTCTACTTTACTATTTAAACCACCCATCTGCTAGTAAACCCAATCGTACTATACAGGAGTACACGTGGACCTTCACGGTCAACAGAGATCTATCCAAACTATCCTTCTATAACTTTGCAGTTAAATCTACATCCTGCGGTGCTGCTATGCTGCTACGCTTCGTTGCTATACTACGTTACTAATTTGCTACGTTGCTCTGCTGCGCTACTCCGGTGTCACACCTGCGCTGCTCTGGATCCGCAACTACAACAGCCTCGCCTCAACAATATGGTACACATTTCTGTAACCCTGTTACACTGTGTGTGAAATAATGAATTTGGGTAGTGAGGAGCTCATATTGGGAAAGCCCTGGTTAACTGAACATAACCCTCAAATTGATTGGGAAACTAACACTTTGAGAGTGAAGTTTGAGAACGGCTGGAAGGTTTTGTAAGCATTACCTTCGAAGAAGTTGCATAGAAATCATATAAATAACATAACCAAATTAGGAATGGACGGCTTGATTTCTGCTAAGAAATTTAAAAAACACTTAAAAGATAAAATAAATCATGTTTTTTTGTTATTAGTAACCCAAGCAGTTACTGGGGAAAGGGGGGGAAAAAATACTAACATTGATGTCATCCCTAAATCAGACACCACTAAAACTCTCGAAAAATTGAAATTCGATTTTGTTACTAACATCAATAAATCTGATGTTTCTGTTAAAGATTTGATTTTTGAATATCGAGATGTTTTCCTAAGTGGTTTACCCTCAAGATGGCCACCTTCTCGAGACATGGAACATGGTATTAACCTTCAACCTAGATGTAATCCTTCTGTCACAAGAATTTTATAACCACAGTTTCTTTGAGCAGGAGGAGTTAAAGAAACAGATAAAAGAGCTTTATGGAGAAAGGACATATTCAGCCCAGCAAATCACAGTATGGAGCACCAGTTCTCTTTGTCAAAAAGAAGGACGGAACGTTGAGAATGTGTGTCGACTATAATAGTCTGAACAAGATTACGGTGAAGGATAAGTATCCGTTACCTTTAATTTCACACTTGATGGATCGTTTGAAAGGTGCTAAATTATTTTCTTTGATTGATCTACGTAGTAGCCTCAATCAGGTGCCAATTAGAACCGAAGATGTTGATAAAACTGCTTTTAGAACTAGAGTCGGTCATTTTGAATGGATAGTGATGCCATTTGGTTGACGAATGCACCTCCTACTTAACAAATATTAATGAACCAAACCTTTTTAGGTTATATAGATGAGTTTGTTTAGGTGTTTATAGATGATATTCTAATTTACAGCGAATCTAAAGAGCAACATGTAATTCATGTGAGGAAAGTGATGGAAAGGTTGAAGGAAAAAATACTATATGGAAAATTGTCAAAATCCAATTTTCTTAAAAGTGAACAATTATTTTTGGGACATATAGTTAGTGGGGAGGGTGTTAAAACATATCCATCCGTAATTACTACAATCAAAAATAGGAAGCAACCCAAAATTGGAAGTAACCCACTATTGTCACAGAAGTTATATCATTTTTGGGATTGGCCATTTATTACAAAAAAAATTATCAAATATTTCAGTTTGATCGCCGAACCTTTGACGGATTTACTTCGGAAAAAAGAGACGTTTATGTGGGGATCCGATCAGGAAAGAGCTTTCGAGGAACTAAAAGGGAAGTTGACCTCTGCCCCTACACTAGAGTATCCTGATCCTGCTGGGGAATTTGAAGTTCTGATCACTACTGATGCATCTGATAAAGTTCTAGGTGAAGTCATAAGTCAAAAAGTGTTGTTTTGAAAAGTATGTTTCGTGCGTAACTTATTAATTTGATTTAATGTGGAGGTTTGAATGGATTTACCGATTGGGGGAGTAAATGTACGGATAAATTTAAAGGGATGTAAATGACTAATTGAGTGGCGCGAACAAGCATAGGAAATGAACGGCGGATCGCGAAGCGATCCGATGCTTAATATTCGAAATGTTTTAAATGTACGCCGTTCGTACATTGTTGTTTTGGGAAGCTTTAGTCCTCTCTATGCCTCGAGTGTGAGGGAGAGAGAGTTTCACGACTTAGCATATGTTTGGTTGTAAGTTCGGTTCATTACACACCAAAATTGATTTTACAATAGCTTGGTAGGGAATTCACCTTTGTATAGACTCCCCAGACACATGTCACTACAAGAAAAAAGACACTCCAAAATATCCACTTTTTGGTGCATAAATACACTTGAGGACGAAATGGCACATGGAGATTTGATTATGTTGAAAAGAGGTAATTAATAGTTCACTTCCCTATTTTAGTTTTGTTTTATAGAAAGAGAGTAAGGATCAAAGGTGCGCCATGGCTGCCGCCATATTTAGAAAGTGGCAGTTTTAGCAGTTAAGGGTATTTTTGGCTAAAATGATGCCTAGGTCTAGATTTGAACCTATGACCTCTAGATTCTTTATAGCCTTACGCCTAAACCATTAAGGCGTTACGAAAAGATACACGTGACGGGTTTCATAAATATATAAACATTAACAAAACAGCTAATTAACAGCAGACTAACAAAAGGAGCAATTTCTGCATGTACGCGAATCTGAACCGTGTAAAATATGTTTTGATCGGACGGCCGGCATTATAGCCGCCACGCGAAGTGAGCTTTTTGGCGGCATACGGATATAGCGTCACGCGGTGCCACGTGGCGCCACACTATTTGATACCGGAGAAGATGGGAGGAGGAACCATGGCTTCCGATATGGCAGGTGTCACCTTGTAGACCTTGTCGTACAATGGTTGTACAATAAGTACATCGCCCATTGTACCTTCTTGTACTTTATAGTGTTCCTATTGGACTAGGGTTTAATAGTAGGTAGTCGTGAGTAGGCAGACCGAGACTTAGTAATATTTAGGTACCTCTCTCTCTAAGAGAGCTTGTAACTATAAAGGTCATCTTTGACCAGCCATAACTTACTGCTCGGTTGAGCAAATTCAGTGATTCTTTTTGCGTTTGACTCAGGGGAGTCTTTTCCTCACAAGGGTGAGAGTGGTCAGAATATTTGTGTGCCTGGGCGGTGCTTATTCAGCGGGAAAGTAGAAGGGGCAAATATTATCCTAGAGGCTTTACATAGGCTGCTCATTCTGTGGGTCAATGGAGACCACAGAATTTCAGGTTATGGGCCCACCCTCTAGGGTGCCCATATTTGATGGATCAGAATTTCTTTATTTGGAAATGATGATGGAGGGAGAACTATTTGAGAAGCATCTATGGGGCATAGTGTCTGGACAAATTCGATGCCCACCTCCACCTGGGTTTGGAGGGACACGTTTTTCTGGCACCTCCGCCTCTACAGTTGGCAGAACAGCTGCCACCATCACCGAGGATGAAGATGAGGAAGGAGAAGAGATTGTCATGGAAGGAGAAAAGGAAGGAGTTGCAACTCAAGTAACACCATTGTCGAAGGCGATACCGGCAGCAGCACCACCAGCAACAACGACAAGGGTTCAGACCGAAAGATCAGAGTATGAAAAGTGGAACTACAAAGACAAGGTTTCTAAGCTCTTAGTTCTTAAAAGTGTAGCAAAGGGCATTGCCATTCCCCTTATGCATGTCAAATCTTCATCTCAGATTTGGATATCACTAGTTAACAAATATAAGAGTGGATCATTGCAGCAGCAACAGTTGGCAGAAAATAAGATTGCAGCTTATACTTATAAGGGAGGAAGTATGGATAATTATTGCAATGATTTAGGAGCATTGTTTGGAGAGTTAGAGAGTGCAGGTAACTCATGGTCTGAGAGACAAAGAGTGAACACATTAATGATGAAACTACCTGAAGAGTATGAGAATATCATTAACCGATTGCAGGACATAGGAGAAAGCAATTGGAATTGGGATGACACTGTGGGAATGATTTTAGTGAAAGAAAGCACCATAGAGCTTAGGAGAGGGAGTCCAAGTGTTCAAGCATTGTCTGCAAGAGCTGATTGGCGGAAGCGTGATGAGGAGAAAAGGAAAGATTCCTATCAAAATTTTGGTGGAAGAGGACAACGAGGTGGCAGATTTGATAGACAGAGGAGAGGAACTTCTCGAGGAGGATTATGTCACTTTTACAAGAAACCGGGACACTATATGGCAGATTGTGTCAGACTTGCAGATCTTCGACTGAAAGATGGTCAAGGTACCTCAAAGGATGGAGGAAAGAAAAAGGCTTTCCTGACTCAAGTTCTTGATGAGGAAGTGGAAGAAAAAACTGAACCTGAAGAGGAGCTTGAGGAGCTTCTCCTTAATCCGAAAAACACTGAAAAGCATGTCAACATTCCACGGAGACTAAAGTGTGCTTTCGGAGGTAAGAGGGATCCACCTGAGGATGGGTGGATCATAGACTCAGGGGCTTCAATGCATATGTGCAAAGATAAGCGGTGGTTCACTAAACTAAGAAAGATCCCAACAGTTGAGATAGAGTACGGAGATGGTAGAGTAGAAACCACAAGTCTTGTTGGAACTGTTGACTTGAAGGTTCTAGTTGATGGAAAGGCCTCAATTGTAACACTCTCAGACGTTCTTTACATTCCTCAACTTAGCAAGAACCTAGTCTCAACAGCTGTCCTAGATGAAAAGGAGTTTGAAACATGAACTATGAAAGGAATCTTCACAGCAAGCTTTGATAATGAGGTTTATTTCATAGCTGAGAAGGGCAGTCAAGGAATGTTCAGAATTGTACTTTGCAATGAAAAGAGTGTTCTCTACTCGTGTGCAAGTGAGATGATGCTTTGGCATAAAAGGTTGGGGCATGTGCATCTAGATAGATTAAAGAAAATGAAGAAAAAGGGAATAGTGGAGGGTATTACTTTTGAAGATGATGAGACGTTTGATGATTGTAGTGGATGTGCCCAAGGGAAGATTCATAGACTTCCATTTCCAAAGGCAACCATATTTAGGAGAGAGAAAGTATTAGATCTAGTTCACACTGATGTTTGGGGACCTGCTAGGTATGCTTCACATGGGGGGGAGAGATGGATGTTAACTATCACAGATGATTGGTCTAGATACACGAAGGTATACTTTCTCAGACATAAGTCAGAGGTATTAAGATGTTTCAAAGAGTATAATGTATGGAGTGAAGAGCTACATGAAACCTCAATAAAAGAGATAAAAAGTGATAATGGGAAAGAATACACCTCAAGGGAATTTGAAGAATATCTTAAAGAAGAAGGAATTCATCATGAGAAAACTGTTCCCTTTAATCCGGAACAAAATGGAGTAGCAGAAAGAGTGAATAGAACTTTAGGAGATATGTCCAGAAGTATGTTAAGTGATAAGAGGATAGGGCTACAGTTTTGGGCTGAGTCTATGAACTATGCTAATTTCATCAAAAATAGAGTCCTAACTTTAGCAAATAAGGAGGAAACTCCGTATGAGAGGTGGACAGGAAGAAAGCCTGATTTGTCTAGTTTGAGAGTGTTCGGAAGTCAAGTCTACGGTTTGGATTTCAATAAAACTAAATGGAAGTTAGAGGGAAGAGGGAAACCAGGATATCTTGTAGGATATGATGAGAGCACAAAAGGATACCGAGTGTATGACTTGAAAAAGAGAGATATAATTTTGGTAAAACACATAGTGGTGATGAATGAAGAGAAGTCCATTGATCCATTCAAATATAATAAGGAAGTCAAAATCAGATTTGAAACGGATCAATTTTCTGACTTTGACTTTGAAAATGAAGAGAAGGAAGAGGGAGAAAAAGAAAAATCCGCAGATCTACCAAAGGAGAAGGAGGAAAGGACAACATCCGAGGCAACGCCACAATACGAAGTGGAAACCGACGAGGAACTTGATGAGACACCGGAATTGGAAGATAGGGAAGCTGAAAATCTCCCAAAACGAAATCCAAGGATGCCTTCCATACCGGCGTCCAATTTTGAAGGGGGAAGAAGAAGTAGTAAACGACTTCAAGAAATACAAGTAAATAACCAACTCACAAAGATGTCTCACCCAGATGAACCTCAAACATACTTAGAGGCCATAAACACTCCAGAAAGTTGCCGGTGGATCACAGCTATAAATGAAGAAATGGCCTCTATCATGGAAGCCAATACATGGGAGTTGGTAGATTGTCCACCGGACCGGAAACCGATCGGATGTAAGTGGGTGTTTAAACTTAAATTAAACCCGGATAATACCATTGAGAGGTACAAAGCTAGGTTAGTTGCAAAAGGTTATACACAGAAAGAGGGGATAGACTACGAAGAAACCTTTGCACCTGTAGTCAGATTTCCTTCTGTTAGAATCCTTTTAAGTATAGCCGCAGCGGAGGATATGGAAATCCACCAGATGGATATTAAAACTGCCTTTTTGCACGGAGAGTTGGAAGAAGAAATTTACATGAGGCAACCGGAAGGATTCGTGGAAAGTGGGGAAGAAAACAAAGTTTGCAAACTGATAAAATCACTCTATGGGCTTAAGCAAGCCACGCGACAGTGGAATATAAAGCTCGACGAATTTCTGACCGGTTTGGGGTATATCAGAATTAGTTCAGATCACTCTATATATTTATTTGAGGATGAGAATGGAGTGATATTTATTGCTATTTAGGTGGATGATTTGTTAGTCTTAAGCAAGTCCTTAGATAAAATTAACAAACTAAAACGGGATCTTAGAAGCAGTTTTGATATGAAAGATCTTGGCGAAGCAAAGTACATTTTGGGAATTCAAATGGAGAGAGATAGAGGGAATAGAATTATAAGACTCACTCAAAAAGAAGCAATCGGTAATATGCTAGAAAAATTTCAAATGGAGAAAGCAAACGGATGTACTAGTCCCATGGATTTGAAGAAAGTGAGTGAGGGGAGTGAAGAGGGAGGAATATTCATCATTAATGATGAGATGGACGAGATAGAAAGAAAATTTATGGAAAATATCCCTTATCGGCAGATTGTAGGCAGTTTAATTTATTTTATGAACTGTACCCGTCCGGATATAGCTGCAGCTGTAGGTGTCCTTAGTAGAAATCTAAATGAACCAAGAAAGAGAGATTGGGAGGCTGCCAAAAGGGTGATGAGGAATCTGGTGGGGACAAGGGAATTATGGTTGCATTTGGGAGGGGAGCACACTGACATCACCACTTGGAGTGATGCCAGTTATGGAGATGTGCCTTTAAGGAGGTGTACGACTGGATATGTGTTGCAAATTGGATCCGGTGCATGTTGTTGGAGTAGCAAGCAACAAAAAGTAGTTGCTCAGTCCACTATGGAGGCTGAATACATGGCTTCCTGTGCTGCCACCAAAGAATTAATGTGGGTTAAATCTCTTCTTGAAGAACTTGGGTTCATGAAGTCTGGAACTCAAAATGTTTTTTGTGATAATCAAGCTGCTATCTCGATTGCAGCTAATCCGAAACATCACTTCAAAGCTAAGCATATGGATATTAGACTAAGCTTTGTCAGAGAGAAGGTAGAAAATAAAATTATTAAACTGGTTCATAAAACTGATATAGAAATGATTGCAGACATGATGACAAAAGCAGTGCCTTCCCCTAAGTTGATTTATTGCAGAGAAAACTGTGGATTAAAATTGAAAAGTGACTAGGAATTAAGGGGAGTGTTGAAAAGAGGTAATTAATAGTTCACTTCCCTATTTTAGTTTTGTTTTATAGAAAGAGAGTAAGGATCAAAGGCGCGCCATGGCTGTCGCCATACTTAGAAAGTGGCAGTTTTTGCAGTTAAGGGTATTTTTGGCTAAAATGATGCCTAGGTCTAGATTTGAACCTATGACCTCTAGATTCTTTATAGCCTTACGCCTTAACCATTAAGGCGTTACGAAAAGATACACGTGACGGGTTTCATAAATATATAAACATTAAGAAAACAGCTAATTAACAGCAGACTAACCAAAAGGAGCAATTTCTGCATGTACGCGAATCTGAACCGTGTAAAATATGTTTTGATCGGACGGTCGGCATTATAGCCGCCACGCGAAGTGAGCTTTTTGGCGGCATACGGATATAGCGTCACGCGGTGCCACGTGGCGCCACACTATTTGATATCGGAGAAGATGGGAGGAGGAACCATGGCTTCCGATATGACAGGTGTCACCTTGTAGACCTTGTCGTACAATGGTTGTACAATAAGTACATCGCCCATTGTACCTTCTTGTACTTTATAGTGTTCCTATTGGACTAGGGTTTAATAGTAGGTAGTCGTGAGTAGGCAGACCGAGACTTAGTAATATTTAGGTACCTCTCTCTCTAATAGAGCTTGTAACTATAAAGGTCATCTTTGACCAGCCATAACTTACTGCTCGGTTGAGCAAATTCAGTGATTCTTTTTGCGTTTGACTCAGGGGAGTCTTGTCCTCACAAGGGTGAGAGTGGTCAGAATATTTGTGTGCCTGGGTGGCGCTAATTCAGCGGGAAAGTAGAAGGGGCAAATATTATTCTAGAGGCTTTACATAGGCTGCTCATTCTGTGGGTCAATGGAGACCACAGAATTTCAGATTATGGTGCCGAATCTAATATGGACGCGGCGGACGGAGACCGCCGACAAATACTGGTCCGTGTGGACCACATACACAACAAATGACGTGGCATACAGAATCCTACTCCTTTGTAAATATTCAGTTTAGCAGATTTTGTCTTTGTGTGGTTAGTTGATTAGTGTAGGATTCTTTTTGTATGACGTAACATGTGTTAGGTAGTTTTTGACAAGTAGTGAAAGTACAGTTGGTATGCCTCCGTACGCTCAGCATAGGCTTCAGTGTATATGAGTAGGACTCAGTCATTTTTCGTACTTAGGAACTTTATGGACCAAAAACTTTTATGGTGATTTTTTGTATTTTTATCTGAGGATTACTCTCCGATCTTTTAGCGGAATTATTTGAAATTTTGCATGTGTGTTCCCCTCTATATTTGAAATATTTTCATATATTTTCAGGTCTATTGTGTGCCTGGTATGTATGTAAAATCATTGTGAAGTTGTCGGTTTTATCGAAGTTCTGGCAAACTGTTTTTCTACAACTTTGACTAGATGATGTGATCACTCTGTTTATTATTTATGTATGAAACTATGTGAGGTTATTTTATAGCCTACAAACTATTGGTTTTTGAAGTTTGAGACTGTTTTGCTATTTCTGTAAAATTTTGTGTTGATTCAAAGTAGGTTGTTTTTGGGTAGTCTGTGGTGCTTTCGAGGGTAAGTCCATGGTTGAAAATGGCTATAGACAACAAAAAGTCGGCAAACAATTTCATCCTATTGCTTTTGAGTCCAAAAAATTCAATGATGTTGAGAAAAACTATCAAACACTAGAAAAATAATTACTTGCAATTGTTCATGCATTGGTGAAATGGCGTTGTTATTTGCATAATAAAGAATTTACAGTTCACTGTGATAATAAGGCACTATCATATCTACAGAGATTAAGTGATGCACATATTATGACTGGCAGACAAGTTAGGTGGATGCAGAAATTGGCATATTTCAAATTTAGTGTCAAACATATTATTGGAAAGACAAACGTAGTCGCAGATCCTTTAATTAGATGTTTTGAAATAAGTTAGGTAGTTCGAGATGAATTGTTTTTAGATGCTGTTAGAAATGGTTATAATGAAGATCCTTATTTTTCTCTTATTTACAAGAATAATTCGGAAGGGAATTTTGACCCATTGAATGAGAGGCATGTCAAAAACTTTAGAATAGAAGATGGTTTATTGTATTTGCGAACCGGGGATAGATTATGCATACTTGAAATGGGAAACTTAAGAAAACAACTTTTAGAGGAAGCACATGAGCATTTAAGACATCTAGATCGAGATAAAGCTCTTAGTCGGTTGCAAAGTAGATTGTTTTGGCCCAGGATGGCAAAGGAGGTGTCAAAACACATGGAAAGTTGTGTCCCTTGCCAACACAGTAAACCTAGTAACCAACAACATAGAGGTCTCTTAAAACATTTACATATCCCTGAGAGACCATGGGAATTTGTCAGTATGGATTTTATTGTCAAATTGCCAGCAACATCTAGAAAAAATGACAATATCATGGTCGTAGTCGATAGTTTCAGTAAAATGGCAATCTTTATCCATTGCAAAACTGCTCATTTAGTTGCGGATATTGCAAAGTTATATTTTGACAACGTGGTCAAACATCATGCAGTCCCTCTGTATATAGTCAGTAATAAGGATTCTAAATTTACGTCTGCATTTTGGAAAGAATTGCAACAAAATATAGACATTGAACTGAAAATGAGTACCTCTTATCATCCTCAGACAGATGGAAAGAGAGAAAGGATGAACCGTACACTGGAGGAAATGCTTAGGACTGTTTGCAGTGGAGTTCATAACACATGGGAATCTACATTGCCATTAATGGAATTTGCATACAATTCATGTAAACGTGCTAGTACAGGATTTTCACCGTTTGAAGTTGCATACGGATATCAACCCAGAGAAGCATTAAACTTAATAATAGGGTCACTCAAGAAAGTAAAAGTTACGGAACGGAGTTTTGGGAATTTATTCAAACAGTTTGGAAAACAGTCCGAGATGCATTAGTTGAGGCACAAAGAAGGCAAGAATTAAATGGTAACCGCAATGGGGGTATTTGGGTGGTCACCACAGGTGATAAGGTTTGGCTTTCAACAACTTATTACAGGTGCAAGATTGAGGGACAATCGGATCTTACGTGGAAATTTGCTCCTAAGTACATCGGACCATTTACAGTAATCGAGATGATATCGTCAGTTGCTCCCAAATTGGACTTTCCACCTTCAACAAAAATTCATCGAGTAATACACATCAGTCAATTGAAACCAGCAAATCTTCGACCAACTGAAGGAGAATTGGAGTTGGATCCCTCAATAATTATAGAACCTAAGGTCCACAAATAGGTAATAGATTGGGTTGGCCAATAGTTTAAGGTCGGCAATACTATATTTTGACAAGTACATTATTATCTAGGAAGGCCAGAAGATGAGTTAACTTTAGAAGATAAAAATTCTGAGTTTTTACAAAGGTATTGGAGAGATAATAATATAGAAGTCCCGTCTTGAGAATGAAATGTGTTTTAACTGAGGTGAGTTAAATATAAGGAGGGGATGATATAACAGTAATAGTGGATCAAACTTGTTCGTAAATGGGTATTTAAGTGTTAAGAAAATAGAGTTTTGAATTTGATAGACGTTCGCAAAAGAGTCGCACAATTTGGGGTTATATTTTAAAAAGTATAGTGATTGGTGTATTTAGGCGACAGCGCGAGGTCAAAAAAACGATTGGGTGTCCATTGTTACGAGTTAAGGGTCAAACAAGCCGCAGAATTTAAGGCGTACGTTTATAAAGTATCAAACGAAATCAATATTTCGTTTGATACGCACATGTTCGTTTCTTACAATTTTTAGTACAAAACATCACTTTCACTTTATGGAATTTCGTCGTAAGTTTCGCGTGCGAAATTTGCGACGCACGTTCGTGCGAAGTCACGTTTCGTTTGGCGCGCACTTTTGCACGTAAATATTACGTAGTGAAAGGTAGAGTTTGATTGGTTATAAATGCTACGTAGTTAGTAAGAGATTTCGCACGTTTTTGCATTGGTCAGTCTGAGTCCTTGCTGGTCAATGATTGGCCCAGGTAAAACCTGTTGAACGGAGCGTTGACTCTATCCTGGCAAGTCCAGGGTGATGATGGATTAATAGTGAATTCTAAGAGGAGATTAGACATCTTTTCCTTTGGGAAAAGTTTGTGGAAATTTGGATGATCTTGGTCTTGAGCGATTAAAACCAAATTGGAGCAATTGCATTTTTGCAATGAAATCTCTTACGAATAGAGTAGTGTTTTAGTAGTTGAGAGATATAAATATTTAAGAGGGGAGAGCACTGGAAATACTTTAATAAGAAGGGTTGAGCCACGAGGGCAAGAGACCAAGCTAATGCTATGTGGACAAAAGCTTCTTCTAATTTAAAGTTTATATTTTTATGTGAGTGCATTTCTAATTAGGTGCACTTGTGTCCTTTTATTCAATTTATTATATTTAAAAATGTAAAAAAAAATATGGATGGGTGTTGGGTTAAAAGGAGAGGTGGGGTGACACCTTGTAAGAACATGGTACTACCCCAGGAAATGGGTGGACCTAGCTCCTCCTCCTATAGGGCTGGTCTGGTCAATTTCTACAGATTCGAGGATGATATCAGTGCCATCGGTTTCTCCTACAAGTGGAGGACGAAAGATTCCAAACCTCCCCTATCCTTCCCCCATTTCCCCCTTTCTGTCTACTTTGCCTATGCATGCTATTGGTTGTTTAGAGAAGATTTCCCCACTCTGGAAGAGTCCGTCTAGCGAAGATGAGCTTTCCGGTGATTTCAAGCAATTCGGAAAGCTTGATACTCTTCTCTTCTTATTCAGGTGCCCCTACTCAGTCTTTTATAACTGGACCAACTATCCGTTCCAAGCAACCTCGTGTTAAGTTCCCAACACCACCACTAGACTTACAAGCAATCATTGCAAGAAGCGAACTTAAAACGTTGCATAGAAAACAATCGGAGGGCTTTGGAAGATAGTAATAACGGAGTAAAGTCAAGAGCAGATGAGTCCGAATCATAGAGGAGCCAAAGGAAAGAGAAATGGAAGATTGCTCTCCAACCAAATTTCATTTTTTAAGCTGCCGAATCCGTTACCTTAGGGAGCAGATACTCGAAAACAGTAATGAAGGGATGATGATAGCTTGAAGACATACGTTCGACCTACGAGATTCCTCTACATTAAGTTTTCTCACATCTTCTTCACCTTCTCCCAATCTTGGCAAGGTTTTGTCAAAAGAGGGGATCAATATGGACATTCATTCACCAATGGTGAGGAGGGAAAAGCATACCGCTTTGGCTACCCTATTGTTTAATTCAGCTTTTGGGGCAGTCATCAACCGAGTCAAGTCAAATCGTTGGTGTTGAACCAAACGTATAATGGGAGGAAAGATAGGATCGATGGGTTGAGGAATTAGGAGGAGATGCTCGAAATGGTGAGAGATAGGCGACGTAATCTTATCTATGTCGAGGATTTCCTCCAAAGGTGCTTCCCTTGGATAAAGATCGTTTGACGGTCGGTATCGGAAAAGGAAAGAGTCTAGCTCAAAATTAATGGTCGGAGTAGAAATGAGTGAAAGAATTAGAACAGAGTTTTCTCTCGGCCTTGTCCCACCTACGCCTAAATCCACTTCCATTAAAACTTTAACTTCTGCGGATCTGTTCGAGAATAGACTCCAATCTCGAATTGCCACCACTACACCGCGCATCGTTATTAGTGTCAAAGTTTAAATAGTGTGTAAGTAAATATACCGTCATTGACGCTAATTAAGAATTTGAAAAAAAAAAAAAAAGTTCATTCTAATTTCAGTGTTAACGCTAATTTGGCACAGCAAAATTGGAAATTTTTCTGTAGGATTATATACATTATTATATGTATTCGTACAAAATAATAGAATCGTACACCGTAGTGAAATTTATATATCCGTACATGTCAGACTAATTTACGTGTTAGACCATTCCCGTTTTTTTAGCGCACGTTCCTATGCGTAAGCCTCCGATTTAATTCATTTTTTGTCAAATTTTCACTTGAAAAGGTACATTTATGTACGGTCTGACATCGACCGTACACCACGCTATTTAGATCTTATTGAGCTTTAGTTCTTTACGCTATTTTGTACGGTACCTCAATTAACGTCAAGGAAAATTTAAAATCATGTATCCTATTTGAGGAAAAAAATCAAAATTTTAAGAACCCAAATTAGTGACTTTAACACTAATAACGATGCGCGGTGTAGCAATTCCCCTTCCTAAAATCTAACTTGTAGGGCAGCGTAACACATAGAAATCGTTGCGATGGGAATTCCAATTCAGGAAACATTGTGCTGCCCGTGAAGTGTCGGGCGGTGTCAGCCGGGTGTCGGTGAAATGTAGGTACCATTATCATTGAACAGTGTACTGTACACCGCCAATCGCTATTAGAGTCAAGGATTAAATAGAGTCAAAAAACAATTAGCGTTATTGATTCTAATTTAGTACCTGAGACGTGGCAGATTATGGTCCACGTACTAAATAGCGTTATTAACTGTATTTCAGGTATTTTTTTTTTTAAAAGGGCACCGAATTGGCGTTATATACTCTAATAGCGATTGGCGGTGTACTGTATTGCCGTGCCTACTGTACTTTTCGGAACTCCCGGATTACGTGGAAGGCTATTCGGGTATTCACATATGCAGCTATTCTGTACGAAACCGTGTTCGAACTGGAATACAAAAACGATTGCAAAACAACAAAACGAAAAATATAAGTTTTACAACGGTTCCAACTGTACGATAGTATTTCTGTTCTCTGACAAGAATCTTGCTCCTCAAATGCTGACGCCTCAAATGTCGCGCCTTGTTTGGTCGATATTGAGCAACGAAAATATTCGCAAGAAACGAGTGGTAAAAACAGGTTTCATCATCCAACTTTCTCGTCCAGTGTCCGTGGAAACATCTTATTGGTTAAAGTTACAACCAAAAAATCTATCCAACCTTCTTGGCGGACCGTTTGCTGGCTAATCCGACAAAAATTGAAGTATCGCGATGAGTGCTGCAGGTTACTCGCCTGGATTCTGGTCCTCGTGCGTCTAGTTGTCGATTAGGGGAGTTTTGTACTACTCGTACGGCAAAAGCGCGTTAACTGCAACTGTTTCCGTACAAATATACAGGTCCAACATATTACATACAGTCAAATGGAGTCAAAAAGTGGCTCATTTCACGCTCGATTTGCGCAATACCCACTTTCGTCGCCCATTGGGTGACAGTTGTCATCCTTTTGGCCACAGTGAATCAGGCTCGTGGCAGCTACAAACAAAAAAAGAAAATTACAGGGGAAGAACAAAAGTATTTTGAAATAACTTTATTTTACGGCTGTTTTAAAGTATTTTGAGCATCTCAAAAATCATTTTGGCGTTCCTGTACTGTAGCTCCTGAATTGGGCGAATCAATATCCATTTTTACGGCAGAATAGTTTTTCATAATTTTTACGGGCAGATTTAGTTTTCCATTTTTTTTTATTTTGCCCGCGGACAAAACGAGTAAAAAAACAACAGGCCACCTGATTTTCCGCGCCTGTCCTAATCATTGAGCTTTCCGAGCTCTCATTTGCCCGGTCATAGCACTTTGCAAATAGAGCGTGAAATGCGCCACTTTTTCCGGAAACGAGTTTCTCACGAAGAGTTTCTAAACCCTAATCTCTGCATTCAAAATTTTCTGGAACGGTCACATGCCCCTCTGCTCCACTCCACAGTAAATTCGACATTTTCAAAACCAATTTGCGATCCACGTCACTGTAGGTCCTGTCGGGTGCAGCTTGCCAGCTTGTTACCTACACTGGACTTTATTAAGTATTTACAACTGTGCAAATCCAGACGTACGGTCAAATCGTATCTGTGATTATCGCTTATCGGCACGATGCGACGCGATGCGCATCACTACAATAACAAATTAACTATAGATCATACTACGGTGTTTATTATTTAGTTATTTACTGAATAAAACATGAAAACGTTTCCGACTTTGACGGCTTTTATGTGTAAAAGGTGTTCCAATGAAATCCATCAATATTTTTTGTCGATGCATTTGTACACTATTCGAACTCCCATCTTTCCGGCTGTCAAGAAGTTTTAGACGAGAGCCTACCCGCTCTACCGTGTTCGACGCAGTAATTGTCCGTAAAAAAAAATCAGCAACTTTTGTCGGTGCAACCGTACATTACTCGAACTTCCAAGAAGTTTCGATGCCGTAATGCCTGTTGTACCATATTTCAAAAGTAGGCGTTTTTATTAGGGTTGTGTATCGGTAAGGAATTGTCGATAACCGATATGGACCTTTTTTCGGGTACCCGATAATCGATATATTGGTACGATATATCGCTATCGGTATTATCGCCGATAAACACCCGATATTTATCAGTTTTATCGGCGATAACACCGATATCGATAACTATCGGCGATAATTGTCCGGACCGTACAGATAAATGTACGGCTAGTACACTCAACTGTACGTTTTATTCCCCCGGACGCGCCCTTCTAACAACCCCTATCTACTGAGGTGTACCAATCAGATCGCACAGAAATTACACAACAAGTACAGAGGCCGCCATGAAATCTGTATGGTTTTGGTACGGATCCAGTAAAAACGATGTACTATTCACATCCGACACCATGGTTTTGTCCCTTTCTTCCTTGGGATCCACTTGGGATCTGCCACGTGTCAATCTGTTGGCATTTTGGCAAAAGCTGTCAAAAGAGCCATTCCGGGATGTCCGCGCTCACGCTGGCCATCCGCTCATATTTTCTCATTCCAAGTTGTCCGTTCGATTTCGGCTGCGCGTAGAATGTTATTTTGCGTCTGTTGTACTTTTACCGTTCCATGTTCACCAGTTTGTCGATACAATTCCGTAAGTTTACGTAAAATTCCTGTTCAGTTAAGCGGCCAACGTTTATGTGCTGCGCTGTCCGTGATAAATCGCAGTTAAACAGAGACGGAACATAGTCTTATACGTGGCATGCCACGCTATATAAAGTAACAAATATAATACAGTATGTTATAAAGTATTATTGTATGCATACTATATTTTTTTATGCTATCGCCGATATGGAATTTGTTGGTCTCAGAACCGATATATCGGGACCTCTGACCGTTGGATAACTGATAACTATCGGTATCGGTGTTATCGCGATAAATTTTTTACCGATACACAACACTAGTTTGTATGGTAGGCCTTTGGTATGCGCACAAAACTCGCGTAGAGTAAGCATAGTGTATGTGTGTGCTTTGTGCACACTCTTGTACGAACGTATGAATCTGACGTATGATCATAGTACAGCGCACGCCGCCGGACGATTTTTTTTGGCGAACTGACACAGCGTATAATGAGTTGTGTTTTGGGCTTTTCATGTGATCGTCTTAGATCGCTAATTTGTTCAGCTACCGTCCGATCGTCCAAATCTGACGATATAAATAAAAAAAATCTCAAAACTCACATAAAATATTTTTTTGGTCTGAATGTTTTTCAAAATTTAGACATGACGTTTAATTCTCTATCGATCGATGTGCAACTCAACCCTGTTATTGTTTTTTTTCATTTGGCGACCAATACAATATGGGTCTTAAAGTCATATTCTATGTTTTACATACAATAGGCATATTGTATGGGCCTACTTTCACCTACTTTTGAACTATGTGTTGTACGGGTGCAAAAAAAAATTGAATTGCATTAGTACAGTACAGTGTACTGTGCAGTACAGTGTACAGTATTGTACTGTGCTGTAACTGTAGTGTAGTTGCTCGGCTCCACCAGAGCACTTGTTGGTCCAGCGTGGTTTTGCAAGCACGATGGACCGTACGGCCCATGGAAATAACTGGTGCAATATTTGGCTATTTACAAGTCGCCGAGTGTCCTAAAGCAACCAAAAGCGAGTCAATACGCGACAGACAAGTACTTTTAAAATACCTTTTGACGCCTGTTCTCTACTGGAATAGTACACCGCCAATCGCTATTAGAGTAAATAACGCTAATTCGGTGCCCGTTTTTCAAGAAAAAAAACCTGAAATACAATCCATAATTATATTTTTTCCATTATTCTTTTAGGGTTTTTTTTCAATTAGCGTTAATAATGGAAGTACACCGCGATGGAAATAGTGTGGCTTGCGGACAGGGTATTTCCGTATAAGATGGTACTTTTTGAATTACAAAGGCATAAAAAGACACAACATTATTGCGCACACATGTGAATTTGCAATGGAAGAAAGAGACGCAAACTCGTCGAAAAAGTTCGCGTTCTCATATGTTCGCCCGTCGACTGTGTGAACAGCGCGATTTGTCAGATTTTGTACGGATACACATATTACTGTAGACATCGAAAGGGCGGGTGTCTATTATTCAGGACAACCCATAATCAAACAATTAGAATGTATGATTTTTTCCAAAATTTTCAAATTCTTAAATAGCGTACACCACGGTAATTATTTGTATACGCTAATGAAACCTACACGCTAATAGCGATTGGCGGTGTAGTTATTCGTATACGCTAAAAAAACTTACACGCTAATAACGATTGGCGGTGTACTGTACTGCACCAAATATCAAATACGAACTCGTTTACAAATTTTGACGTCAAAAATTTAAAGGAAATTTTCCAGAATCTTGAGCTTTTATTATATTCTTTAGCTTTCAAGCCTAGCAACCTAATTGGCCCGCTGGATTTCCAGCGGCTATCGCAATCATTGAGCTTTCGCCGGTTAATTTTTGCGGTGCGTCGCATTTTTCTGTACGGACTGACTTTGGACCGAAAGGTGCCCTGATGGAGCCGGCCCTTATTATTCCCACCAAAGGATCTTGACGAGCGTGGCATTTTTTATTTTTTGAAAAAGTGTACGTCGCAGCCTTGACAAAATCTTGGTTGAAATATTCCTTGGAGCCCTATTGGCTGTCGCGCTACAGACGTAGACGTCAAAACAAAAGTCTGCAACTAGAAAGTTTCATTCTCCTCGCGACGTTTCGGGGCTCTCCGAAACTTCGTCGGAAACATTTGGTGCACATGAGGTGTCGGTGGTGTCGGTGGTGTCGGTGGAAATCCGGTGAAAGAATCTTGCTAGCTGGCGTTTCAAATATTTGTCCCTGTACGGACGCTGTTACGCTACAGTACTGTACTGTACCTTACCTGTACTGTAGCACATGAGCCAAAAGCACATTGTTAAACGAGTGTTTATCGCCCAACTATGATTCTCAACGGGAAGTACAGTACAGTACAACTGTACCTCTAGTTGACAAAATTTTCCAGCAACTTCCACGACACAGGCCTACAGGAGACTGAAACTGTCATCACTCATCAGGCATTCGTCTGGTAGCAATAGGAACATGTCTGATGTGTTTTTACTATGTAGTGCACAGGTATTTTGTCTCTGTGGGAAAATGTTGTGGTATGTTCACTCAGCTGAATGATTGGTTGATCTCTGACAGCGCATCGGATCAGCATTTATTTTCTAGTTTCTTCCCGATCAGCAGAAATCATCAATAGTTCCCACGCAGCCGCAAGACTTCCAACATTACCAAGTCAAAGTGCGACGCGAAGATTCCTTCAACTTTTCTGGTTTTCGGTCTCGCGGAAACCCAGAGACTTTAAATCGTGTGATTGGTGGGTTAAGTAATCGGGCAGTCGAAACATTTCTTGTATCGTGAAGATTGAACACGCTTGGGCAATTGACCAATTGTTCATGAGTACAGCCTAGCACGTTCATTTCGGTCTCTTTCTCCATAGTCAACGATTTCGATGTAAATTGTTTCGAATCCAACAATGTACTCGCGACACGTGGCAAATGTGTTCCAAACCACAGATTTGAGACTTGAGGGCTCCGTCGATTTTAGGACGCGACTTGACGCGGACGCGGCAAGAGTGGCTAGACACATGTGCGAACCGGGCCTCAGTTATGTTTCTGACAGCTCAGTAAAATATTTCCAGCTACCGTGTCATGCCAATATCAGTAAACTCCGTAATTTCCGTTGTCCGTACATTATGAATTTTGAAAGATGCAATAGCTCTGCTGGTGCTCTCCACAAGTCCAAGCTTCATTGTTTGATTTGTACTCCTCCAAGACTGCATTTTGTTTGGCTAGAGTTCTCTTCTCTCCTCTCCTCTCTCTCCTGCCAAAAATCTTATCTGCTGAATTGAACTAACTGCATAACATGCTTGATCTCCTCTTGTCAGAATTGACATTATAACTATCATAGCAGAGCACAGATATGGATAAAAGTGAGGATCCAAGTGTTTATTTGGAGGCTCTTCTGAATCGACCGACATTATTGAGGTATTAGTCTTTTAGTCTTAATTTGGTTTTAATGGAAGTCTAAGTGCATCTTTTGTGCATAAGCTCAGTGTTTGTAATGTTTCCGAAACTTCTAATGAACCTTTAAATTTTGGCGATTTTTCAGAATAAACCTTTTTAACTAGCCTTACTTCGCCAATGTGCTTGAGAAGAGATTTCTTGCTCAAAGGATTGCATGGGAAGGAGAGTTAGGAGAGAGAAAATGAAAGGAAGGGCAAGGAGTATGTCTTCCTATGTGATGCAACAGTGTCTTTAGTATTTGTGACAATGTGACCACGTGACACTGTGACACTGTGACCATGTAATAATGTGACCATGTGATATATTTATCCAGGATTGGAGGAAGTCTTTCCATGGATCAGACTGGAGGGGAAATGAAACAACCAAGAGTTCTAGATGACGGCAACTGGATATGTGACAATTCAAGTTGCAATAATATAAACTACCCTTCAAAAACTGAGGTAGGCTTTCCGAGAAGGTCAATGTACAGCTTTATTTCTGAATACGTTTCAGTATTCTCGCAGTATTTATGGAAGATCGCCATTTGTCCACAAGCCATGAACTATAAAGAGACATCTAGCAACTGACAGACGAAAATTTAAGTCAATTTTACACAATGCCGTCTAGTTTATCCTCATGTTGTGTAACTACGAAACTTTAATTTCTTTTTCCTATTAGTCTCCTTCTATGAGAGCGAAGACTCACTATGATTCTGCTTATTTTGAAAAGCGGTCCTTTTATTCCTTAGAATAAGCAGCACGTTTACTGATGCATTGGCAGCTGTGAAGTTTCAAATTTCTTCTTGAAGAGTACATGTTTGAGAGTGTCTTCCTTTTGGAATTTAAACCTACACCATGGATCGCTATTAGTGTTAATGTTTCGTTCGGTCTTTGAACTCATTTCTCTCCCTTCATTCTTGTCGGATTTTTAATCTCACGGTTAATGGAAAGGTCTGATTGGCGGTCTCCAAATCAAAGTGGTAAGTGTACACAGAGAAAAAATGATTCAAATGGCGTTGTAAACCTTGATGCACAGTAATGTTCAATTTTTATAAATTTTGGCACTCCACTCAGCCAATCTGTTAAGTTCAAATGATGAGGATTGTTACAAATGTTGACAATCATTGTCCAAGCTTAAGTAGGATGGAACATCTGTCTTTCTTCAAAGAAAAGTTTGTTTCTTGATAGTCTGTCTTTGAAAGACTTCGATTCTGTTTGAAGGATTGTCCCTGATAATCCGCTGGGTGTTTTTTTGTTCAGTGTATCAAGTGTTGTCATAGTAGATGTCCTCTTGGAGACGCTTTAGTGAAGGCCTATGTTGATACAATCAAAGTTCAGAGGGGAGAACTCTCCTCTGGTGCTTCTATTTTCCCCTCGCTCGAGGTGAGATCTCAATTGGTTTACCTTTGATCTACAGATTGACAGATGTCGAAACTTAGCAGGATAGACATTTACTAAATTTATTTGGCAGCAAATTCATTGTTTTTCTTAACAATTGGCTGTTCTTGGAGGGGCTAAATCTGAGCTGATATATTATTAACGTGAATCCTAGCTTATAACCTTGCTGTTCAAACGAAAATCTTTGCCGTATATGCGATTTACCATTTGATTAGTTTTCTGTATTTTCACCTTACTGGGTTCCTTTTTTGAGTCTGCAGAGTGATGACAACTTAAAAGACGGGCACACTCATGGATGGCGACTAGGTCCTCTTCTATTTTCTATGGTGTGTTGCGATCCCTTTTTTTAATCAGATCAAATGACCATATTCATTTACTTCAAATCTTTCAAGAGCAGAGTTATGTCTCTTCCCCATTTTTTCTGACTGCAGGACTTTTGTACAACATTTCAGGGCTCTTTAAAGCGAATATTTACCTGACTTAATAAGATTTGTCCTAGGTTTGAATGGACAGACTGAAGAAGAATTAAAGGACGAGAAGCTGGATTCACCTGGATGGCAGCTGGGTGCTTTCTTTCTTTCTTTGGTGCGCTACATACCTATCTCCCTCTTGTTTCAGTTAAAGTGAATTTTTGAAGGCATTTACAGCAAAAGTGTTTATAAGCATTGACATTACATATCCATTCTATCACCACCTGCACTGTCAATTTATTGCCATAGCCTCCATTTCATATTCACAAAAAGTGACTTCCCTCACAGCCAAACGATTAACTTCCCCACCATAACTTCCTACAGCCAATTACCTTCCCCACTATAACTTCCCTCACACCCAAACTTTTTTCTCAAACTAAAATTCTCCTATGTGCAGGCTATGGTGATAAGCATGCTCATATGGAACAATCCTGACTTCTCCGAATGGATGGTTTCCATGTGGGAATTTAGTTCGAAAGCAATAATAGTAGAATGGAATCAGGGCATATGGTGGAGCACTTTAGGAAGATCCGGAATACGGCTACTCAATTTTGTGGCAAGCTTGGCCTTAGTCGACACCGTTGGAACAACTCTTGTTGGTCTTTTTGTGTACCATGGGTGGCTAGGGGGACAAAAAACCGAGGAAAATATTAGTAGAAACAAAAAGACTCCAAAAGTTCTTCTCCAACTGCCGATGTATAATGAGGGACAGGTGTTCTTCTCTCTCATTTAAAAAATCATGCATTTTTCTGTTTTGCGTGTCAATGCTAATTATCTGTTAATGCTGTTAATGTAACTCGTATGACATGTGAGTCTTTCTTATGAGAAGTTTGGCTGGGAAGGCCTCAATGCAAGAGAGGCATGAGCCCGAGTTTCTTTCTTAGAGTTTTTAGTGAAGTGAAACGTAAGACTCCATTTTAATTAGTCGCTGACAGAGTTTCAGTGATGTTGCTTAAGACTATCGATCTCTCTCCCTCTCTCCCGTTTTCTCCCCCTGTCTCCCCCTCTTTCCCTCCTCTCCCCCTTTCTCTCTCTCTCCATTCAAACGTCAGTTGACTTCTACTTCGGGCTAGCCTAAGTGACCCAGTAGGTATTGATTCATGAGCGTGCAGTGGCCTTTAAGATTTGACACCTTACGATTTTTATATCCTGTGCTGTTCGCTGGCGATTTCAGGTGTACCGTCGAATTATTGCAGCAGCATGCAATCTGGATTGGCCTCGAGAGAAGCTAATAATTCAGGTGAGAGTCACAGTTTGAATCCTCTGAGATACAATTTGAATACTTATAGAAACACTGTTTAAATAATCATAAAGACATGATTTGAATACTTATAGGATTTCCACGGATGCAAGTTTATCCTGAATTGGTCATTTCTGTCAATGTAGCCATACTCGTTAATGGTCAGACATAGCTGCAATACGAGAATCTGTGGAAAAACGTATTACTGTATTATTTGTATCAATATACTGATTATTGGTATTATTCTAACATATTATTTAAGTATTTTTTCAGCTAATACTTTTGTTTTTGTAGTTTTAGCCATACTTGTTAATGGTCTGCCACAACTGAATACAAGAATCTGTGAAAAATGTATCATTGTATTGAAAACACCGCGTTATTGTACTATTTGTATTCAAATGCAATAATACGTGAAATAACATATCGTTTCAGCATTTTTTTAAGCTAATACGTTTTTTTTTTCTGCAAATGTTACCATACTCGTTAATGGTCAGGCACAACTGCAATTCAGTAATCCTTACCCATAATTATGGCACTAGCTGTTGGGATGGAAGGATAGAGGAGGGTAAAATAATGTTGACTGACCCAGGAAGGTCCATTTGAAGGAAAGTTAAGATTGAATAGCGCAGGAAGATCCATTTGATGGGAGAGGAATGAGGCAAGGAAGAAACATCATAGGTCTCCATTCAAAAAAGAGGGAGGAGGAGGGTGTGGCAGGTATTGGATGACAGCACAGAGGAGGTCATCCAAAATGGAGTGAGGTGTACAGTGACAGAATGGCAGAAAAGGGGTGCAGATGTGCGATATCGTCATCGAAATCAGCGTCACTCCTTCAAAGCAGGAAATCTTATGGAGGGTCTCCAAGAACATTATGCCTCAGAGTGTGACTATGTCGCGATTCTGGACGCCGATTTTGAGCCTTCAAGGGATTGGCTGCGACAAACTGTCACAAATCTTGAGGTGCTTTTCTGAGAGAATTTAGTCTTAGAGATAGGAGAAGGCATGGAGTAGAGGGAAAGAGGGGAGATGAGGGAAATGGGAGAAGGAAAAAGGGAACAATAAGCAGTTGCACGTGGAAAAATGGGAAATTGGAGGAAGGGAAAGAGGGTGGAGGGGGCTCACTGTTACACATCTCTTTTGTTTTGTCTTTTTGACAAAACTTACACTTAGCTTGGCTTCATTGTCGTGTTATGGGAATTTTAGCAATAATTTCACATTGAAACAGATACAAATGGGTGTGAAATATGATGTATTCAATTCACTGTAGAATTCAATACAGTTGTATGTCATACACGGAAGAAAACGACAAAGCACTTCACCTTTGCCAGATTTTATCTGGAGAGTTTGGTCTCGGAAGATAGGAAAAAGCATGGAGCAGAGGGGAAAGAAGGGAAAGTGGGGAGATGGGGGAAACAGGGGTTGGAAGGAAACGGGAACAGTAAGCAGGTGCAATTGGCAAAATGGGAAAAAGGAGATTTGGGTGAGGGAGAAATGGGTGAGGTATCAAAGCTAGAGAGGTGGAAGGGCGGGGAAGTGGAAAGAAGTTATTACGGGTATTATACTGTTTAGACGAGGCTAAGAGTTCTTGGGGAAATTGGAGGGTACAGGCTGATCCGAACCTCGCTCTTGTACAGACAAGGTGAGAGAATGAACAAAACAGACATTTTACATAAATAGAAAGGAAGATCAGGATATGCATTCTATATGATGAATTTTAAACGGAGAAGAAAGTTAAATGTGTTTCACAAGAGAAATGGGTTGGGTAGGAAGATTAAGAGATCATGCTTTGCATTAAGGACACTAATTTGGTGCCGGTTATATTGGCCTGTGAACATAAAACATCGTTATTAAAACTGAACTTGAATCGTTATTAAGAATTTTTACTTTTTCCACAACGCTAATTTTGTAAGTGGTTGAACAGCGTCCACGTTGGCTGGGCTTAGATTAGAATGAATAACACTGAAATAAACTTCACGGGTCTTTTATTTCTTAACACTAATTGCGATTCACAGTGTAGTCCTCACTCACCTGACTGGGGGGGGGAACAGATGGACTTTTTCAAATGTGAACGATTGTCTTTTGACACGTTGGCAAGGAATCGAACTCCGGTGGCATTTTTTGGCTGAGCAGCTCAGCGGTTCTTATCTTCTCAACTTTTTTGGGTTCAATGGTATGACATTATTGACAACATCCTCCGTTTGCAATTAAATGTCGACCGTGTTAAATTGTTGCTTAGCCATTGTTTATTGTAGATATTGCCCAGAAACAATGTCAACTTTGAAATGAAATTTGCGATTCTAGTGGTTTTACTTGCCGCTGTAGGCAATTGTGCAACGGGATTATTCATGTTATTTTATAAAGGATTATTCATGAATGTCCTATTTGTTTACATTTTCAGGTACAGCTGGAGTTTGGCGGCGTTCTGCAATCATGGCAGCAGGCAGTTGGTCTGGTGACACTCTAACAGAAGACATGGATATGGCCGTCAGTGTAGCATCGTTGGGATGGCGTTTTAAAATGTTACCAGATGTGGAGGTGAGGACCAGATTTAGCATTTACCTTCATATTTTTATCAAGTTCCTACTTGCTAAAATGCAGACTTTACATGTTTATTTATGTTGAACAACAAACTTCCTGTAACCCGTTCTCGCTTTGCATAACGTAATCTACCCATAAATGGATAATATCAAATAGGGGAAAAGTGTATTCATTTATTGACGGCTAAATTCATGAAAAGCCAAAGGCATTCATAGTCATGAAGGCATAAAATAATAGGAATTTTATGAAATTGCAGAGTCATTTACACACACCTGGGAAGTGATGAAAGTACAGTCATGATAATTGTTTAATGGCACTCATAATGACATGATACTTAACCATTGTCTGAACTGGGTCTACATGTGAATTCATCTTTTATTATTAAATTGCTGGCATGGAAGGAAATCAAAATATTTGAGAATGTGTAGTCGTTTTAGCTTGAGAATGCAGCCCTTTTAAACCCTATCTGAGCAAAGCCCAAACGCAAAGTCATTGCTATTATTCCCATCAGAGTCGTTATGCAGCCATACTAGTATTATTAGCCCATGTCTAAGCGTCTTCAATGTGTCACTTGGCAGTGAAGAAAGTCATTTAAGCAGTCATGCTTGTATTAGCTCATTGTCTGAGCAGTCTACAATGTCCCATGTTGCAGTGTTGAGAGTCATTTATGCAGCCATGATAGAGTTCTCGTATCAGTATTTGCCATACTACTATTAGCCCATGTCTAAGCAGTCTTTGATGTGCCACATGGCAGTGTTTGAGTGAGCTTCCAGCGAGCTGTGCCGCTTATCGTCGCCAGCAGCATCGATGGACCGCAGGTCCTGCTACTTTGGCTCGAAAACATTGGGAGTCAGTTCGGCTGTCGCAAGTACAGTACTTTCTTTTTCTAATCCAATTATTCTTGCTTTGATGGTTTCGTGTAGATGACTGTGCTCTAATGGAACATAAATGATTAACATACGTGGTCCAGCTACTTTTGCTTGAAAACATTGGGTGTCGGCGCAAGTATAATACTTTTGACTTTTTACAAGCCAATTATTCTTTCTCTAATGAATACACATAAAGGACTTTGCTTTTCACAATGGAACAAATGGCTAACACATTGTCATTTTTGTTTTGGTATAAACATGACCGGTTCTTTAGTAAGAAGGAATATGATAAGAATTCTAAATAGATGCTCAATTTGATGTCCACCTCCACGTCCATTAGCAGTCTGATTTCAACGGCCATTTGTAACTTAAATACAATGTTGATGATGCCAAATGGAAAGGTAAATCCTGTGGCCCAATGTTGCAAATGAACGAAATCGTTGTATAGTGGAACTGAAGCATGGAACAGTTGCCACAGGAGATCTGAGCATGGAACATACTACAGACCTGGTAGAAGCATAATACAAACGTTTTGCATGCGGTATAGGATCCTGGGGTTTGAATGTCTGGAATCCAGGAGCCAGTGAGCAATGGATGTTGGTCATTTAAGATCCATCCTTGACTTCCTTTCGTGCGAGTAGAACAAATTTTCTGGAGCACTTTTACTGAAGTTTCTTCTGAATGAGCTTGTGAAAATGTGCAGTGACTATGTAAGGTGCCCTGACAAGTCCGTAGAAAGATACACTTAACGCTGATAGTTGATAGCTTTCACAACTCATGGTTCTTGTAAGTCTAGGTTTTTAAGACTCATGGTTCTTGTAAGTCTAGGTTTTTAAGTAAGCAGATTTTCAATAGTAGGTAAGCATTGCTACCAGTAATGTGGATGCGTTACTGATCAAATGAAATACTTACATGAATAAAGTAATAACGTTTACAATTGGTTAATACCTTTTTCTGACTTTATGGATGCAGAAAGTAGGATGGCTCCATAAGTTATATATGATTGCGATATATATTGGACTTCGTCGTCTTGTCCGCCCAATTGCGACTAGCATTTCATGGTTCTTGTTGGTTTTATCTGTCCTTTTTCCACAACACGTGGCAGTCCCCTACTGGCCTCTACTCTCTCTCGGTTTTCTCCATCCTGCCTGTTTTTTCGCATTCTCCCCGAGGTAAGCCAACCTGATTCTGAAGCACATAATTCTCCACCTAGTCCTAGTTTCCCAGAAAATTACGCTTCTAGTGTTAATCTACCTGCAAAGACTTGGTTCTAAACCCACACTATTTGATGTCAGCTAATGTACAGGGAGTAAGTTAATCAATATCAACAATCAATGTTATTAAAATATGACATTGCAGGGACATAAAAAGGAAACCATGGAAATTTGTTTGTTGAACAAGTGTTGAAAATGCCTGTCACATTAATTACTGTAGACAGACTCTTAGTATGATTTACACCAAGGCATGTAGATAAATCTGAGCAGATCACATGTCTGCTTTTTTTTTGTAGTTTTATTTTAACTCTACGATGCATTGTGTAGACCTGGAAAAATGTGCCTTTAAATTATGGTCCAGTTTAAATCAGTGATAGGTGGTGTAATTTTTTTCCCACCGTTAAATTTGTGACACTTGTCCCTGCTGGCAGCTGGTGATTCCCCTCTCTTTTTTCTTAGACATATACTAATTTTGTTCCAGAGTAATAATAGTGGGATTCATAATATTAGTTTGTTTTCACGGCTGATGTGACATTTGTCACTGACATGTCTCATGTGCCAGGCTGATTCCTTTACTACCGAGTTGTGCTCTTTTTGTAAGCTCTCTCAGTCCTTTACGGTCCCATGCTGTAATTTCGGGACTGTGGGGTCTTGCATCATCGAAGGCCTGGACTGTAACAGAGAAACTGGGTAGAGTGGAAGGGGAAGGGAATGAATCATCATCGGATATTCGGAAGGGGAGAGAGGGAGACAGTTTGATAGGATTCACAGAGACTGGAGCTGCTCAATCTTACGAAACAGGAGATATTTTAAAGGGTGTTGAGGAGAAAAGGTGGTCAGGAGGACAGAAGAATATTGAACGGACAGGAGGGAGTTCGGTAGAGGGGACAAAGTGTTTGTCGGGCAAGAAGAGCGAGAAGAAGTTGGCAGAGAGGTAAGCTTCTGATGCCCAGATGAGAGAATCTCTCTTCTTCTGTCTCAGGGTGTTATTTTATCTTCCTCTTGTTTGCTCTGGCCACAATTCCTTGTTTACTGGTATTTTTCGACGCCTTATATTGATGGAAAGAAAAGCTATCCGCAAAACGGCACATTTAATATCAATTGCACCCTACTGTCTCATGGGCCAATTTAACTTTAAAACTCGAAGAATTCCATATTCAATCCCATGGCATTTTGAGGCATTTTGGTCTTTCTGATTTATACCTTTTTTTATTGTTTTCCTGCTTCAAATTTCTCTGGTCCATCTCGATGACTTACTTTATCTTTTCTAGACTCATCTCTCAAAATTCAAGGAAACATGTACGTTATGTTAGTATATCATGTCTTGGTTTTGGAGCGTATTCCTTCTGGAAGCTGCAATTGACTTTTATTGCTATATTATGTCTTGATTTTTATTACTATATCATGCCTTGACTTTAGTACTATATCATGCCCTCACTTTTATTATCATTCCTTGACTTTTATTATCATGTTTTGACTTATACGACTATATCATGTCTTGAATTTTATTACTGTATCACCCTGAGTTTTATTACTATTTCATGGCTTGACTCATACTACTGTGTTACGTCTTCGTTTTGCGGAGTATTCCTCTGGAAGCTGCAATGGACTTTTATTGCTATATCATGCCTTGACTTTTATTACTATATCATGTCTTGACTCATACTACATCATGTCTTCGTTTTGCAGAGTATTCCTTCTGGAAGCTGCAATTGGCTTCATTTGTCTTGCAGCCATTGGTGGAGGAGCTCTCCTCCAGGGGTCCATTTTTTCTGCTCAACAAGCTCTTCTTTTGTCTTTTAGTGTGACGCTTCTTACTTGGGGCCTGGGGAGTGGTGGGACTGAATTGTTGAAAAAGTGAGACTCAAAAAAACTTTTACAAAGATGGTATTCTCAGAGGTGTTGTGTGATCCCTATCCCCTATCCATTTTTTTTTTCCTGCTTCAATTTGGGAATCGGGTTTCCCTGTATTCTCAAACTAGCGTGTACAACATTGGTTACACTCTTTTGTAATAACGAAGAAACGGGAAAGTTTTTGGAGCAAAAGCTTATGATGTTTTAGGATAATTAAATACCGTGCATTCTTTTTACCATTATTATTTTGGTAGGCGAGTACTTAAGGAAGTTGAGCAGATATATTTAGGTAGCTGAGACATGCGAAAAAAATACTCGTGCGGCAAGTTTGGGTTTATTTTGAAGAAGTTCTTGTGTTGTTTTTGTAATAAATACATTTGTTTCACAAAATAGTGTCAGTGAAACTTTCAAGTGTAGAATCGACTTTTGGAGGATTCAGCTGTCAATTTTGTAAAATATTTTAACTGAGGAAAGGAGTCTCTCAAAGTCTCTCGTCTAATAGTAAGAGATTAGAGTGGGTGGCAATAAAGAAGAAGAAAGGGTGAAAAGACGGAAGGGGAGGCGAGGCCTTGCTTGCCATTGATGTTATTACATCTTTGACATCTCTCTCTAAAAGCGACCAATGTTTTCAGTTTTAAAATCATTGATGTAGGATTTTGGTAATTGTGTTTTTGTATTATGTAATGTCTTTCTGACTATGTCAATGGCTTTTTGATCTATAAGTGTTTTTCATGTCAAAGATTGAACAATTGCTACACTATTAGTGTGTTGCGACTTTTTTTTTACCAGAAATCAGATAAAAATTGTTAATAATACTATGGGAGTAAGCTACAGTCCGACAGTGCCATGATTCCAGACACTATTATGTTCTTTTTTTTTGCTTTTGCACTAATAATACCATTATGGTAAGAGCGATGGGCAGTGTAGAGGAAGCCAATTGGGCGAAGATAGTCTTTACAGGACAAAACTACACTGATGTTTAAATTATTTGGAGTAAACCAGCTTAGTTCTACAGGATTATTGCATGCACTACATAGTTTACTTATTATTGATATTTTCTATAAGCCTTTTCTTGTTATTGGCAATTTTTAAAGCTATCCAACTGATAATGGTTGACCAAATGTGCGAAAGTTTCAGGACATGTGAAGCATTGTTAGGTAAGAGCTGAAAATTGATGTCAGAAAGAACAGAAACCAACAGAAAGCCATGCATGTGATGACATTGAGTTGTTGCTACATGTCTATAACCAACTTGGCAATCATGTCTATGAAAAATTTGTTTTTGTTTTCGATGTTGTTTCAAAATTGCAAAAGCTCCTTCAAAAAACATCCTCAAGTTTTCCTCGCTTTGCATGTCATAGCCATTGGAACAAGGTTCTTCGAAGATGAACTGAACCAAAAATGCTACGCAGAAAGATAGTTACAAAAGAATGGTTCAAACTTACCAATGTAGAAACAGAACCGGACTCGTAAGCATTCACATCACTTAATCATACGCGTCCACATTCAATTGTGTATTACGCACGAAATATAGTCAATACTTAGCTGACGTTGAAAATGATGTTTAAATCAAATAGATATCGTAACTATTTTCTAGTTTTTAAACCCTGAAATGAAATGAGAAGGCAAATCTTCACCAGCTATGGTGTCAGGTTGTGAGTTTTCCATCGCTAATCTACATTTATGTACGACTTGCTTCATTGTGGTAGCTTCTTTTCTTTTCGTGGATCAGTGCACCGTGTATTGCTATTAGTGTGCCTTTCGATCGCAACCGTCGGATGAACGATCCGTTAAAGGGAGAAAATATCTCATGAGTGGTGAAAGAAATCCTTACACTAATAGCATTATACGTTGTAGCTCCAATTTCACAATATACATTCGTCCTTTGAATCATTTTCAACATCGAATTAAATTCAATGTTTACTAATAACAACCTCAAAGGAAGGTATTTAGAAAAAGAAATGGATTTATGTATCTAGATATTTAGATATTCAAAATATATATATTTATGTATTTAGATATTTATGTATTTATATATATTATTTAGTAAATCATTAACTTGGGCACAAGTAAGGGGGATCAGATCGTCGAAACCATGGAAAGCTCTGTCAATTATTTACAATAGAGCCAATATAAAGTAGGAATTGTACTATGATATTTTTACAACAGTGAACCGGTATTAGTATTTTTAGACACTTTACTCCTGCCTTTTATACAAACATCGATGGTAGTTGACTCCCCAAAGTCGTAGGTTTTAGGGATGGTTTCAGGTAGTGTTGTGTATCGAGGGCCCCTTGACGATATTCGACATGTACCTAATTTTTGGTATCCGATAATCTTTTGCCGATAAAGTGGCTCGATATGCAGATAAATTTATACCGTGATATCAAAGCTTCCGTAAGATTTACTTTACAATATTTCCGTACTAAATATGTACAGAAACCCATCTCTCACCAAATGTATCGGGATAATTTTTGTTGGTCCTGGAGCGATGTATCGACCCCTCTAGCCGTTCGATTTTCGATATATTGAATATCAAATTCATCGCGATAAGTTTTTACTCAATATACAACACTAATTTCAAGGATGCTTGGGTGCTAAAACATAAACAGCTTTAAAACAATCGCTAAAAAAAAAAATGCAAAAGTTCTTAACGCCTACCGTAACAGTTAAAATTTTAACACGGAAGTCGTGGGAATAATCGCATTCTTTTTTATGGTGGAGGATTCCAAAATGCTATACCAACTTGGTAAGCCAAGTTAAAAACCAACAAAATTTTCTAGAACCAGCGATAGTAGCATTAAAAGCCATTTATTGTATCTCTTCTAGAATAATGTTGGCAAATTTATAGCCATTCATTGTAATTATCCTAAGCTCAATCTTGAGAAGATTTATAATTTTCCATTCTATTTCGCTAAAAGGTATTGTTGGTAGCCTCTATAGTTATTCCTTGTGATTTTCTTGATGTCAATGTGGTTAGCTTTCGTGATTATTGTCTAGTAAGTGAACACAAGAGTGAAGAACTTTCAATTTCCATTTTTTTTTTTTAACATTTAAATGAGCCTTCGCTGTGCATACATGCCTGGTTTACATTTTGGAGACCATCAATCAGGAGGTAAGAGCCATCGCAATCGTTCGATTCACAACTCGACAAGTGCGCATGGAGAAAAATGATTTTAAAGGTCGAAAAGTGGTAAAAAACATTATCATTGATACCGATGTACGCGTATCAATTTGTTTTACTCGTACGGATAGACCGCAGGGGGATGCTGAAAACGCGTAGCTTTGATAGCAGAAAGCCAGAAACATATCGGAACCAACGTGTGTGCATCGACAATCCGACGGTCACCATCTCCTCCGTAATCTAAGCTGCTATGATAGGAGATACCATATCGTACCATGCCGTACCTTTATTGTAATCATAGTTCAAAAGTAGGTGACCGTACGCCCATACAATATGCCTATTGTACGCAAAACATACAATATGCCCTTAAGACCCATATTGTATTGGCCGCAAAATGAAATAAAATAGGGACAGGGTTGAGTTGCACATCGATCGATAGAGAATAAGGGTGCGTCTCTATGTGCTTAAGTAAGGGTTTTTTCCTGTCGTTTTCCAGTAAAACTTAGAGCCGTACCGCGTAAGTTTCAACCGTACAATGAAACAGAAAAAAAGAGAAGTACATTTTGCGTCATCATCGAATTTAAAATGTACTACATCTTGTCGTCTTGTGTTCTTCGACCCACTTCGAGGACAAAAAACGTCATCTTCAACCTTATCTTTAAAATACAGGGCCGATGTGTTTTAAAATTAAGGATTTTCTATAAACAAATAGTAACACGTATTCGCACGTGTAGTTTTTTGTTCAAAAAATTCAAACGAATTCAAGCGACGTGGAAGTGTACACGATTCGCTATGTTTTGTCCGTTTTTGTATAATACGACAAATAAAAGTACACAGTTTGTTTTGTTTTGTCCGTTTCCATCCGGTACGGATTTTTTTTTTGCAGGGGTCTCAAGGTTCCGATGCCATTTCACATCGAGCCGACAATAGACGCAAAGTGAAAACGCATCTTCTTCAACCGTGAAACGTCACAGGCTGGAGGGCGGTAGGTCTACAATGTCACGAAAAATCACGCGACGTCACAATCAGCTACGAAAAATGACGTGGGTCATCACAGATTGTAGACGTTGACAGCCGTCATGGGCATTGTCGACGTATACAATCGTCACGCCCTAAGTGACAATTTCGTTTGGTACACATAGGGACACCCGAAATCCGGGTCCGCCGGATCTGCGCTAAAAAACAAAAAAAAATCTCTAAGTTTGAAGTACATAGAGACGCACCCTTAAACGACATGTCTAAATTTTGAAAAAAAATCGGACAAAAACAAATATTTCTGTGAGTTTTGAGGGAATTTTTATTTAAACCGTCAGATTTGTACAATCGGACGGTCCCTGATCAAAGTAGGCGATTTTAAAAAGATTACATGAAAATCCCATAACACAACTTCTTTTTACCGTCAACGCTTATCTGTGGCTCTACAACGAGTGCAGGCTTCTATTCTCCTCCGATCGACTGTTGCGGTTATGGATTGTCGCCGTGCTCCGGAACTCCCTCAACGTGCTCCCCCGGGCTGGGGGGACTTACGGGGTTGTTTTTCATAGATATTTAATTAAGTTAGGGTTGGGATTGGGGTTTGTATTTTTGTTTTTGTGAGTTGCCGTGCTTTTCATTTGAGTTAGGGTGCTTTTATTTTCCTTTTTGTTGTTTCCTTTTTTTAGGGTGTGTTTTTGTCGCTCTTTTTGTTTTTTATTGTTGTTTTTCAGTGTTGGTCATGCCACCCCTTTTGTACCCCCAGACTCAGATGGTTTACCATCGTGCTTTTTAATTTATCATGCATTCTTCCATAACACAACTTACGAAAGGACAATCTGTCATATTAGCGTCTTCAATTTTGAGGGCCACACTAAATAAAGCTTCAAATTGACCTACCAGGCAGTATGGGACGATAAAAAAAAAAAATACCACACTGCCAAAAAAATTACCAAAACCTACAGACCAACCCCGTTGGCGTTCACACGGTCGAAACGCGGCTGTCAGACGAATGTGTGTGAACGGGATTTTTTACGACATGGTTTTTTTCCCTTTTTAGAACGCACATTCTCATGCGTCCGCGGTTACTAAAACTAATTTATTGTACTTTTTAACTTAAAAAGGTACATTTATGTACGGTCTGATACTGACCGTACACCAGCCCTAATTAGAGTAATGAATAATATAGAGTAAACTACGCTATTTGAGAATTTTCCCGGTTTTTTTTTTTTCCCGGTTTTTTTTCCCACGGAATGTCATCCTACGCCGTGTCAGTTCGCTAAAAAATTCCGTCCGGCGGCGTGCGCTGTACTTTGATCTTACGTCAGATTCGGACGTTCGTACAGGAGTGTGCACGACGCACACACATACAGTATGCCTACGTTGCGCGAGTTTTGTGAAAAATTTTGTGCGCCTACCAAAGGCCTACCATAAAAAAGCCTACTTTTGAACTAAGATTGTAATGCTTGTCAGTCTGCATCAGTGCATGGCCTCATGTGTTTGTTACATTGAGATTTATTTTGAAAATTAGAAGGAATATCTGGCAGAATAATACGCTGTGGGTGAACGAGTCAACGATGTCAACAAGCGCACAGTTTCGGAGCTTTTTCGTCATTCAAAATTTCAAATTTAAAAAAGTTGTAGTTGAGGTGACGTCGTCGTGGTGATCCCAAGGATCTCGGAAAAGATTTTTACAGAGATCTTTTCGTAGGTTAGCGCTGGCTACGAGACCTACCAGAAATAGAAAAAGCTGTGGACGCGGCTCGTCCCGGAAGTTCCACGTCTGGATCGTCCTTCTAAATGTACGAACAGAGTCAAGATCTAGGTCAATATCTGGCACTTGTCAAGCAGAGGCGTTCGATAGAGGTCTGGTAAAAGAACATTCACTTGCCATTTGGCGCACCTACCGTCAAAATGTGGTATGACGTGTCCCCCGGCCTTTCCTAGATTCCAACGCAGTGACATGTGAAACTTCTGCGTTATGTAAGTCTTGTTACAGATAAAGTACACAGGGGCGTCATGTTTGTGGTCGTGCCGAATTCCCAGAATGCCACGTCATTGACCTATTATGCCAATTCCTGAATGTCACGGAATTTCCGCTGCACAAAGAATATGTTCGTCATTTACAGCGCAGTGACGCTCGTGCGAAAATGATGATTGGTGGAACTGACACATAGATTGCAGTTTTGTTGACGATGAAATCTCTTTTTGCGACTACGGCAGGACGCGTTTCAGCTCCACCAGTCTCCATGCAAGTCGTATGTGACCTATTTTTTGATCCACTCTTGTTATGCCACCTCATCATTGAGCAGACCACGTGATCTACCACGTCGGCACACGGATTACCCTTTTGCTGTGTGCAGTCACTGTTTCTGTCATCATTAACTGCCAACTTCCAGGTTTCCAGCATGTTTGTTACATTTCTATGTTTCTGATACTTTCAGTTTTACAGTTATGGTGTTATTTCACCTCCACCTTTTCTTTTTTTAAAAATTTCCAGATTCTATTCTCAGGAATATTTTTAGCCCCCGCAATAATCGCAGCCAATGACGCCTCTTGGCTCATCTATAAAAAATCTAAAATTTCCTATACAACATGCCAATTTCAAGCTATTCTCGCAACCAGCAAGTCAGCTATTAAAATATATAGTTTAGAATAAGTTCTTCAAAGTCGAATCAAATGACATATCGAGTACACTTCTATATGATGAAATACTGAATCTAAACAGAAGACCAATGATCCTCCTATGATTCATAAAATCAAAATAATATTCTAGCGGTATATGCGGCAGTTAACTGAGATTTGAAGGGGCTGTTTGTTCAACGCTCACATCGAAAAGCGTCGAGTGTTGATGATTACTGTATGTATAATTTTGTACAATTGTACTATAGCCGTCTACAATATCCTTTCGCAGAGTACTCATTTAGAATTCGGATTTACTCGCCCATAGAAATTTTAACCATCTGCTTGCATTCTAAGATCCTCTGCAAGTTTGTTTCCAGCAATTTCAAGCTCTCTTTTCCCTCGTCTCTCTTTCGTTCTCTTTCTCTCTCTCTCTCTCATTTGCATTCCGTTTTTTTTTTCCATTTACTTGATGATGTAACTCCTGCTATTGAGTTATCATACGTCAAGTCTATGTGACCATTTCTTATCATTCGTTGTTCATATTTATTTCGTCCCTGACAAGAATCTGCAGTGTTCATTTTTCAATTATAATATTTAAAACTAAGTTCTTACTGTACATTCTCTACCTTGTATTTTTTTTTTGTTACACTTCCTGATTCACTTTCTTATAGTTACTCTAAATTTCATCAGGTTTACTGTTTTTTCGAACAAATGTTCAGAACATTCAGTCAGTTTTAACTGTGGCAACCGGAACGGCCAAATCATGGTTTTCTTGAAGTCGCCATTAGCTTTAACTTGTCTTTAATGTTTTAATGTTTCAACAAGCTACCATTAGCATTATATCGTGGGAAAACGATTTCGTCGTATTCATTATACAATTCGGTTGGTATGTTCGAAGTTTAGCGATGCTGGCAAAGCAGGTTCGTTTAGTTCCTGGCTCAATCCCATCCGCCCATCTCGGATCTGGTGACGGGCGTATCATTAACCCGTCCATCTTCCAAATCCACCAATCCGTAAATTGTACGAAGAACTCAATTATAATAATAAAACCCCTAGTTTTGTTGTTTACTTTTGCCGTAACATTATCTGGATTTCTATTTATTCCGTTGGCCTTTGACAATTTCTCCGGTCGTTTGCTTTTTTTGAATGTTGTTTAGATTTTTTTTTAATGTTTTCAAAACATGAATCATGTTGACTTTGTTTCAATTATAATTTCCTGATAGATTATTTTTAGGGATCTGTAGACAGCATGAATTGATGTTGGTGAACCGATCATGTATGGTCCTCTTTGTTTTTTTTTATGGCAGCATTGCCTGGTATGTTTGGTATAGATACTGTCTCAAATACAAACTTATTTCGGTTTTATTGACTTTGGTTTCAATGACTTTGATTTATTCGACTTCGGTTTTCTTACCTACGGTTGGTTCTTCAGGCTGCTTCTTTTACTAAACCATCGAAAATTGCTTTATTCGACATTGGTTTATTCATGACTCTGGTATTATTTACTTTGTTTTATTTGTACTTTGGTTTTATTAACTTCGGTAACTTTTTTCATTCTGCTATTCAGACTGAGAGACTGCTCCTAATTCCTAAACTGATTTCCGGAAAAGTGTAATTGTTACCAGTAACTGAAGAAATTATGTTTAACTTTTCTTTACTAAAGAGATTTCTATGTCTCTGTTGACAGTGTTTGCCTGAGGACCTTCGTGACAAGCTGTTGCAACATTCCAGACGGAGCGAGTTGTTAGAGGTACACGCTTTTGATGACAAATGACATTAACACTTTTTTGGAGGTGACATGCATAATTTGTTTGCTGAAACTCTATGCAGCTGAAAATGCTCTCTCTCTCTCTCTCCCCCTCTCTCTCTTTTTCTCTCTTTCTGTTGCATCTTAACCGTTTTATTATGGTAGCCTGTTTTAAGTATGTCTTCAAGCATTTTTAAATGTAGAACAGGTTGGATTAACATTCAGAGTAAAGCAGTGTTTTTTTGTAAATGAAGGGGTATGTGAGTATTGTAAACGGAGAGCCATGCGTCCATTTTTTTTTTTTGTTCATTTTATTAGAGATAGGTTAAGCTAGCATGTGAAAAAAGAAAAAAATGAAAAAAGGGTGGGTTTCTGTTTTTTCAGGTTGTACTGGATCTGGGACGACGCCCCGAAGCTCGCTTTCTTGGGGATGGTGGTGGTGAATATCTCAGAGATGAAGAGGTGCATTTTCTGGCCCCTAGTTTTATCTCGAATTGGCGTTCTCAGATAATCTATAAGCCAATCTAATAGCCTGCAAACGGAGTTGCGAATGCAGATGGCCTCAGGCAAAAAAGGTTAAATGATTAGCCTTTTTCAGGAGAGTCTTGCGGTTTTTTCAACATTTGCTTCGATGAACCTCAGAAACCTGGAAGGTTGGTATTAAAAAAGCTAGTTGTCACGAAGTATTATTTGTAGTCTAATGTATCTAACACCAATAATCGCAGATCAACTCGGTTCATGGTACCAGTTTGTAGATCTACCCTGTTTTGTTTATTGTTTTTCCATTAGAAGGGGTTGTAACTGTTGTTTACCTTTTTGATAATGGCTCTTGTGTAATGCAAGAGCGAGAGTACATTCTGAATCCCATGTCTTTGCAGTGAATCTATGAATCCGGTATATCCTAATACGTATCCAGTATACTTAAGTATAAATCCAGTTTGTATTCATATGAATCCAGTATATCCTAATTTGGGATGAGAGGTGGTAAAATTGCAGGTGACGAGTGAGGATTTGGCGGCGGCAAAGGATTCTGTTGGAGAATTTGGGGGTGACAATCGAGCAGGCGTAGAAGGAACTTTACATCGAATCTCGGCCATTCGAAACAGGAAAGGTGCCATAGTTGGTCTCACATGCCGAGTAGGACGAGCCGTAACGGGACACGTGGACATGATCAGGGATGTCCTGGGAGGAGGGCAAAGTTTACTGTTTCTTGGCAGGTATAATTTAGTCAGTCTTATTGATGCCTGATTGTCTTTTTTTCTCTTTAGTTTTTTTTGTCTCTGTTTTTGTCTGTGTTTTACAGAAAGTTGAGGAATAAATCAGTGGCGTTGTTAGTTTTTTGTCCTGCTTGGTAATGTCTCTATCTCTGTAGAATATAAGGAATAAATGGGTGACATTGGTGGTTTGGTGTCATGCTTAGTTAATATATTGTTCATATGCTGCAGTGTAAAGTTTACCTCTCTGTGCTATTTTTTTTTGTTGTTGTTGTAACGTGATGGCTATACTATTTAATAATTTATGGATTTCATCGGTAATTTAGTAGTGGAATGTGGTCAACTGAAGTGAAGCTTCCATTGCATCTCTTCCACGATAAAAAGTTGTATGTACTGTTAATTAAATGGAAGATTAAAAAAGAATTACTTCATGTGAAAGTTTTGTCTTATGTGTATCCTTCATAACCAAGAAAAATTGTATGCCTCGCTCTGAACCTTGACAACTTTGTTATTCCAGACCTGGAGTGGGGAAGACGACAGTCATTCGAGAGATAGCGCGAGTTTTGGCTGATGATTTTCATAAACGAGTGGTGGGTCTCTCCTCTGAACTTTGATAGGATGTCGGCTCATGTTTTTTCTTTCTGGTTTTTAGGAGACGTTGCGTTTTCAGTGTTCTTTATTGGTTCAAAATTTTAGGCTGAGAACTTGCTCACTGAATTTTAAAGGCTAGACCAGAATAATTGGATTGGCGATTAATGGCTGTTTTTGCAGTGTAATTTTCCATGTTGTTTATGCATTGTCCATATCTTTTATCTTTGTCGAACTGTCTTGTGAGATTTTCTTTATTTTTGCCACTCTAGAATAGGCCTTGCAACTGGAGTAAATGTTTGACCATGCCACTAATACTGTGTATATTATCTTCCCCCCCTCCTTTTACTTCCCTTTCTGTCTCCTTTTCTCTCAACTATCTCTATTGCTCGACTACTGTCTTTGTCATAAATTACTTATTTTTGCAGTTTGAGCAGCTACTCGACCTAAATTAACCTATTGTCATATTGATCTCCTCCTCCTCCCCCTGTCTTCCTCTCTCTTGTAGGTAATCGTGGACACTAGCAATGAGATTGGAGGGGATGGAGATGTCCCACATCCAGCAATTGGAGGAGCTCGAAGAATGCAAGTTCCTGATCCCGCCCTTCAACACAAAATAATGGTGGAAGCAGTTGAAAATCACATGCCAGAAGTGGTTATTGTGGATGAAATTGGAACAGAAGCTGAAGCCCTTGCCTGTCGCACTATTGCCGAGCGAGGAGTGATGCTTGTAGGGACTGCCCATGGCCAGATGCTGGAAAATCTGATAAAAAACCCAACGTTATGTGACTTGGTAAGTTTGTAAAGAAAAACTTTTATAAAGGTTTTTTAGGGTTTTTGAACATTCTTATTTCTGTTTGGTTATCGTTTTTGGTGAGATTTTGTTGGAGTAGGGCTTCCGTGTGTCGGTTGTTATCCCCTTAAAAGTGGAAAAAATGTTACTGTTGACATTGAAGGTTCTATGTTCAGATTTGCAATTATTTCAAACAAAGGGTAAGGGGAATGCGAATGTGAATGTTTTATCTTTACCGACATGTGTTTATGCATCCTCTGCAAATGATTCATAATAAGAATAACATTTTTTTCTGAGTCGAATTTCCTTTTGCTCGACAGGTTGGTGGTGTACAGACTGTTACTCTTGGAGATGATGAGGCACGTGCTAGGGGTACCCAGAAGAGTGTATTGGAGAGGAAAGCCCCTCCGACTTTTCCTCTTTTGATCGAAATGAGAGAGCGTTCTTTCTGGGTGGCACATGCGGTAAGAGAGCTGATATGTCTGAAGAATTTTTTAAGTTTTGTTATGATATGAGTTGATGTTGTAACTTGATTCTGCGAGGAGGTTTGTATAACCTCAAACATTATCAGACTTTCCGAGGTAGAGCCTATCGAGAAGGACCAGGAATAGTAGTCGGCCTCCTTTTTCTTTGTAGGCTGAAATTGAAGTTGTTAGTCCTCACATCAAGCATATTCTTTTATGTAAAGACAGGGGTTTTTTTTCCCTGGAGTTTGCTTGGAGGGGTTGTATTTGAGTATTGTACAGGATCGGGAAGGAAAGTTCTGTTCGGGCTAGCTGGACACATGTCATTAAGAAAAAAATCCAAATGGGAAAGCGAAAGAGAATGGGAATGGGGTCAATGTTGTTGTGTGATTCTAATTACCTTAGTTTTGATTCTTTTTTGCAGACCGATAAAAGTGTGGATGCTCTTCTTCATGGCAAGAGACCTTACGTGGAGGTGAGATTTGATTGTCGTGTGCATGTGAATGTCTCATGTTTTTTCGATTATTTGTTTTTTTTTGTCCAATGTTTTTTTTATGTTGGTCATTATATCTACGTAGTTTAAAGCCACTCTTAACTCTTTGTAAAGTCACTTTACCCCTTTGTATACTAATACAGTGATAATGAACGCTGAAACCATTTTTTCTACATTTTTAAGACTGTTAAAGACAGTAATCGAAGACAAAATGATGTATGTGGCAATGAGGGTTATTGAGCATGTGAATAGCTGGTATTGTGGAGCTATTTATTCACGTTCGATAACCTTCAGGTGTGGATATCTATTTTTCCCTGGAAAATCCTAAAAGTTTAAAAATAAATCTTTACAAAGAAACTTACTGGTCTGTTTACTGGTAAACAGGTTCGCACTCGAGACGCTGAGTACAAGGTTCTTGTGGAGAGGAAGCTTTATGACAGCTGTGGAAATGGTCGTCTCGATGGGGCCTATGAGTACAGTTTGGGAAATCCTTCGACTGGAATGACAACTCCAAGTGCTGATGATGCAGTTGACAAAACGTATAGCTGGGCAGCTAAACTCGGTAAGTTTTTTTTGAAGGAATTGGTTTTTTTTTCTGGGAACTAAGTCTTTTTGAGGAACTTGTATGCTTTTCATTTAGGAAAATGGTTTTTTTGAGGAACTTGTAATGCCTTTTCAAGGAAATGTTTTTGAGACCGAGGTTTTCTGTTCTTTGGTACCATTGAGATTACATTGTATAATGTGTTTTCTTGTCTGTTTCTGATCAGGTCACGTCCCGGACAAGGAGATGACCATAAATGAGCGTGCTGTTCTCAGTCTTACCGGCAGTAGAAGAGGAGCCTTAGAGGATTACGATGAAGAATTTGGTCTCACATCAACTCCCTCCTTTGGAAAGAGAGGTAGCAAAAGGGGACCTCGAGGATTGCGTCCTCGTTAAACTTTCTGTTAACTACTCTGTTCTCAGGGATTATCTTTTACTCGAGACGATTATACCTTGAAAAGATTTGTATAATTGAGTCGTTTTTATCAGATAGGATTCAATTTGAAGATGATCGGTATAACAAAGTCGAAGTTTTGTACCTACATATAAGTTTCGATATGTGATATAATTTCTGTAATTGTCAATATCGGCGGTCCATTTATGAAGTTATCAACTTCAATGGTCCGGAAATGTGGTACAAAGAATTAAAGTATTTGTTTGGGAAGCAATTATAAGCTCCTGGGTTTCTTCATAATCGGGTAAATATATAAAGATCTATGCAATAGTTAGTAGTAAGACTCCGTCATACCAAAAATGGAGGTGATGGGTATATAGATTTTTATGATGTATATCCAAAAATGGGAAGAAAAGTCTTTGCAAAATTGGTTTTCCTCGAGAAAATTGTCCTTAAAATTTTAATTGACAATGGCTTGGAAAATTATTTTTGTTGGAAGAACATTTATTGTTATTATTATTGGCCGAAAAGTAAAGAAGCTCCAATTATTCGACGACATTACTGAGATAGGACCATAGATACGATTTTGTACAATACTTTCTATTTTCGTGTCTCCTGTTTTTTTTTTTTTTTTAGGATTTCATTTTTAGTGTTTTTTTTTGGGGGGGGGGGGGGGGGGGGGGGGTTGTGGGATGGATAATTCCTTGTACATAAATGTCGAAGTAGGTTAGACAGAAAAAAACAGAAGACAGATTGTTTCTTTAACATTTGAATGTCATATTTTGTAATCATTTTAAATTCCAGGAGTTGTTCAATGTGTAAGGGGTTTAAATTAAAAGTTTTCTTGTTTTTTTTTTTGTATTTGTTTTTTTTATTTTATTTTGCTACTGTGATGAAAGGTTTTTGAGGATGGGGCTACTTTTATTCTCAATACTTTCTACTAAGTTTTCATACTGATGTTATTTATATGCTCATTATAGTTATTGCCTGAAAATTGAAATTCAAATTGAAAAAAAACCAGAAAAATATCGGAAAAAAACTGTAATATGGTTTCAATGCACGTAATCAATTGGAAATGTAGTAGTATACCTGAAATAATTGTTTAATAAATGTATAGTATGGGGGGAAAGTTTAAGGGACTGTGATGTGGAACGTGCTTTTAGAAGTAATTTGACTATTGGATGTGAACATTTATTTCATAATTAGCTGACAATAGGATTTTTTTTTCGTTTCCTAATTGTGACTGTTATTCGTTAATTTGGGAGAAAGTCTGCTGCACCAGAAATTACATTTTTATTCTTTGCCAAAATATTTGCTCACTTTTGTGAAGATGTGCAGTATTATTAGTTGCTATTCTATCGATTTTTTTTTCTTTCTTTTTATTTGATCATTGGTGGTTGAAATAGAAATATATTGTATCATAACTGTTAAAAGAAAGTCATGAATAGCACATTGCGAAAGGGTTGCAATGAATGTCCAGTAGAAAATTTGTTTCTGGGCTCTAGTTTTTCCCAAAAAAAATGATATGTGGATTGGTAAAAAAGAATGTTCACTGACGGTGTTAATGATTTTATGGCAAGAGGGAAGATGCAGGAACGCTCGACAACCTTTTATATTACAGATCAATTGAATTCGGCTTCTATTTTTGTTTTTTTTTCTTTAATATTGACCATGCACAAGTAGTGCTACTTGCACAGTATTTTACGTTTTGAGTACGAGGTGGATGATACTGTTTGGCAGTGCAATTTCAAAAGTAGGCTGCGTTCACATAGTCGACGTTTGAACATGTGAGAACAAGTTCGCGTTATTTCCCCCAAACTTGTTATTGCTACACCTTGAATTGGTGTTAATGTTGATAACACTAATTCGGCGCCCCTAAATTCTTCATTTACGCTACACCGCGAATCGTTATTAGTGTTAATGTTTATTTCGCCAACATCTTTCCTCCGTACACACTTGTCGGATTTTGGATCTGACGGTTGCGATTGAAAGGTAACATTCTCATCTTCCGATTGGCGGTCTTAAATTGAAAATTGGACAATTGTGGGCGGAGAAAAGATGTTTTAAATGGCAAAAAGAATACCAACACTAATAACGATACCAGTATAGTGCAGATAATGGCGTTGAGAAGGGAAAGTGAGTGGCGTTGACACGGGAAAATGCACTCATATTTTATTCCTAGTAGTAAAGACGAGGGAAAATAGTGCGAACCTGTTCTCACATGTTCAAACTTTGACTATGTGAACGCAGGCTTAGCGGCGACACTATATCGGAATGTGTATTCAAATTAGTGTTAGATGTATAGATTATTAAATTAGCGTCGATGTTTTGTTGGCGTTAGGACCCTTGAACCTCAACTAGAGTTAATGACACTTTTTGTTTCTTTACATTGATAATACAACCGTGAATCCTAGTTAACGTTAATCTTTTTTTTCTCCTAAAACATATTTTCTCCATACACACATGTCGGATTGTGTATCTGACGGTTGCTATTGAAAGGTAAGATTCTCAGCTTCCAATTGGCGGTCTCAAATTTGAAAATCCGACAAGTGTGTACGGAGAAATATGTTTTCGGTGGTGAAAATTTTATTAACGCTAATTACGTTTCACGGTGCGCGATTCACTGCTGCGTCGTGCTAAAATAGTGAAAACTTACGGCCGTGGCGGCATAAAAAAAAAAAAACTGAATGCCCGGCGCTCACGCAACCAATCACAAACGTCGGAAGAATCGCGAAACTCATGGCACCTGTGGCAAAAAATTGAAAAAAGAAGTAGAATGACTGCCCGGTTAAAAAAAAAACTTCGGCAAAAGAAAAGAAACCTCAGCAAAAAAAACCGAAAAAATGGCTTGCCTGGCAGAAAAAAACTGTTTGTTTGGCATTCACGCAGGCAATCGCAAAAACAAAGACTGACAGGCAGAAGATCACAAACGTGGAAAAAGTTCGAGCAGACGGACAGACGGTTTTGTCAATTAGAATAAACGGTTCGATTGGGATCGATGTTTGCCGATCGGACGGTCACGTCGCGCTTAGTAACATGGGTGAATTCGTGAATCAAATCTGAGGAAGTTTCGTCGACGCCACTCACTTCCACGTGTCGACGCTGCTAGATGATACTTCGTTATGTACGGAATAAAAAGCAATTATGGTACGGACTTATACGGCTCGTTCATCACACTATTTTACTCTCAATTACAGTTATTTGACACCAAGGGTACGGCCCCATGTGGGCTAAGTTCGGGTTATTTATGTCGTTTTCCTTCCAAACTTAGCGCCGTACTGCCTAAATTGAAACCGTACGAACAAATCGCAAATTTGTAAAGTACAATTTGCGTCATTCTCGAATTTAGGATGTACAAAATTTGTCGTTTTGTGTTTTTTCAACCCACTGTCACGTTATCTTCAAACTTATCATAAACGACATCGGAAACGTGTTTTAAGAAAAGTAGAACCATTTACACAAATAGGAATCCATATTCCCACGTGTGAACTTTTTTCCGAAGTTTTTGACGACTGAAAAAGTACAGTGCTGCTCGTTTTTGTTCGCATGGACATTGTACGGTTTTTTTTTTTGCAGGGGTCTCGAGCCTGCAGTGTTATTTCACGCAAAGTTGAAAAATCTGCGACGGTGAAAAATCTGCGAAGTCATGGCGGCCTGACAGGTGAGGTTTACGCAAAGGCATGTCGTACAGCCACGGCTGCAAGGCTGTACGTCTACGATGTCACGCAATGACATGCGACATACCAAATCGTTTCAAAAATTACGATGTGTCTTGCGACGCTTCAAAAAGTTTCGAGAAAATAAGGTGCGGCAAGATAGATTGTACACGTTGACAGCCGTCGCGGGCGTTGTCGACGTATACAATCGTCACAAACTTGAGTAACAATTTCGAGTAAACACATAGAGACACCTGAAATCCGGGTCCGCCGAATCCGCGCTAAAATACAAAGTTCGCTAAGCTACAAGTACATGGGACCATACCCTAACTAAACAGTGACCATGATGAGGTAAATGAGATACTGCACCGTGAATCATTATTCGCGTAAAGGTTTCTTTAGCGTGTAGGAACAATTACCGTTATTTACGCTAATTGAGAATTTGGATTTTTTCAAAAAAAACATACATACTGGATATTACTTATACTAATTTGGATTTAAAAAAATTTAAACACCCGCCCCAAACTTGTCTACACTAATATAGGTTCTGTTAAAAATCTGACAAATCGTACACAAATCGTACGTTCACACCGTCGAAACGCGGTTGGCGGACGAATATGTGAGAACATGATTTTTGACAACCCGATTGCATCCCCTTTTTAGAGCGCATATTCTCATGCGTCCGTGGTTACTAAAACCCATTAATTATACTTTCGCACTTAAAAAGGTACATTTTTGTACGGTCTAACACCAACCGTACAACACTCTATTTAGATGATAAAATTGGAAAAGAACCCTAAATGGCGTAAAAGAAAAAACAGAATAATTTATGCTGTTTAAGAATTTGGGGAAAAAAAAAGATACCTTAAATAGCGTCCGTTACGCTAATAATGATTCACGGTGTACTGTACTAATGTTTCTACTACAGGTTTAAGGGTCGTAATTAAGGAGCATCGATATAGTGTCATCAACACTTGTAACAATCGAGCGTGAAACGTACAATTTTTAAGTAGGTATGTAAAATTAGTTAATTACTCCAAAATCTGTCCAAACTGAACGATTTACCCTAAAAACGAGGGTGAAACTTTCAGTGGTAATAGTGTAATATTCTAGCGACTTGGCAAGCAATCGAAAAAGTTTCCACATTCAAGAGTTTTTTATTTTTCACTTTTCTGAAGGCCATTTCCATCAGTTTAATCCCATTTAGCAAGTCAAACCTGTCTAAAACCTCATTAATTGATTAAAATGTATGGATGAATTTTTAACATGCAAAGTGCGAGCTAACAATGTTCACAACTACTGTGATATAGCTACGAGGAATTAATGCTGGGAATTTGGACATCATCTTTGTAATCATGTCATGTGGCACTTAGTAATAATCGCATTGCCTGCGATAAATTCCATAGAAAAAAAAAGGGGTTTAAGAATTTGTCGTATTTAATAAGACAAAAAAGAAAATGCGGTAAATCCCAAGAAAAGGTTAAAATAG
>JBBHKE010000817.1:123739-244289 GCA_037447655.1 Zygnema cylindricum | reverse complement strand
AGAGGGAGAAAGGAGAGACATAGAGCAAAACGAAGAGAGAAAGACCAGTCTGAAGCACCTCCTAGCTACCAGCAATCAATCGCCTCCTCTCTCACCCGATACATTGTCGCGAACTCGAACAGCTCCCTTGCGTGCTTTAGGAGTCTCTCCGAATAGTCTCTCACGTCATGGAACGCCATGGCAGAGGCTGCCATGGCCGCCACCACCTCTCCCACGAGATCGGATCCAGGGCGGGAGGAGTCCACACTATATGGGTTGCGGAGAGTGGTCATGCTTTCTGGTCTCATCCAGCAGGAATGGTCCATTTCTGCATCGCCCACCTGAATTGGGGAAAATATATGTGAGAGACGAGGGTAAAAATGGTTAGAATCGGGCAGAAATGGTGTATAAAGCGGATTAAAAATTGATTAGTAATGGGGTGGAAAAGGGTTAAATTTCTAGAAAGAGGAGAAATGGCGTTGAGTAAGGAATAAAAGGGGATTATAAGGGATAAAATGAGGGTTTAAATGCCAACCTTTTGAGGGAAAAGAAGATGGATAATTTATTAAATTTTTATGTTGTTTACACGATGGAGTGTAGAACCAAAACTAGACTCCAAAACTACAATTAGTTAATGAATTAACAAAACACCAAACGAACGAACTAGTTGTGCATTGAAATATATACCACTTAAGGTAAATACTATGCCTTAATTAATGTGGATTACCAAAGAAAAAAGACACCAGTGTTCTCATTATATGAAAACATAATAAAACAAAAATACCAAAAAACAAAGAGATAAAGAACAAAAAAAAAAGCACTACACACATCTGCAAGAGGACAAAAAAAAAAGCGACATCAGCTCGCAGTCGTAGCTAGAGCTGACTATTCTAATTTAGTTCTCATTTTTCTGTTTTATTTTCTTTTGTTGTTTGTTTTGTTGCTTTTTCTTTTCATCAGTTTCATCCACTGGAGAGACTTTAAGATTGATTCACAAGCGCCAAAATACCGAAAAGGTAGAATGTTTATCGTTTAGAATTAAAAATTAGAACAAACCAAAATCAGAATTCTACAAGTTTTAAGCCCCGCTATTCACCTGACCCCAATACTGATTTGGTCCCGTATGAGCTTTCATGAGATAATCGGTTCCCCATTTTAGATGAAAACGAACAACCTCGAATTCATTCGCCGATTGAAACCGTTCTCCGTATTCTACGATGGAAAACGCCAACATGGTCATGGAAAACGCCATCGGAAATCCAAACTTTACGTTATCTCCTGCATCGTAATATCCTCCCACGAGGTCGACTCCTGGAAACACAATAGTAGTGCGAATAGAAAAAGGATAAAAGAGAAAAACTGATCAAACTAATGAGGAATAGAAACCAGATAGACAAAAGCATCGAATCAGGTGAATTCTCGGGAATTGACGAACAGATAATTTGAAAGCTAATCAATTTTCATTCTATTTTCCATGGTAAAAAGCATAAACTCGCCAAATTTCTAATGCAATAACATTTCTTACACAGAAATCGACTAGGTGTAAAATAAAGGAAAATAGCAGAAATAAACCCCAACCTTTCATGAAGCCATCCTGAAGCCCTGAATCTCCCCGCCATTTCAGCGTCCTTAAACTGCCATTTTCCGGTAAGTTCTCGGGAAGCTTCCCCGACCTTTGTCCTTCATAGAATACGAGAGACTGTCTGAGAGCCTCTCTGTAATCAGGAAATTGACTGAACGAATCAGAGGCTGACACGTGGCACATTATGGTTGGAAAATAGAGCACAAAAAGGCAAAGAATGTACGATTTCCAGTCAAAAATAGAGGAAACGGACAGAAATGCAGGATCCGAATAGAGAGGATTTTTCGAAACGGACGTAGCCATGGCTGCGTGAGAGTAGGAGAAAGAAGAAAGGTTGAAATGAGGCTATAATCTTGGTAAGGATTTATACATAATGGTATGGAGTGTACAATTTTGAGGAGAGTGTAGGAAATACTGGTTGCCATTGGCTGAGAATAGAGAGAGAGGAAAGGAGGAGAAGAAGAGGGAGGACAAGCCATGGCTACTGACAAGTACTTGCTGCTGATTGGCAGAGAGCTTCTAATCGAACCGTCCAATGAGATTCGCAGATAAAAAAGGAAAAATTCCACTTGTCAAGAAAATCGTTGAACGTTTAAGAAGGTGACAGGAGGACCTCGAGCCACAGGGCGGGAGAAGCCCGAGGAGGAAGAAGGATGGGAGCGGAGCAACAGGCAATTCAGCTTCGAATGAGTCTGTCTGGACGGAGTCGAAAAAGGGCGGGAATTTTGCGTTCCCCGGGAAACAAACGTTTGGATTTTCTCGAATTTAGAATAAAAACGACTGGAAAAATTACAGTACAACGCGAATCGTAATTAGAGTAAATTACTCTAATTCGGTCGCTCGAAATTTCGACTCTATGACATCAAATAGAGTAAACGATTTTAATTTTTTCATTATTCTAATTTAGGTAAGTTTAATTAGCGTAAAAAATTGTAATATAGGTTCGTTTTAAATAGTGTGGTGTACGGAAGACGTACGACCGTGCAAAATTGTACTTTTTTAAGTAGAAAGGTACAAATAATGATTTAATACAATCGCGCTCGCACGTGAAATCGCACTAAACGAAAAATCAATCACATCGAAAAAAAGCCGTTCGCATAACCCTCGTCCGCCGACAGCATCGTCGTTAGTGTGAACATTAACTGACATTCAGCGCGACAAATAATACTACACCGGGAATCGTTATTAGTGTCAAATTTTAAATAGTGTTGAAGAAAATTTACCGTAATTGATGCTAATTAAGAATTTGAAATTTTTCAAAAAAAAGGTGTATTATAATTTCGGCTTTTATGCTAATTTGGGAACAGCAAAAATGGAATATTCGCCGTACGATTATACATATTAGTATATGTATCCGTACAAAATATTAGAAATCGTACGCCGTCGCGAATCTAAATTATCCGTACATGCTATACTAATTTACGTGTCAGACTAAAAAGGTACATTTTTGTACGGTCTGAAACTGACCGTACAACACTCTATTTAGATGATAAAAATTGGAAAAGAACCCTAAATGACGTAAAAGAAAAAACAGAATAATTTATGCTGTTTAAGAATTTGGGGAAAAAAAAAGGTACCTTAAATAGCGTCCATTACGCCAATACCGATTCACGGTGTACAGTACAGTACACCGCCATTCGTTATTAGCGTGTAAGCTTTTTTAGCGTGTACGAATAAATAGCGTGGTTTACGCTAATTGGGAATTTGAAAATTTTCGAAGAAATCGTCTATTCTAATTAGGAATTAGGGTTTTTTAGATAGTGTGGATAATTCTATTTGAGAATAATAATAAAAAAAACGGGACGGAATTAGCGTACACAACGCTAATAACGATTGGCGGTGTACTGTACTGTACGGTGCTGTACAGAGCCGTATTTTAATATTGCAAGCGCCAGTACTGTAGTAATGTGTATCGAGGAGATACAAATCGTCATATTGCGATTCTCATCAAGAATTTTCCGCCGAAGCGACAAATCCGTTGCCATGCACATGCGCATGGGACTATGGCCAACTTGGAAGATGAAATCTGTAGCTCCCCTCTCCCTATCGGACGCTCCAGAAGTCTAGATTCTGCGTCAAAGATTCTAAAGCGTATCTTCTCGCCTTTTACAGATGCTCAACGAAAAAATTACGGAACTCAGACGGCTGAATTTCACCCCGTACAAGGCGGCGTCCAACCCAAGTCGATCCATCGACGGCTAGAAAAGATATCAAGGTTCCAGAGCGGCCGTACACGGGACCACGGCTCTAGGAAACCAGGACGCGTGGCATTCAAAGAACTATGCTAAGCAGAAAAGTGCAGATACCAAAGGCAAAATTTAACTGCCACGTTTGCAGAATGACACGCCTGCTTTCAGGTATGGAAGCCACGCGGAGAAACTGGGAGAACTGTTCCATGTGCGCTGTTGTCAGACTGACTGGCAAATCCACGTGGACGGAAGTACAATGCTATATCCAGGAAACGTCTACTACATCTCTTTGCTAAATCAAGTATTGCTGCGAGTTTGTAACTTAGTACACGGAAAGCACAGAAAGAAAAGGATACGAGCCATCGGAGAGTAGGGAAAAAGGTGATGAGGAAAACTATGGCTTCGTTTTCAACATTGTTGGTGTCAATATTAATTCGATTGATGACAAGCTAGAATACTTGAAATGTGGAACATAATATAATGAATGTACTTTTAAGCTGTGACTTTGTGTCCTGATAGTAGCAGATATGACGATCATGCCTTAACGACAGTTGCTTTTTCTTTATTGTCTCATTTGATTTGGAGATTTTTTTTTCCTTTCTATTCAGTTTTTTTTTTCTGAAGCTGTTGCAGGAAAAACGCACAGTTATGGAAATGTTATATCAGGTTACCCTATGCATATTGTACCCGAGAAATCCGTATAGTACCGGTTAACCAGATATAACGTATGCGTTTTTGCACCTTTCAAGTATGGAAACAAACTATATTATTCGAGTTTGTAACTGTTAAATTTTCCGAACGACTAGTTTATAAGGCTGACTAAACTTTTCATTTTTTCTTTCTGATGCAGGACTTGAAGTATTCGTGAAGGACAAGCAGCCAGGCATACACACACAGCGTCAAGATGGAATCTTTAGATTCTGGTAATAATTACGTTCATTTCTTTTGATATGAACAAACAATTTTTCTGTGCCAATATCTTACTTGACACTTGTATTTATATACATTATGAAATGCTCATCCCTTGGAGTGATATCCAGCTTGATATCTGAAGGGAAGAGATGATTGAGAGTTTCATCGGTCCGTCTGCTGTAAGGCAAAAAAAGAAATAGAAGTCCGCCATACAAGGTTTCCTGTTTTGCAGCAAATGTTTCGTTTTCTATTTTATAATCGATAACAAATGCTTTTGTTTTGTAATAATAATTCGTTGTCTACAATTTTTTTTGTTTTGTAACAATTGTCAATGCCTGACCCCAACAACAGATATGGGGTTTGTGAATGCCCTGGCTGGAAGGGGCGCAGGTGGAGCAGATACCGCTCTTCTGGTCATCGTCCGACAGATTATGGTTCTCACGTTTATGCTCCTCGCAATCTTTGCTGCTTGTCTTTCACGTCACGGCTCAGCTGTACATATGTGGCTGGAAGGCTCCTGGTGGCTAGTGGGAACAACATTGGCCATATTTCTTACGATTTCTGGAATTATTGATCTGATATCAAGCAAAGACATGGGAACGAACGTAATCGTATTGACGATTCTTGAGCAAGTTGAGCTGATTATCTATCTTTTACTTGCAGTCGGCGCAAGTGTAGCGAGAACTCGCGGCGGGCCGAAACTTGCTCTGCTCCGAACCGCATTCTGGATTGCCACAATAATTTTGGTGGTTCTGTGGTCTGTTTCGTCGCTTTTGGATATCATGACATCGGAACGAGCGTTGCCCGGCACAATAATTACAATGGCTACAACGTTAGTGGTAGCAGTTCTTATGATTGCAGACATGTGTGTGACTCAATGGCATGGCATGGATGCACCATACATAACTGAACAGCAAGCAAGGGAAGAATCTGATGAGCCATTTTTGCCCCGCTATCGTGAGGAAGATTTGGAGGGTAAAGAGAGACATGGAAAAGAAGGGTATGTTGTGCCTTAAGGCAGCATCATTTCACGTGTTATGGGCCACCAGTAAGAAAAGGGTGATCATTATGGTCAATTCTGTTAATTATAAGTGTATATATACGCAGAGAGTGCAAAGTCTGTAAAATGTAAGCTGGTTTGCTATCAGGCGCCCAAGTTTTTTAAGGATTGAGAGCTTGGACATTACAGAAGAAGGATGTGTCTGAATAAGCAATTCACGCGAGTAAAAGTGGAGGAAAATATCATGTTTTGCTTTATGAAAGTTGCCTTCATATTTTAATGAGTGCAGTCAGTTTAGGGAAAGGTTTGTCTGCATGGACGAGTTTCGCCATAGTTTTTTTGTACAGGTCCTCTGCCACTCTGAGCTGTATAATAAAGAAAAGCAACCCCCTAAACATTCGTGGTTTTCATGTAAAAGTTGTTTGTTTATCTTATGTGTACTTGATTCCAAAAAAACTTGTTTTGATTCTGAGGTGATTGAAATGGATGTAGGCCATATGTGTTCAATCAAGCGAAGACTGAGTGATGATGAGCAGTACTGGGAGGTCTGCCCCTTTCAAAGATTACAGCAGCATGATGCATGGAAGAACTACGGCGACCGCTTCAAGAAATCCATTTTTATGGAGTACTCGTCCGAACTTAAATTTGTCAAGCTCAAGAAATGAATATAGTGTCTAAGGCTGTTTTGCCACAAAATTGTTAATATTCCATCATCGTCGATTAGCTTTTTTCTTTTACACTTTGGTTATGCGTTTTTTGCAACTCATAAAATACCATGGTTGTTCTTCTACTCGAACATCTTCTGCAAAGTTTTAATATCTTGTCTTCGTCTCTTTTTTTCTCAACTGGTTCCTAAGAGAATTGGTGTGATGCGGTGAGATGCCTCCGTTGGTGTAACATGCTAAATATGGAAAAGTAATTGATATGCCAGAAACATTCGTGATATTGACGTTGAGTTTCAAGTTCAATGTTGTGAAATATTTTAGCAGAATTTTCCTTACCAAGGCACCGTACAAGTCTGTCTGAGTCTCTACTGCATAATAAACTTACAGCATTCCTTCATACGAATTGCCGACGAGATGTCCAATGAAAATCAAAAAGCAACTATTATCTTTAGATAAAGGGAGCAAAGCAGGGATGCCAGCATGCGTTTTAAGTCGGACATCCCTAATGCATGATGGTATCTCCTTTGCAAAAAGGGAAATTGCTGTACGGTCTATCACCTTGGTGTCTTATCGCTGCATTGCGCATTTTTCTGTGTGGAAAGGAGAGTAGCGTACAGCTGTGTAACATCACTATTAGCAATATTGCGGATGAATACCGTCGAAATGTGGCATATCTCCCTTCGTTATTGTCAAGTGTGTAAGCTGTACGCTTGCTGAAACAAATGAATTATTCATTAAAATTTGTAACCTGTGCGCTTGCTGAAACAAATGAATTATTCATTAAAATTTATTGGCAGTTTAAAGGTTTCCTTCAGAAGTAAGGGTGATGAAGAAACCACATTCACTGACTATTTGTATCCACCCAAAAATTGGATGCAATAATTTTGATCAGAAGCAAGTTCCTGCAAAGCTATAATGAGATGAGATTAGATCTCACGTTTCTTAGTTAAATGACCACATGTTGCACTGTGATGATATCTGTGATCGAGTGAACGCACTCTTCACGACAGGAATTACCACTTATCATACGACATCGTGATTGCTTCATAACTACATTTCCCATCGTTATTATTGTTAAGGATTATTGATGTTAGTGAGAAATTGGACTATATAATACTACGTTTAATGCGGAGATGTGGCAGATTGTAGTTCACCCCCTTAAAGGTGTTGTTGAGTGTTGTTAACTTTTATGTTTATCGGCCAAATAAAGCTGCAAGCAAATTAGTGTTTTTAAATCTAATAAGGCAGTGTAGCGTGTTGTAAAGTTATATGTGCATCTTCAAATCATTAAAACTGCGAGCAAAAACTATGCACCAAGGGATGTCTGCCACCATTTTAACATCATCATCATAGCGTCGGTGGTTGAGGTGGATGTGCACATATGTCAATAATTGCTTCGTACACACATCTTAGTATTTCAACCAACAGGCAACACCGTTATTATGGACCAGACTTGCTTTTTTTTTGCATCTGGTTTTTTCGGTTTAATATATACTGCAAGCTTCTTGACGTACATACCATTGATAAGTGGTTGATCAATGTGCAAGAGTGACCATCATTTATGGAAGGAAGGTGTTTCCTTCAGCAAATGAAAAAAAACTTCTGAAAGACTCTGTCATGTGACTCAGTATCGTTTGACACTTGTAAAAGACGGAAACATGACAAAAGAACCTGAACTACAGGACCATTTCGAATACGAAAAGTTTTGAAATCTTCTACTAGTCTAACGCTGGTTTGCCATGTGATCTAAGAAACCAAAAAGCAGATAATTTCATCACTTAAAATTGTAGACTTGTACCAAAGATGACAAATTCTTATAAAAATATTCCCGATTATAAACTACTTGCAAGAATGTTCTGCTGACTGAAGTCCTCATCATATTCAGGGATAGAAGGCCAAAGGTGTAGACAACCAGGACAGGCACTCAACCGTAGATATTGGAATCACATAAAGAATAGAAACAAATCAAAAATACTACAATTCAATGTCATGTCGTACAACTAGGATTGCATCAACAAAAAAAATTGTATTCCAAACGTTTATGTTTCCAATCTAACTTACACATTAAAACTAAAAACCCTTATTTGATTAGATGGCTTGTATCCATAAAATTCTCTCAATGCACGAAAACCCCTTCTATGATGCCCATCATCCAAAAATGTAACCCTAACCAGCAAAACTCTCAGCAAAAAATTACACTTCAAAAGACTGAAAGTCGAAACCCTAAGCAGCAACCTCCCGAGGAATACAAAACGCATCTTCTAGTGTTCGCACTAAACGTTTCCACGATGTATGGACACGATTTTTTCTCACATCCTTGTTTCTAGGGCCCCAAAAGTTGGTGAAATGCTGGTCGAGGTTCCGTATACATTCCCACCACAATCACAAGAGGCACAAAACCATAGTGGGCAGCGACCTTAAGCTTGCGGAGAAGCCACGTGGGCCATTCTTTCACTGCCACTTGTACGTTTGCAGTATCAAACAAAGCCATCTCCTGTGAAAGGAAAATTCAAGATTCTTGGTTACGGAACACTATAGTGCAGTCGATGTTTATTCAAAAATCGTGAAGTACGTCAGGTTTCAAGGAGATGTAAGGAAACAGAAGGGAATACGTACTTGATTTTGATAGCTGTAGGTCAAACCCTAAAAACAACTTCAGCTCCTGCAACGATTGTTACGCCGTTGACAACAGCCAGCGAATATCTCAAGCAAAGAAAATATCCTGTAGAAACCTCTAGAAGTGCGGCTGGTATTAGAAATAAGGTACGAGGACGTTGAAAGAGGAAAGCAATAAAATGAATGACAAAAACAGTGGATTGAGTGAGTGAGAGAGAGAGGAGCACGTGGGAGGAAGCGTCGGACACAAATATCCAGAGAAACCCTAAATGACTTAATAAATGATAGTTTTTTAGCGCATCTGACGTTTGTCGGATGATGTGTATCCGACGGTGGACGCCTCTTTCCACTTCGTGACGCCCTAGAATTTACCGAATGTCGTGGCACGGTACAGTACCGAACTAAAATCGGCTAAATTACTCGTAGCGTATCGTTTAGCAAACGATACAGGTCGATAAATGTGTGTAACTTTGACGTTTGAATACTACACCGTGAATCGTAATTAGCGTAGATAAATAATTAGTGCAAAAAAATAATTAGTGTTAACAACTCTAATTTGGGTTTTTTTGTTTTCTCAAAAAAAAAAAATTACTCTAATTTATCGATAACTCTAATTTGGGTTTCTTTCTGTAATAGCTTTCCGCGCTGAACATCTTTCGCGTCATTATGACGTTTGCACTAGGCGGTTTTTGAAAACGCAGTTACATGATAACGCCCTGTATTAAATTTTTTTTTGTCTGTTTTTTCTTAATAAGTACAGTTTTGCACGGTCAGACACTGACCGCACGCCACACTATTTAAAACGGCAATACATTAGAGTTGTTAACGCGAAATTCAAAAGTACCTTAAATAATGTAAAGAAAAAATTATAGTTATTTACTCTATTTAAGGTTTAAGGGTCAAAATTCGGGGTGACGGAATTAGCGTTAATAACACTAATTACGATTCACGGTGTACAGTACACCTTTCAGTTTCATCGTTACTAGAGTTAAAAGGGGTTTTAAGACGCAAAATCATACATCAATAACGTGGCCAAATGGTGGCCACAACGGCACACGTGGCAAAAACATAAGTTAACACGATTAAATTCAATAAATTATTAACTCTAATAATAATTCACCTTCTCTAATGGCGATGGGCGTTGTAGCCTTGTAGTATATTACACCGTCAATCGCTATTCTCGGTGTACTGTACCTATCGCTAAGACTTATGATAGAGCTAATCATTCTAATTCGAGTGAGTGTTTTTTTTATCTGAAATCGTAGATTACTGTTAACAATATTGTTAGTTAAGTGGCTCACAATAATCCTCGTGGAACTACATAATAAAGTGTGGTTAATACTAATAAATTGTTATCTCTAATAACTCAACTTTAACGGCAATGGAAGGTATATCATAGTGTAGTGCATCCCAATTCCCAAAAAAGTGCTATTACATTTCAAAGCGGGAAGCGTGCGGTAGAATGAATGCAGTGCATTGTGTGAATAACAATTAAGGTACAATCCCTACACCTTTCTAGTGAAGATTTTGATTTCCCGTGATACCACCGATATATCGGGTCCCTTGAAGTTAAAAAAGATCAATAACTAAATATTAGCATGTTCTCTCCAACTGGGAGGCACACATGTTATGCAAGATTGAAAGTAGTATAGACTCGATCCGTCTCATTGTATAGTTGTGTTTCAACAACACGAAATGAAAAAAAAACAAAACAAACTATAAGAGTGAAATGACATAGAACACAGGTGGTTCTATGTGTCTCTCTTTCTGTTGGCCAGATGGCACCATCATTTCGTTTTGATAATATCTTTTGTTGATTGGCAAAAATTGTCGTGTGTTGCGCATGAAGTTATCGGTTCGAGTCGAAAAATATCTTTTGTTGATTGGCAAAAATTGTCATGTGTTGCGCATGAAGTTATCGGTTCGATCCGTTCGCCTCCAAGACAAAATAATGCCGCATTAAAACAATCCATTCATCGACTCAAAAGGAGTGTGAAGTTGAAAAGGATAAAGTTCTTTGTTCTTTTTCTCTTTTTCTTATGCATGTTTTTTTCTATGTAACCATGTTGGAAAGTTATAATCACACCACATTAACAACGATAATGAATACCACCAAAAGCAAATCACATCGATCAGTTGAGTGTCGACAACTTATGTGACTTCTTGTCGCATGTTTTTTCTGTACAAAAGCAACTGAGCGTTTCTAAAAAGTTATCTCAAATTTACTCTCTCTCACTTTCCCTCACTTCCTCACTCACTTTCTCACTCACTTTCCCAATTCACTAATCCATTCTCTTCTTTTACTACTTCATACACTTGTGGAAACCAAGGGAGGAAAAACCACCATACTCCCAGCCACCTCTGCCGCTTTCTCCACCCCATATAGACGCTCCACTAAAGACAAAGCAAACTCCATAGCTGTTCCCGGACCTCGACTTGTCGTCAACAAACCGTCCATTACTACTCGCGCCTCGACCGCAGTCTTGTCCGGCAGAAAGGACGAAAACGCAGGATGAGAGGTCGCTTTTTTACCCTGTGGAAAAAAAAGTGAAATACGTAAAAACCTAAATTCGTAAAAACCTAAAATTGTACAAATCTAAAATTGTAAAAACCTAAAAGTATAAAAACCTAAAATTGTAAACTTGTCTTTAACTTGGAAAAGTTTCGGATTTTGGGAAAACCAGAATATGTAGAAAAATTGAAATTTAGAAGGAACCAAAATCGTAAATAAGCCAAAATCGGAAGAGTCAAAATTGGAAAAAGCCAAAATTGAAGTACAAATCAGATCAATATAAAGGGAAACAAAGACATTTCCCAAGTAAAAGTTGCAAAAGGATCAAGTTGTTATGTTGACGAGAGTGTTTTGCTTCTCTTTTCACGATATTCAATATGAGGTTTTTGGGGTGACCAATCTGCTAACGTTAAGATAACGTTTTTAGTGTGATATCAATTGATTAACGTAAATAACACAATTTCACTGAGAAGAGAATATAGCTGATGTGAAAGCTGCAATCAGAAGTGAAGTTTTTCTAAAATCTGACGGTCGATTGGACTTCAAAATTTTGTCGTTTTGTGCGACAATAAATTCCAGGTCTGGCGGGCGACACCAACTCCCACTCTTTCTCCCTCTTCCCGCTCCCTCTGCCCTCCCCCCTCTCTCTCTTCCCTCTCACTCTCTCCCCTCTTTCTCTCCCTCCCCCCTGTCCAAACCTTTGTAAACCTTCCGTGCGATGAAACATCTAGAAAGGTTCATTCGCAATACTAACATGTACAAATAAATCGACCTTTTCTATAAGTTGATAAGTCGATACACTGATATCGTGACTAATCGAGCGAAAATTCTTTCAATAAGCAGCAGTACTGTAACAACCACTCCTATGAACTTTCAATAAATTGGTCAAGTGAGCTTTTAAACCCTAGATAAAAGTTAAAAAATTTGAAAAAAACTCATACGTTTGTCTTATGACGACAAATGCTCTGACGACAAATGCTCTTCGTCGATAGAAAGCTTTGAGCCTGTACTTTTTGTAGATAATATACTGTGAAGTTGAAATATCTTAAAAAAGAGTCGCCGGAATTTTAATATTTGGGACGTAAAATAAAAATTATTGAACCAGCTTCGAGTTGAACAGGATGGCTATTACGGTAGTTAAAAACAAAGAAAAAAAACTGATGGTTCTGAGAGGAGAGAGTTGAAAGAGTTTGTTTAGCAAAACCAGAGCTAAAATGTAAAAGCCGAATCAATTCGTCGTGTATTCAGTCGCGATCTCACAAGGAAAGAGTGAGAAAAGAAACGAATTAAAAAAAAAGAAAAGGAAAGAAAGGAAAACAAAAGAAGAGAGAAAAGTCCAAACTCGTCACGTATACTCACCTCAAGGAAGCCATGTGTATGCAAAACAACAGCTGGCGCAGCACAAATGGCCGCAGAAAGTCGTCTTTTCTGAGACTGTTCCTCAAGGATGGCAGTGAGTTCCTTCGAGTCTCTCAGTCTTTCAGCTCCGGGCATGCCTCCCTACAAACAGACTCACTTTCCCCTCTCCATGAGACTTTCATTTCGGACCAAAACTATTCAAATCCCTCATTGGTAAACTGCAGAGAAGAAAAAATTGAACACTTCTCATTCTTTCCTTCCTATTTTGTCATTTGTGAAATGCATTCTTTTCCTGAATGATCACTAAATCATAAAAAATGAACTCGCGAAATAAAAGTTTAGGACGCCTATAGGGAATTAGGATGAGACAGCTCAAATACATCTCATCCATTTAGATTTACTCTTCTACCACTGCTCATCATTATTAGTAATAGATATTTTTCGGGCACTCAGACGTCTTTAAGCAAAACCTTTAACGCTTGGATTATCCTTTTTTAGGGAAGCTTTCAAAAGATAATGATCTCACTTTCGATGGTGTCACGATGGAAAATGAGAAAATACTCTGACGAGAAAAAGTACTTTTGAGCGCCCAAAAATGTTTCACACTAGTAACAGTGATGGGCCGTATAGCAAATAAGAACTTATCTCTTTCGAGGCTTTGTTTCAATGTTTTTGTCTTTTGTCCACGAGGAAAACAGAAATATTTGTAGCAAAGTCACATGCCCTTCTACTGTTTAAATAACCACATAACTTTACAATATAAAAAATAAAAAACCATATCAAATAGACACACAACTCCAAAACTCCACAACCAAAATGTATGGACAGAGGAGGTTGTCAGAAAACTATCAAAATGCTATTCAAGAAACCAGGTAGAAATCAATATCCAACAAATTTTAGTGTGCTAACAAATACAATTTCCTCATTCGGAAGGGATAGATCAATGATAAGATTCTCTTCCGTACCACGTTATATAAAGGACCTTTTAGAGAATTTCCTAGAGTTTCTTACGGTATTTTATGGTGTTTTTAGGCTTTATAAGGTTTCCTTAGGAGAACTTTTTAGGGTTTCCCAAGGTTATTCAGGGTTTTTAAAGGTTTTGTAAAGTAGTTAAGGTTTTTTAATAAGATTTTCTTTTGTACTGTACCAAGTACGACCAAGTTGTACGTACCGGAATCACAACTAGGTCAAACTCCTTGTTTTGCACATCTTGAATTGCCACGTCAGCAACAATCTTGACTTTCCGAGACGCCTCAATTTGCAAACTTTCTTCCACTGACGCCACAATAACCGAGGCTCCCACCCTTCTCAAAACATCAATAACAATTATCGCCTCCATTTCTTCGGAGCCGTTGGCAATTGGAACCAATACCTGCAATGATTGTTTCGAAAATTGGGAAAATTCAGAGACTTACATTGACTTGCAATGCTTCTTATGGTCAGGACTACCTCTGGTATTTGACTATACCTTTTCACCGGTTTTGTTTTATTTACGTATACGTTTGAAACAGCAATTCAAGACTTTGAAAGCATATTTTGGTCTCCGAACCATAAATGTGCAACAACAACTGGGAGTACTATCTCTGGTTTACCTACCCGTGTATTATAACCAAAAAGAAAAAAACTATGCATGAATAGCATGGGATGGCCACATATAATAGCATGGGATGGCCACATATAGTAATTCAAATTGACTTAAAGTAGATAAGTGGCTAAAATTGAGCCACGTATTCTAACAATAATTCAGTGTAGTTAATAAGACTACGACCCCTTTTAACTCTAACGAAAGGTATTTTTTATCAAACAGAACTTGAGGTAAGACAAATGCCTAATTATTATATTTTTTCACTGCCATATAGACACCATTTCCCCTTTCCTCTACACTAAAAGAGGGGGGGCCTATACCATTTTCCCAAACATACTCAGTCCACACTAATTACAGTGAGAAATGAGACGACTTCAAAGTCCATGAGATGGCAGTATTCTCTTCCAAACTCTTGGCATTCTGTCCACAATAATTATGGTGAGGAATGCAACGGCTTCAAAATCAGCGCTGGAGAGGGAGAGCGGGAGGGAGAGGGAGATGGAGAGGGAGAGGGAGAGGGAGGGAATTTTCTTTCAAACTCAGAAACTTCACCTTTGGTGGGGTATCTTTGTCGGTTGCCAGTCCAAAAGGAGGGAGGTTATATTCTTTTCGAAAGACATCGTTACCATCGTCCTTTTGCATTACCTGACCCACCGGTGAATTATGTTAATGTAAGATACAGTTCTTTTAGTATACAATGTTTTTAAGACATTTTTTTTTTTACTAAACAATTTTCCAAGTATTTCACGAAATTCAGTTTCTTCCATCGGCTCTACTACTTCCTGTCCTACCTCTCTCTCCTCACCATTAAAAAACAAATAGCCTACTAAAAAACCAAAAACATAAATGATTGTAAAACAAAATCTCCTCAAAGCCTTACCCACGAAACCAAAACATTAGTGATTCTAAAGTACAATTTTCCCCAAATCCCCTCAAATTCCCTGAAATTCCCTTTAGTTTCCCTCAATTCCGTCCCTATCCACGAAAGCCAAAACATAAATGATACTAAAACATCCTCAAATCCTTACCTTAAAAAAATAAGACTTTACAAAAAAGCGTCATTTTTCCCTCTCATCTAAACATAAACGACTCTAAATCAGAATCTTCTGAAGACCTTTATCCACAACAACAAGCACTTAGCACAAAAAAAAAGGAAAAAAAATGGCTTAGTAAAAAGCATTTTCTCTTGTACCATCAGACCTTGAAAAATTCACAACTTTATTAACTTCTTCACAAGAAAAAAGAAAATAATATTAACCAAAAAAAAAAGACTTGTTCAAAAGTATTTCCCCTCTTACCATAGGACCTTTGACCGATTCACAAGTTTCTTGCCCACAAAGCGTTTCCACGAGCTTTAAAGCAAAGTCAAAAGCGGTTCCCGGTCCTCGGCTTGTAACCAAGAAGCCGTCTGTTACCACTCTCTGTTCCGCGAAACTTGGGTCTTGTAACTGACTCACAAACGCAGGATGGGCCGTTGCCTGCCTACAAAACCCCCCTTATAGCATAAGAATAGCACAGAGAAAAAGCATAAAAGAAGTGTAGAAACAACATATAAATTTGATAAAAATTGGATAAGACTTGGATAAAAATTGGATAAAGATTGGATAAGAATTGGGTAAAAAATGGATAAGAAACTTCGCAGGGAAATTAACAGGAAAAATCGGTTGCCTGCCTACAAAATTCCCCCCAATAGCAGAAAAATAGAACGAATACTGCAAAAGCTTAGAGTTAAAACAGCACAAATATGACATAAAAATTGCAGAAAATTTGCATACAATTTGCAAATTACAAGAACACTGCACAAAAATAGCATAAAATAAAAAAACTGTGGCATATTCAACACTTCAAAAATTATGGCTCCTCTAAACACACAAAAAAAACAAAGAAAAAAAAAGGACATAAGGACAGTCCAATAAATACAAACATTCCACTTTTGAAAACGTTTTGTAAAGCTAATAGCCTAAGGAAAGCATATTTTAAGACAGCAACAGTATAGACACACACACACAGACACACACACATATATTTATACATAAATATGTATATAAAAAATTAACCAAATGTTTTTATATTTTTGCAGAGAAGCTCATGAATGTGGTTTCCTAGGGTAAATCAACAACCCAATATCGCAAGAAACCCATGTTTCCAAAGAGATGGAAAAGCAAGGAAGTCTCAACAAGAAAAACTCCAAATAAACAAATTTTATACGTAGAAAGCTCATCTTCAAGCCTTAAACCAAAGTCACACATGAGATATAATCGAAAGTAAGCAAATTTTTCGATACAAAATCATAAATTACGGATCAACGTCTTGCTTTGTTTCACAAGCACATTCGTATGCTTTTGCAATCTAAGAACCAATACGAAATTCAATTTATCAAATCAAGAGATAACCAATGATACGGTTTAACAAAGGAGTAACAACAAGAGATAACCAGCCATACTTTTTAACAAAACAACAATTACAAGAGGTAACTGAAGATGACGTTAAACAAAGCAATAACAACAAGAGGCAACCAATGATACCTTCTAACAAATCAATAATAACAAGAGGTAACGAGAATGCAATCTTGTTTCACCTGCTTGCCTTCTAAGAGACCCCATGGTTGTAATACGACCGCGGGAGCGGCACAGATGGCGGCATAGAACCGTTTTTCCTGTACTTGCTTTTCCACAATTCGCTTTAATGGAAGACTGTCTCTCAGTCTCTCCGCCCCTGGCATTCCACCCTAAACCCGTTCCACAGGGCTTTTCATTAGCAGAAAAAAACTTATTTGGCATATACTCAACTGTATTTTGTTGGTATTTAACCAACATTTGGTCAAATATTGGGAAAACCAAAACGTGACCAAAACATGATCAAACAAAGGTGAGTGAGAATATGACTAGTGACCAAACTCCTAATTGCTTTCGTCATCTGAATTAGTCACAGTTTCGGTAATAATAGTCTAGATTACAAGTAACACAAGGAGAAAATTATGGATGCCAATGTGGAAAACGCAATCCAAAAAATAACGAATTGCGAAAGGACATCAGAGAGCGACACATTATCCTAGTGTGTCCTCAATTTCTTTGGATACTACACCGTAAATTTCTAAAACATTAATTCAGTCCCGGGATTTTTTGGCCTCCAAACATAAAATACTACGTAAAAAATACTACATTATTTTTTCATAATAAGCAGTTCATAATCGTCCACGCCATTTGGACCAAAAATAATATTGTTGACACTAAAAAAGTCCTAAAACTAATATTTCTTAACGATAATAGCGATTAACAGTGTAATGGACATATTAATAGAACCAACACTAATAATGGTGGACAGTCATCCACATTCCCTTTACTGATGAGAAAAATTACACTATCAAAATTGACGCTCGTTTTGTGGGTAAAACGCGAGTGATTGTGGAATTCTACGAACAATCATAAGTACCAAAAAACTGTACAATTGTTACAAAACAAGGGTAAATTTTGATAGTGTAATTCCCCTATAAGAAGCTTCCCCCCAACTATACAGCCTGTTGCTACTAGAGTTAGTGAATTATTAGCGTTTAAACTTTATTAGTCTTTGTTTTGCCACGTGGCTCATTTTGGGCTACTAAATAGCGCTGTTAACACTAATTTAGGATTTCGGGTCAAAAAAGCTTGCACTCGAATTATAGTTATTAAGTCTAATAGCGATCGACAGAGTAACGTAAGTTTATTCAGGGAAAAGAGAAGCATCATATGCCCGATACTAAATTGTGTTTAAACCTATGATACTAAATTGTGTTTAAACCTATGATACTAAATTGTGTTTAAACCTCTGATACTAAATTGTGTTTCAACCTACGATACTATATTGTGTTTACACCTATGGTACTTAATTGTGCTTAAACCTACGATACTAAATTATGTTTAAATCTATGATACTAAATTAAGTGTAAATCTATGAGTGGGGGAAAGAGCGAAGCCCTCACGAAGGGTGAAAGAGGGATGGCCACAGAAGGGGGAGGGAAAGAAGGGCCCTACAAGGTGGGAGAGTGAGAGAAGTCCACACAGGAGAGATGATTGAGAAGTGCCCAACACAGGAGGGAGAGGGGAAAACCACACAAGGAGAAAGGGAAAGGAAGGAAACTTAAAAGCAACATTAACACTAGAGTTGTCAGAGGACGATCCGACAAAAAGGCAGATGAATTGGGTTTGAAATTGAACCGACCTCGCCTTTTCAAATAACTTTTAATTTCGGTAAGGGAAAAATACAAAATTTGACTCCATGTGACGTTTGAGAATCACCTATCCAGCGCCTTAAAACGTGTTTTGAACGGTTTGTTAGTTTATCGTCTATTTTTTGCTAGCAAAACTTTAGAACTGATTCGGTTAATCGTTTCGCCATACGTTGGCAAGATTAGTCGTCATGTATTTGAAACCTTTGTTTTTTTTACAAATCTGTAGACTACTTAGAATATTGTTAGAATCTACAGAGTAAACTTTTCAGGGGCCTCTTTGAGGGTCGGTAGTTTCATTTACATTAGTCTTGACAAATCTCCTTATTGACTAACAATCCCTAAATACTTCTTCTCCGAACACAATTGATAAGGAACAACAGTACCCCTTAACTCTAATTCGGCGCCCACAAATTTTGACCCTAAAAAACCTACAATAGAATTTATAACATTAATTGTTTTCTTACGTTAATTAAGGTACCAATAATCGCGAACGCACGTAAAACTGCGCTCAGAATAAAAGGCAAAATGAGATTGTACCTATTTCAGTGTAAAGATATTGATTGCGTATTAATTATACGGGAGAAAACCCAAATTAGAGTTATGAATCAATTAGAGTAAAAGAAGGCGACGGTGTACGATTTGTCAGATTTTGTACTCGAACCTATTTTAGTGTAAAGGTCTTGATCGCAGATTCATTATAGGCGAACTGTACCCAAATTAGAGTTATGAACAAATTAGGGTAAAAGGTTTTTTTCCGAAACACGAAAAATCCAAATTAGAGTTAATAACACTAATTATTTTTTTACACTAATTATTTCTTAACGCTAATAGCGATTCACGGTGTACTCCCCTCTCCTCTCCCCCCCTTTCAATATCTCCCCAAAATTGTAAAACATACAGTAAACAATGAGTAGGCGTCCACAACCACTAGTGTGAACAACATTAATTCTTGCAAAACGCTAGGGTTTTTCTGGGTATTCCTGAATGATAATATGAGCTCGTGTGACTGCCACGCATAGCCACTTATTTGTATGGACTAAAGAAAAAGAACTTGCAGATGGAAGTTGGTGGGCTTTCAATGTACAACAATAACATGTAGCAAAAATACGTATTTTTGTACATACCCACATATTTTTTATTACGCATTTATCGTTGTATAGATGGAAAGTAAACCCTAAAATCAAGCTAACAAAATCTAGTACCTTCATGAAGAGCAAAAAAAGTGATGTGATTTTTGGTATTTTTGCAATTTATGCGGTATGATTGGATTTTTTTTTCCTTTTCTTTTTGATTTGAACCTTTCTTAATTTTGAAAGAATCGAAGGAAATATTTTGAGCTCAGAGAAACAGGACAAGGGTCACATGTTTTTGCTCCCACACTTTTTTTTTTGTTTTTTTAACTTTTTTTAAATCTTGAAAAGATTGAAGAAATTTTGAGCTTATCGGTAACACAACAAAATCATCCGTTTTGAGGCCAACGATTAAGCAGTATAATTGAAGATTATTTTTTAATCTTCTTTACCTTTTCCAAAAAATTCTGAGCTTGAAAAGATTGAAGAAGTTTTGAGATTACCGGTAATACGACAACTCATCCATTTGTGTGGAACATTATTGATTTAATCTCCTTAACTATTTTAGACTTGTTTAAAGTTGAAGAGATTTACGAAAGTCTTTGAGATTTACCGGCAATATAACGAGATCGTATGTTTCTTTTTCACAGTCTCTGATCAGTTTGTCAGCTACCAGCTTGACGTCACAAGAAGTAATTATTTCCAATTTGTCCTCTACTGAAGCCACCGTGACATTTGTCCCAGCCCTTCTCAAAACATCAACGGCAATCACCGCTTCCATCGCCTGGCAGCCATCAGCAACTGAAACTAGCACCTGACATGGAGCACAGTACGCCAAAAATGAGAAACTGAAACTAGCACCTAGCATGGAACACAGCACAACAAAAATGAAGAAACACACTAAATAGTATGTCAAGTTGATGATTCCTATGAAAGACCGTTTCTTAAAAAAACTAAATTTGATGAGCATTTAGCTTTGTCTTAAAGATTTCACTTAAAAAGATAGAGAATTATGGGTTGAATTTACAAAATATGCAGACACTTTAGTTGCAAGAGTTTGTAAAAAACCATTCGGACATGAAATTGCATTATCAACTTTAGAAAAGAAATTTCATACCATCAAAAGAGCGATAAATTGAGCAAGTTTTCAAAAAGACAGGTCAGCAGTGTACAACACATTGCAGAAAAAATGACAAACATGCTCTTCAAAAAGAGACTGTGGAACATTTTAGGCAAAAATTAGGTTTTAAAAAGGTCGATAAAGAGTTCAGAAGGTTTTAAATGGGTTGAGGCAAAAGGATCCCTAACAAGCTTTGCACCTTCTTTTCCATTGCAGTTCCGTTGCCGGAAGATGCCAAAACTGTGCTCGTAGCTCTCTTGAAGGTCGCCTTCCGACTGACACGTGTACGTCCAGAAAAAGGTGGTTCTTTTGAAAAAGGAGTGAAAGGCTTGGAAAGGAGTGAGTTGAGCGCAAACGTTTTGTTATTTCGGGGCAGAGGGACAGGATGGCAATCGGTACGGACAGCGGTTAAAAGATTTAACTGACGTGGCGGGAGAGGAGTTGCTGCAGAGGCCAAAGGAAGTGCCACGCTGGCAGGGTGGGACACGAGAGGAGAGGCGAGGCGAAGGACGACGTGACGGGACGCCATTGGATGATGAGTCATGGGTTTCGAGCGGAGCGTTCCATGGCGGAAAACTCGGTTAAAGGAGCACGGAAACGTGTACGGTTGGCCAGAATTCGTACAATTCTGGCGAACCAATGAAAATAGTGATCCGTGCCCAGTTAATGCGTCAATGGGTTGAATTGCTAAATCGTTATTCATGCCACATTAAACGGTGCGGTCAATGGAAATCATGCATGACGCACGTATGGATAGTCATAGTGCATAAGGTACAAGAAGACATTTGTTCGCACATGGAAATGATCGAAAGCGTGAGCCTTTATGCCACGTCATTATTCCGGCATCTCTTGGGGATCCTGCTACAGCTGCCAGCTCAGGATGAGTATCTAAGCGATTGTGCCACGTCAAAGAGATCTTTCAGGCAGAAAAAACTATAAATATAGAAAAAGTATGGAATTAGTGCTGATGGCCACTGAAAAAAGAGTTGAATCTCAAATCTGTTTAAGCAAAGGCGACCGACAATTTTGATGTGTATTCGAATCACAGGCCATATACATTCGTCCATACATGCCGTACTACTGCTCTCTCTGGCCGCGGAAAAGTCATCCGTACCTCCAGTCATGTACTTTTCTGAAAGAAAATCGTCATTCGTCATCTTTTGATAGGTCCTATTGGAGATTGTCTTGCGTCAGCCTCCCGTGTCTCAGGGATGAATAGGCCCACCTGGGACCACGAAAACCTATCCAACCAGCTTCGCCTGCCCGAATTTCAAGCTTCAAAAAGGAAAAAAAAAAAAAAAACTGTATCACCAACCAGCCGTAACCGGAAAAATATTCCGTACAAAAATTTGACCTGACCGTAGCGTAGCCGACCGCAAATGCGTTTTATGCCCATCTTTTTTGTAATAGCGTTTGTATTATCGTATCACAGATACGATATATCGCGATGCAGTATACATTGCACTGGGGCTCGTAATTGATTCCACTGATTACGCGATACGAGCGGGGGGTAATACTGAATACCGACACCCTGTACCCCGCTCGTTCTGTGCCGAAAATCTGCCGAAGTCAAAAAGAACCTCAAAAGTACAAAACGTCTGACGGACTGAGAGCCGAAAGTGTACGGCAACCTATGATACGGACAAAGCAATCACGCAGGCAATTACTACGACACGTATACAACAGTACAGTAACATGATCTAGGATTTCTGCTGCCGCATTTTCGGAAATCGTGGCCGTCCATGTTGTTTGCGCGGATATGGACGGTTGGAGGCTCAGTATTCCTATTTTTTCCCACCCGTGCATCAAATATCGATATCGATACGGAAAGCTGTGCTATAATGCGTATCGATTTTCCCCATATCGAATATTGGTAAAATGTCCTCGACGTACAGCACTGCTGCAGTTTTGAAACATTCCTGCCCTGAAAACCTTCCTGACAAAATATATCTTTTTCAGGCATTCGGGCAGATGAAACAATTTCCCTGTACTTTATGTAGCGTCACAGCTGAAACAGATGGTACAGCCCTCTTTGTTCAAAAAGCACGATCTCAGATATTTGCGTTATTTTCTGAACTTCGATCTTGCAAGCGCTTTGGAGGATTGCCTTCCCCGAAACTCTTCTCTCCTGAGCTCCTTATAATATCTAGCTTCTCGCAAGACGAAAATTCTTTTTGAACCTCCACATACATCTTTTCAGTGCGGAAATGGCTCCCATAGATAGAATCAGTCGTCTTTTGTCGCATTTACAGCCAGTAGGAGACCAACAACAGGTAAATGAGGTTTAGGTTTATCCATAGTGTTGCTCTTACTTTCTCACTTATTAGTCACAAACTAACTGAATACTTTCTTCTTGTTGGTGTACGTTTGCCTTACTGATTCTTTTTGATTCTTTTTCTTTTCCTATTGCTGTTTCTCTTCTTTATTTTTTTTAAATTTCCTCAGTTAAGCAGTTTGTCTTGTAAATATACCGTTTCCTTGCGAAAAGTACTGAAGAAATACAGTCTAATCAATATCATGTTAATAATAAAGGCATGTTTCTAAAGCAGTTTGGATTTTGGATTTCAAAGCGTAACCATGTTAGATAGAGTTTTTTTATTATTTTGAATGTGCACAGGCATATATGTAGAAAAAGGTTTGATTTGAATGTCTCCAATTATCTGATTTCACTCAAGTAACAATAACCTTTGTCATAAATTTCCTGTGCATGGAACGCTGTTTGGTGACATGTTTTTTTTTTTTTTTGCTTAATTGAAGTGAACCGGTCTCCATATTTGAGCATATCTGAATTATTAAAAGTTTGTTATATTTTTTACCTTTCTTTGCCTTGCCAATCATTTTTTTTTGTATTTGAAAATGACACTCTAACAACTCAACTTTTAAGTTTCCCTTTCTTTGTTTCTAATAACAACTTAAAATATTTCAAGAGTTTTCCCTTCCCTTATCTTACTGCTAATTACTTAATGTTTTTTTTTCAAGTTTAATACCTTTCCCCGTCTTATTAACTTCTTCCCTGCCTTGTTGAAAACAGCTTAAATCTTTCTTTTAAGTTTTGTTATTTCCCTGTCTTATTATGACGTCTCCCTCCCCTGAATGGAGAGTTTGGCATTTTTTCCTTCGAACGACTTAGTTTTTTAAATCTTTCTTCTCTTTCTTATTTATCTTGTCTTGTTACATAAATGTAATGCTCAGTCTTCTCTTTCCCTGTCTTATTAATACCTACTCGTTCAAGTTTTTCCTTCCCCTATCTCATATATCACGTTATGTTTTGAATGCAGAGTCCGGCATCTCTGTTGATGGAGGAAACAAGAGCGCGTGGAGCCGCAAGTGGCTACAAAGTGGCCATTCTTGGGGCCGCCGGCGGCATCGGGCAGCCGCTGGCTCTTTTACTGAAAATGAATCCTCTTATCTCCACTCTCCACTTGTATGACGTGGCAAACACTCCTGGAGTCACTGCTGACCTTAGCCATACTAGCACTTCTGCAGTGGTACGCACACAAGTCATTTAAAGTCTCGTTGGAAGTTGTTGGAATTTGTTCAAATTAAAGTTGTACGTTCATACAGAGTCATGTCAAGTGGTCTAAAATTCATCTAAAGTAATTTCCGTATCGACTTCATATATGCAAAAGCAGAAAAAGGAGAACTGTTTATACAGTCTATTTTTGGAGTGTGAGAAGCTGCCACACTGTTTTGAAGACAACAGGGAATTGAATCTGTTTTTGTCACTTAACCTCTAAAAGACCTTTGCACCTCGACAGTCCCTTTTCTGTCAATTTCGAGACAGCATTTGTCATTGATTGCAAGAGATATTTTTGTGTGTTTATAACGAGTTTTACTTATCCTGTCTATTTGGTTGACTACTCCGTTCACTCTATTTAGCGTAATTCACTCTAATTTGAGTGTGTTTTTTTTTTTTTTTTGCCATTCTTTGTAAATTAGTGTTCATAACACCGTTTAATAAGCAGTCCATAATGAACAATGAGGCAAAACATAATTCAGTGTAGTTCATTACAGTAAAATGTTTGCGCTAACAATTCACTAACGCTAATAGCGATGGATGGTGTATTATGTTGAAAACAGGTCAAAGGCTTTCTTGGAAAGGACCAGCTGGGAGCTGCTCTTGATGGCATGGATTTGGTAGTTATTCCGGCCGGAGTCCCTCGAAAACCTGGAATGACACGGGATGATCTTTTTAATATTAATGCTGGAATAGTAAGGACACTTTGTGAAGGAATTGCAAAGCACTGTCCGAATGCTTTGGTGAATATCATCAGCAATCCTGTCAACTCGACGGTTCCCATTGCAGCTGAAGTTTTCAAAAAAGCGGGAACTTATGACCCGAAAAGACTCCTTGGTGTCACAACTTTGGACGTCGTCCGAGCAAACACTTTTATAGTAAGTTATTTGTCTCTCTCTTCTCTGTTTTCAACACTTAATAGTAAGCTAATAATAAGCTATATGCCTCTCTTCTCTCTCTTTTGAACACTTCTAAATGTAAGTCATTTTCCTCTCTTCTCTCTCTCTTGAGCACTTTTTCAGGATGTTGTTTGCCTCTTTCCTCACTCTTTCTGTTAGAAAGCTGGGCAAAGCTGTGAGAAATGTAAGAATAATTGCTTACTGTTGAGTGGATTGCATTGTAAGAATAGCTAGTTTTGTTAAAATATTTGTGACTTTGGTTCATTTTTGTTTTTTGTGGACTTGACATGCCTTAAAATATTCTCTCTTCAACTCTGAAATTTTCGATTTTGCCTGTTACTGTTTGTGTAAATTGTGGAGTTGGACGTAGAAATATATGTTTCTTATATTTTATCTGTTGCTGATTGCAGCAAGTGCATATTTTTATTCTGTCAATTTAGTGTCGATGTTCTTGGATGCATTCCACTTATCATGCATGAATCACATAATGTCAATTTTAGGCTTTAATCACTTGTAAAATGTAATCATTTTTTTTTTTTTTGTGAATTGATTTTGAAGGCTGAAGTTCTAGGTGTGGATCCCAAGGAAGTAAATGTTCCAGTTGTAGGTGGACATGCGGGTGTAACAATTCTTCCTCTTCTCTCTCAGGTAAGCTTCTAAATGACAAATATGTTGTTGATGGCACTGCCCATATCTATTAGTGCTAAACTTTTTCAGGGTTAAAGACTTGCAACTTTATGTTCAACAAATGGTTTTTCTTTTTGAGGCTAGCAATTGAAACGTAAGGCTTACCTTTTGATCTTGATGTCACGATTGGAAATTGGAAAGTTTATGATGAATTACTTTTGACAGCCCAAAAAATGTTCAACACTAATAGCGCAGGACAGTAAACTTTCTTAGGTTTTTTTGCCGGTGTGGCTTATGAAGGTTTGCAGAACCTGAGTCTTGTTTCAATAACAGAAAACATTTCATATGTGTGTCATCGGCTGTGATTGCATTAAATTAAATTTGCTGACAGGCTGTGAGCTTCTGTCGACATTTAGTAGTGATTTACATGGCCTGTATTTGATAAGCATCTTTAAAAATGTTGGAGTTTCCATAAACAACTTATCGGCATTGTGTGATTTGGTGACTTATGGTGTGAACTCAATATTTTATATTTTCTACATTTGTTTGGAAAATTCAATCATTGAGCAGCTAGCCCCTTTAAACTTTTGTTCCTATCTCAAGAGCGACTGAACTGCCTAAAGCATATATTTCCAAATTGGTAAAAGTAGGGTAAAAAGGCCCACGCCTCGTGTATGATGAAACAAATTTGTATGGTTTTATGCTGAGATTTGTGAAATTTATGCCATGCAGGTGACTCCTCACTTTTCATTCACCAAGGAAGAAACGGAATATTTGACAAACCGCATTCAAAATGGAGGGACAGAGGTCGTCGAGGTAAATTCTTGTCTTTTTCATAATTGTGCGGCTAACGGATTTCTGTCGTTCATAAGAACTTCATGTCTTAAATGTTGCCTTTTGAGACATAGAAACTCTTCATCACTCTAATGTTTTAAATGCAGTGATCCATTTCTTGCTTTCAAACTCTTTTTCTGATTTTTGAGTCTTTTTCTTTTTAATGTAATTTGCAGGCAAAGGCTGGAGCTGGTTCAGCAACTCTGTCCATGGTAAGTATGAGATGGACAGTTTAGGGCTCAGATGTTTTTTCAGTTTCCGTCTGTTTGCCTTTGGTGTGGACCATCTCCTTTGAGAGTGCAGAGGTAGTGATTGTAAGGGAATTTTCAACTGGATTTATTACAGCAATTGAGGTGTATGCGATTTGGTTATACAAAAGTTCCCATAATTGTTTTTGTTTCGTGTTTTTTTAACGATTATAACTCCTAAATCCAATACAACATCCCTAAAAAAGAAGAGAGTTGCCTGATAGTTTCAACCACGCAAATGTTTTATGAGTGTTATTACTTTTATTTGTAGATTAAAGACCAAGGAAGCCGTGCATCAAATTAGTGTTACTAACTCTAATAGAGATTATTGTGTAGTCTGGAGAACCTTTTCAATTCCCAACTTTTTGGTTGTCATTGCCCTCTGGTATGTGTTGGACTTGATTATCCCTAAATTTTTCACTTTTTTTGTTTACAGGCTTTTGCAGCTGCAAAATTTGCTGAAGCGTGCTTACACGGATTGCGAGGAGAGTCAGGGATTGTGGAGTGTGCCTATGTGAACTCTAGTGTAAGTTGCCGTTGTTGTCGTTGTCACTTGAAGAAATTATATGGGTAATTGGGTCAAGCTTTGGCTCACGTGTTGTTTTAAGGTCAAGGTTAAATTCAGGTTAGTGACGTTTATTCGACCACCATGATCAATCGGGGTTAGGTTTTACTTAGTGTTGGCACATCCTTGTTAGAGACCTTGACCTTCTTGGTGTGTGCTTTATCAACCTAAATCTTTGCAATATCTCACCTCTCCCAGAAATTGTCCTTCTGTTGTTGTTGTACTTTGCGCAAGTGACATTTTTATAACAAAGTAGGATGATGGAAGAAAATCCTTAGGACGTAATCATCAATCATTCTGATTTTGTAGTAGTACTTTAGTCAGAAAACTTTTGAGGGTCAGAAAAATTGAATAGTATGGTTTTGCCCGTCAAGTTGTTTATCGATTATTACTGAAGACAACATTAGTCATTTTGTCTTTTCTTTCTGTTTGCTTTTTATCTGCACTATAAATAAGGAGTCAGGCTTGGCAGCGCCAGGTTGTGGTCAAATTGTATGTTTTCTCGACACTTCGAGGACTGAAATTGGAAAACCCGTAACGTTTGAAAAAATGCTGTGACTAAGCAGAAAAAAGGATGGCATTTTTCATATTCTTATTTTTGTTTTTGTATGACTATGGTTGATATTCAGGTAACTGAACATCCCTTCTTTGCATCACGAGTAAGACTTGGACGAAATGGCGTAGAGGAATATCTTCCATTGGGCCCTTTGAACGAGTATGAAAGGTAAGAAGGCTTATGTTTTTCTTACACCGAGTTTTCACACATCTTTTTTTTTGGAAATGTATAGCTTTCTGCTTTAAACTTTCATGAAGGTTCAAAAAATTGATCTCATTATGTGCACAATAATGAGAATTTAATTATGGGGATGGAATAGAAATGACAGCTATGTTACTGTCTCCTTAAAAATAAGGCAATTGTAGCCTAGGCTGTAATATGGAGGAAGCAGGAACTAAGTTGTAGTTTATTCAATTTTTCTTCCCATTCAACTGTAGTGTGTACATATCAAACAATCAGGTACGTATAGAAAAACCTATTAGCACTGCATAGTGAATGAGTTATTTCTTTCCTTTTCAGTTGTAACTAATCATGGAATTATAGAGTAAGACTATGTTTTGCCTTCTTTAATGTTCCGGTGCAATGCCTTTTTTGTCAACATCAGTACCACCACTACCACCATTACTACTATCACTACCTCTATTACTACTATCACTACCACTATTACTGCTATCACTATCACTATTACTGCTATCGCTACCACTATTACTACTATCACTACCACTATTACTGCTATCGCTACCACTATTACTACTATCACTACCACTATTGGTGAAAGAGAGAGGGAATCTCTTTTCTCATGTACGATTGTTGAAATGCCTCTTTGAATTTTTCTCAGGGCTGGTTTGGAGAAAATGAAATCGGAGCTTAAGGGCAGTATCGAGAAGGGAGTGGTTTTTGCAAGTAAGTAGACGAGACGAGCTTTGGAAATATGCTTTGGCGACCTTTCTATGGGAAAGTCCCAGTAGTTAGTCCTGGCATCTTAAGCTTTTGGAAACCGTTGTTACTTGAGACTTGATTAAATCTCCACCGTGTATTTTAAGATGGGAAGGTAAAGATTAGGAAGGAGGTTCTTGCAGTAGTGGTTTGTGCATTGAAATTGTCATTTTAATAGTAGCTATTTTAAAAAGTGTAGGTTGCCCTTATTCTGTCCAAATGTTTTTCATCACAAGGTTTTGACCAATTTAGCATTTGTGATTTTGACCCTTGGTGCCCAAGCTGAGGCGAAATATATGTTCATATTGTTTGTATTGTTTGTATAATAACTGTGGTTGAGAAATTTTATGATATGGTGATTTTATGCCAAACTATCATTGGTTAACGTTGTCAGTTCAATATGATGTTCATTTTTTTTTGAAATCATTAGACTATACCTAGTGTTCAGCTCTTTTTCATTCTAGTTCATTTTAGTAAAACTCCATGTTTGAGTGTGGTTCTATTCGAATGTGTGTCAAACCAAACCAAAATGATAGAAAACGGTTGAGGAATTGCGGGAACCAATCTGAAACTGGTGAACTTAAAACTTCTTTTTCACATGCCAACGAAGGTATGAGATACCCACATCATGCAAAAAGCATTCTCGATACATGAAATCCGGAATATCCTCTTCTTCTCCACAATATCCGACTTAGGAGGCGACAAAAGACGAGTAGTTTGAGTAAATCTTGGTTGTCACTGTCAAGTTTTTTCAGAAACGAAACACACTCACAGTTACAAAGGTCATCCATCAATGCGTGTTGGCGAACACTATTTATACAGTCTAACTAAGCATTTTGACTGTAGATATACTATCCCGAAGTAGGAAAATATGAGGTGATCTAAGTGGCATAACGCGAATACTGCTAGTGTTGGTTTATGGCTTCACACCATGTGTGGCCATACCAAGGAAGCTCGCACCAAGGATGTTCCTTTATGATAATAATTTTTGTTCCATGTATGTCCACATGTTGGATGTGCGAAAATTGAAGACATGCTCAAAGTACGCACAATATGTAGGTTTTTGCGTATTCTATGGAAACTGTATGGGAGAAAAATTTGCGGCATTTCAAAGTGTTTCGCACATTAAACCTCAAGAATGGACCCACGTGTAGTTGACTGTCGACATACTCCAAACTTATGGGAGTCTAAGGAGATGGACTCTTTTTTAGAGCGTGGTTGTGTGTTCTCTTTATTTCTATTTTCAGATTCTCTCGATTAGTTTTTGGAAATTTATTCCCTTTGCATTTTAATTATGCAATATTTGTCCACATGTGCAATTTTATACCATGTCCTTAACATTTAGTTTCGTCTCGTGTTCCTTCACCTTTATTATTCTGGGTGTTGCAATGGATGAGTTTGTCCGTACTTGCGCTCGACGTGCTTTCGAGCGCCGAGGACCAGGGAGCCCTCCTCCTTCGGTCCTTACTTCTTTTTATCGTCAACGCTTATCTGTGGCTTTACAACGAGTGCAAGCTTCTATTCTCCTCCGATCGGCTGTTGCGGCTATGGATCGTCGCCGGGTTCCGGAACTCCCTCAACGTGCTCCCCCGGGATGGGGGGACTTACGGGGTTGCTTTTCGTAGTTATTTAATTAGGTTGGGGTTGGGGTTGTAGTTCTGGCTTTGTCAATTGTCGTGCTTTTCATTTTGAGTTTGGGTGCTTTTATTTTCCTGGTTGTTGTTTTCTTTTTGTTTTTGTTTTTGTTGTGCTGTTATTTTATTCCCCTGCTGGTAGTTTTTCAGTTTCGGCCATGCCACCCCTTTTGTACCCCCGGACTCAGATGGTTTACCATCGTGCATTTTAATATATCCTGCGTTTTTTTTTATTTTTTTTCATTTCACCCAGATGGTTTACCATCGAGCTTTTAAATAAAGTCGGCTTGGGATATGCACTAAAACGTACTTCATTCACGCTAAATTATAATAATGTGAATTCAGTGACGTCAGATTTTGTTGATACACGCATAAGTGGAAATAAGGGAAATAATTAGTGTGGAAATAGGGATTGAAGCCAGTGCTATTTCCATTATTGGGAGGGGAGGGGAGAGGGGAGAGGGGAGGCCAGAGGGGAGAGGTTAGAAGAAAGAGATGAAGCGGAAAAATTATGATTATTTGGATCCTGTAACTACCCGAACACAATAGTAACTATTATTAATAGTACTTATAACAATTGATTGAGGGTGTGCCGTTCCATCAGGAAATTATGTAATCGTAGAGCCAGCTTTACGGGCTGTTATAAATTAGACGATGTTCCATCGCGTAGAGCCTGTAAACCACGTGTTCTAAATTGAGTGGCACCATGTAAGTTAAGATCCGCAATTGAATATCCTTAAAGATTTTGCATACCAACAAACTTAAATTGAAATCTTCATTTGCGTACCATGTACCTGCATACCAAGTCATCATACGACATAACTTTTGTACTTTTTGCAGACACCAGTCTTGTACGTCAGCTCGTTTATTAGGGTTCCTATTTCTGAACATGACGAAAGACCTTTGCCAGGAATAGTGTGGCGAAAGAGCATCGCCAGAAATAGTGCAACGAAGGAGCATTACGAGAGTATTTTTTTATTTTCGCTTGCATTTTGTAAGGTACATATCATGTGCAAAATTTGGGAATTCCATTGGTAGTCCATCAAGATACGTAGCTTAATCGCCCGGCGTGTCACAACTCTTTTTTTTCTGTAGCTGACAACCCACCTCGATGTGGGTTGTCACCTACAGAAAAAAATCAAGCAAATGCCTCACGAATGAATATCCGACGGTCAATTGTTACCTCCCAGACCTTCGGAGAGTATTGGCAAGATTCTTTGTAATGTTCTTTGCGCATAAAAACAAAATAAGCGGTACGGCCTTGTACAGATAGGTGCGGATTTCTGTAAACTACCCCGCCTTTTTGTCTAATGGAACGCCACCCTTACTGTTAAAGGTTTAAGTTGCATCGTCCTCAAAATATAGCTTCTGAATTTGCTTTCCGGGCAGAAAAATTGATATAATCACTAAATTGATGCGTTACGATGATAAAGGACAAAGTATTTGTTTTACGAGAATCCATTAAACATCCAGGCTCACAAGGAAAAATTCCAAAACCCGGAAAGAAAGATGAATCCAAATTCCTTCTATATACACGTCCTATTCTAAGCAACACTGAATCTCTACTTGAGTCATATCTACTACTATATGAATATTCCTTGCATTAAAAGCCATGAAAATTTAAAAGCTAGGAATACGCTCCCAGTCCAAAGCTTTCCACAACTTTCCACATGACTCTCACCACTTTTTGGAAAACCTCTCCCTCCCCCCTTCCACAATTTCGTGGGAAAAAACACTTTTCTCTCACTCGTCCTCCAACTTTTGTCTTCGATTTTAAGAAAAAAAACATGATTATAGTCACATCATCACTTTGTTGACTAACCTCTAGAGGTTCGAAACCATGTCCATACATACTATAACGGATTTAAGTCTCTCGACTATTTTTTTTACAAAAACCTGTTCCTCGCATTGCATCCAGGACATGGAGATTCTGTCGAATGTCCTCGTTTTAGCATATTCCTCCATTTATCTTTAATGTCAACAGACGTCCGAGAGGGATTTAACATATCTTGTCCACTAACACGTATCCTCTCCCATCTCGCCGAATGTTTCTTTACTGCGCTCTGCACGGTCACAAAAGAGCCTCGAGTTTGAAAAAATATCATCTTAAAGGGTTGTGTTTTTATTACACATATAGCAAAAGATAAAAATAAAAAAAGGAGAGTCTACTTTGTACGAGGTGATTGACTACCGCAACGACTAGAACAAGTAGATAAATGCATGGTAAATTTTTTAGGGTAAATTCAAATAGCCATTTCAGTGAGTAACACATGGGTTTTATCGCATTTCATTTACCAATCTTCGAATTAAAAACGTTATGTCCTCAAAACATGATTATTTTCTCAACTATGGTTTGTAACTTACATGTAAGAAATCTTCCTCGCTTGCACTCCATGGAACTGTTTGGCGCCGTTGTCGATTCCTGAAAACAAAAAAAACATAGAACTCCCCTGAATTGGCAATATCTTCTACACTTTCAAAAAACACTCGAGTGCACCTCGCTCGAGAATTTACTTTAAACAAAAAAACCAATCTGTACCGAGATTTCCAATACATCCTCAAAAAAGAAGGAAAAGTTGAAACACGATATCGGATAGAGAGGAATCTAACTAACAGAAAGAAGTTAGAAGTTCCTGGCTAATGAACAAGGAAAATAGTACGGAAATCTAGATAATTCTTAAGTGGATAAGTTAAGTACACCATTAAAAACATTAATTCGGTGTTGATTTTTGCTGCCCTTTTGATTAAAGAAAAAAAATCACCCTAAATATGGATACAGTCAGATATAATCCATATTAGCCTCACTGAAATTGAAATAATAACCCACACTTCTCAAAAAAACTCTTTAGTAAAAATGATACACGGAGTATCTTACAATCTTGGGTTCAAAAATAATTAAAGCCTGGAATAAGACATTCGGTATTAATAAGGTATTATTACTACAGTTCTGTATTGTATCAAAAAGTATCGTGGGATTTTCGATGTGCTACACAGCTCTACGAGTTACGCTAATAATTCACTTGGAAACCCGTACTACTAATTTGAGAGTTGTACCACTGCTTTAGAAATCTGTACTATAGTTTGGGAATCTGTAGCACCAATTTACGAATCTGTACTTTATTTTGAGTATCTGTACTGCTTATTTTAAAAGGAATACTGATTTTTACTTTATTTTGAGTATCTGGACTGCTTTTTTTATGATGTATACTGATTTGAGAATCTTTGTTAGAAGGTGTATTTCCTTAGGAAGATAAGTTATGTTCTTGTAAGACTTTCTTTCTTCAGTCATTCACTTCATAAACTGAAAAATCCCAGCGACCCATTTAAGTAAGTTGCGTAAACGAGAGAAATTGCTAAAAAGAAGTTAGAAATTGAGATTTAGTACCACGAATCGACACTTTTCACACAATGGAAATGGACCAAATAACACCTTTTCTCCTTTGCTGAGCCCACACTCACCTTCTCTCCCTTCCTTCCGTAGTCCTTCCCTCCTCCGTCTGTGGCCCTCTCTCCCCTCCCGCTGGAGGTTCTACTGCCTGCACCTCCTCCCTCTGTGGGTATCTCTCTCCGCCATCTGTTCCCTCCCCCTTGCTCAAATCACTTTCTTCCTGTTGCTCACCATCCTTATCTTTTAACTCACCTCCCTCTCCTCCTCCTCCTCCTCTTCCTCCTCTTCCTCTTCCTCCTCTTCCTCCTCCTCTTCCTCCTCCTCTTCCGCCTCCTCCCTCTCCTCCTCCTCCTCCTTCGAGAATTCCCACCTCCTCTTGTTCTTCTTGATAATAAACCCCTCCCCTCCAATCTCTAGACTTACCCTCCTCCCATTTCTTCCTCTGAACCCTAACTGAGGCTGTCTGAATCTGAGTCTGAGGAGGTATTTGCATCGACGGAACCCCTAAACCCCCTTTTTCAAAAACTCTTCCCGAAATTCCTGCGAGACTCTTTCTCCCTGTGAGACTCTTTCTCCCTGCGAGACTCTCTCTCCCTTCCAAACCAATTTCAGCCGGAATTCGCAGACTTTCGGTTTCCTTCGTACGACCACTGACTACCAAGTTTTCTTTTCCGTTCGCCCCTTGTCCCCTCTGGTCTTCAACTCCTCCCTCGATTTCATGATTTCCTTCCTCATCTCCATCCTGGGAGTCCATTCGTGAATCAAAGTTTCTCAGGTTTGTATCCTCCTCCTCGCTAAGGATTCCCTTCCTCTTTAAACCTCGAGTGTGGCCCTTTCCTGAAGTCATTTCCATCTGTTTATTGGGAGTTAAACTTTTAAAAGATAAGCTTTTTCCTGTGGTTTTTGGCTCCAATTTAGTGTCAGTTTTCGCAATTATTCTTGCAGATTTTTGCTTTTTTGGACAATATTTACACCGCCAATCCTCTCCCTCTTCTATTATTTCTTTATAACCACAAGAACTACACAATATCTGTACTTGAGTTTTTCGAAGATCAAAATCCTCGGTCCTGAGATTGCTAAAATCCGTTATGTTCCCAGTTCCGTCCTCTGTTTCTGTGATTTCCTCCCTAACAATCCTCTCCTTCCTAACGGTCGTTTGTCTTTGACTCCCATCCCTGTCCTTAGAGTTTTCTCCTTGTAAAAACTTCTTGCCCAATTCGTCACTAAATTCCTCTTCAATTGAATCTTCCTTATCACTCAATTTTGAATCCATACTCTTATATTTCCCCTCGATTTTTTCCTTTTGTACGAACAATTCGGTTGTACTCTTTCGTACCACCTTAAAGTTTGTTTTGGACTTATCATTCCTTCTCTCTTCCTTCTTTCTTTTCTCTTCTCCTTCATCCGCACCCGATTCGGGAGGCCTCCCTAAAGCCTCAGGTCCCTCATTCATCTCCTCAAAGTCTAAATCAAAAGACCTAAATCTCGGATTGACAGATTTTTTTGGTGGTCCAGGACTCAAATTCTCCCCTTTCCCTCCTCCTTTTGAAGTCTCCCCTTTCCCTCCTCCTTTTGAAGTCTCCCCTTTCCCTCCTCCTTTTGAAGTCTCCCCTTTCCCTCTTCCTTTTGAAGTCTCTCTTTTTCCTCCTCCTTTTGAAGTCTCACCTGCTCCAATCGCCTTCCTCGAGGTTTTCTGCTTTTGTTCTACACCATTTTTTGCCTCACCTGAATGTGAAAAAGTAAAATTGGTGCCATTTGGGTGGTTTTCTCGACTAATTCGTTCTGTTTCGATGCGATCATTCCAGGATCTCTCTTCCTCCCAGGGTTCCCTATCTCTTTCTTGTATAGTGTTTTCTCTTCTTCCTGTGAAACCCTGTCATTCACGCAAGTGCTCAAAGTCATCCAAAACCATCCTCTCTCTGTTAGCAAAAAAAAAAAAAACATTTTTTCATTTATTTTTGCAAACCATTTGCATTAATCTCTAGATCCAAAGCTTCTCAATTCTTCAACTTGGCCCGTGTCAGAACTAAACTGCCCATCACTAGTAGAGTTAAACATTTGTCAGGCACTCAAACGTATTTTTTCACGTCATATTTTTTTCTGATTTCCAACAATGACATCACGATCGAAAATTGAGACTGTTACCTTTGGATTGCTACCCTAAAAAAAGACATCCAATGGTTAACAGTGAAATTAACGACATTTGAGTGCCCAAAAAATGTCTAACACTAATAACGATGGGCAGTGCAGTCTACTTCTACATTATACTTACATTTTGATCCAAAATGTTAATTAAAAACAACCAACATGAATTTTTACCTCCATCTCTCACCATTACAAGAATGAGTCATGGAACTTGAAGAAACTAACACTACCGACAAATAATTCAGTTTCGAGAATCCCTACGGACCCAAAAAACACCATCATTTTCACAGACTTCCAACAACTTCCACTGAAATTAGAGTTCAGAGATATTTAGTGTGGGGGTTATTCTACTGGTGTTGTTTCTAATCATAGGTCCGACCGAGATGGAAAATTGGTAATCGCTTACCAAATTAGCGTTAGAAAAGAGCAATTAGTACTATTAACGCTATTTTACGTTCAAAGGTAAAAAAAACCCGCCCCCGAATTAGTGTTATTAACACTGATAACGATTCGCGGCACAGTGTAACTGCCAAAATACCAATTATTTCTCACCTTCAGAGAACTAGCTCTTTTGTTTCCATCATTGTTGTAATCTGGCCTCCTGTCTGGACTCCGGCTAGAAGAAGGGTTAAATTCACTCGATAAAGGGACAGGAAGGACATGTTCAGATAAGTTTCCTTGAGAAATTCGAGTATTTGGTTGGTAACGCCCGGTTCTCACATCCCGGGCAAGCTGCGGAAACAGAATTGGAGTAAACGAATGTAATTACCAAAAACTTTTTTCCAACACACATACATTTAACCTTAATGGAATTCAAGTAAAAGAATGTAATTATTGATAAACCTTTTTCCAAAACTTATACTTCGGTCCCGACATAGTTGGGAAGTGCAGAAAATGAGGCAGTGGTATAAGACTTTTAATTCAAAATTTACAGAGTAAAATGCGATACAATTCTAAGTGCAAACAAATTCCAAATCAGAAATGTTTATAAACCCACATTGTTTTGACCTGCGGATGTCGATGTCTTGAGACATACACATAGCTTTAACAATAACCTCAGTAAGTACGAGTGAAAAAAAAAAAAAACATTTCAACATGCCCTTCTGACTTTTCAAGGACCATATTATACACCCATATTACTCCCTCTAGACTAACTATGACAATCTTGTTGACAATGTAGTCCTAAAAAGGTCATAAATTGCTCATCACAGGGCCAAAATTTACAGTTGAAAGTGCAAACTTTTACGAAATAATAGAAACTGAGTACAAACCTGGCGGATGAAAGGTTCCGGCCGTTGCTGCCGTTGCTTATTTACACACTTTATTAGAGACCGGAGATCGTTGAGCAATTGAGGTACGGGATATTTTTGAAGAAAATCTTCCAACCCCTCGTCGTCTCCTTCCAGCTGACCAATAAAACGAAGGACAAGTGTCTAATGTTACTGCATTCTTGTTTTGCAAATACTGATAGAGAGGTAGTACCAAGAAAGTGCGAGGAGGCTGCAAGTTATAACTGGCCTGTATCTTCCTATTATGGTTTTTAAAAAAATGAAATGTAGCCGAAAAATTGGCTATAAAAGATAGGATTTGTGGATAAATATCCATCGAGGGGAATACTAAGTAATTGATTGACATTTTACATCTACTCCATACATTATATTTTTCAGTCTTCCCTCTTGGTTCCCAACAAAGAAAACCGCATGCAGTATGAGTAGCATATTTCAAATTAGGGTAAAAAAAATGGGGGCAGATCAGCACACCTGTGAAATAAAATTATCCACAGACTTTTGCAAAAAACGTTGAATACGGGATTACCTCTAAAACCTTCTCCAGCTCCAGTATCAAATCCTCATTATCGTCTCCAGAAGCCTCTCTGAAAAGAGAAAGACTCTTTTCATAAACTTCCCAATTTGGCTCAGAAGTCTGTTCAACACTATCATCCATTTGCCGTCGAGTACGCAAGTGGCATAATACTACCTGAAATTTGAACATCGAAAACGATTAAGGACATATTCTTTCAAGTGCTTGAAATTTGAACATTGAAAACGATTAATAACATATTCTTTCAAGTGTCTGAAATCGAACATGTTTTAGAACAATTCTTTCAAGGGCCTAGAATTTAAACATCCAAAACATTTAGAGACAAATACTTTCAAGTGCCTGAAATTCAGGCATTGAAAACGAATAATTTCATATTCTTTCAAGTGCTTGAAATTTAACATTGAAAACGATTAAGGACATTCTTTCAAGGGCCTGAAATTTAAACATCGAAACGTATAAGAACATATTCTTTCACGCCAACAATTTGCTACTTAAAAGACATTAACTTTCTGTAGTCTTTTCCATGTCAAACAACTAGATTCCATGTTATATGCTCATCCTTAAGCAATATGAACAAAAACAAAACAATCACTTTCTGTTTCTCCAAACCAGCTGCAAAGGAAAAGAAATGGCAAAATGGTTATTAAATTGTTATAAACACGTTTTGTTTATATCAACCTAGAAAATTAAATTCAATCCATTAGATTTGCACTTTGCATGTGAGTTCCTAAAAACAAAAAAAAACTTCTGATTTCACAAACTGTCATAATAACTACACTGTCCATTGCTATTAAAGTCAATAACACCAATTCGAGAGAGGGATTTACAGACTCAAAATCATCATAAGTTTTAATAACACTTACTTTAAGTGGTCAAAAATGAGCCATGTGGCAAAACATAATTTAGTGTAGTAAAACCTAGTAGAGCGGATAAACTAATAACTCGCTAACTCTAATAGAGATGGCGGTTTATACTGCGCATCCCTAATTACTGTTAATAACAATAATTAGGTTGCACCTTTTTTTGACCAAAAATCACAAAATAGTGTCAACAGCACTATTTAAGGGAGTCCACCACACTGCCCGTCGATAATTATAATTGGAGTGGAGGTTTTTTAAACCCAAAATTGTATAAAAGCGTTGATATCACTAGTTGTTTAAGTGCTCCATGACGAGCTGCATGGCAAAACTTAATTTTGTCTAATCAATACTAGATCTGCTTTTAAATTACAAGTTCACTAACTCTAACAGAGATATAAGGTGTAAAAGTGGGACATCTCACTACATAAATCAGTAAAAGACCTTCTGAATCCGCACTTACACTAATAATTCCCTTCTACTAAAAACGATGGGCAGTGTAGTGTAGAAGAACAATCTCTTACAATTTTTACAAAAAAAAAATCATAACTTTTCTATACAAAAACTGATGAAAGCAATACCTCCATTTGAACACGACGGCATAAGTCTCGAAGAAACTTCTCTTCAATTTGACTGCTGCTGGATATCAAGCTCGAATGTCGAAGGAAATTCACGAGAGTTTCAACCACTGGGAGGACAGCGCTGAGCTGCTGATTATCCACAAACTTCTGAAGGTAATTAACCGCCAGATTCACGTCAGAAAGAGTGGATCGAGGAGTGCCCCCAGCAAGTCCTGCAAGTCCTGCAATTCCAAAATCCCAGGAAACAATCGCTTTCACATTCAGAGAAGTACAAAACAAGAAAAAAGAGGAGAAGAAGAAAAGGAAAGAGAAAAAATAAAAACGAAAAAGAAACAAAAGGAAAGGAAAAAAGAAGGAATTAGAGTGGAATGATTTCAAAGACAATTGCTGCCCTGAACGAAAGTTCACAAGAGGGAGGGAGAGAGAAAGAGGGTGGGGGGTCAAAAAAGGCTCTGGTGGCTCCCAACCTTGAAGAATTCCATTTGAGATGCCTTGGTAGTGAGTTGCCCATTCCAGAGTCCACACGTCGTCCAAACCCTCTTCCTTCTCCATCTGTCTACCCCTTAACCTCTCATCACCCTCACGTATATCTTCTTCTATCCCCTGTTCTACCGCGTTCTCCTTCCCCCTCTACCTCGTGACCTCCCTCCCTCTGTCACCATCTTCCTCACTTCCTCCGTGAACCATCTTTACATCACTCCATTTTCCAGTCGCTACCAGTTTTCCATCCCTCCCTCTCGCGTCCTTTTGGCCTTCCATTTCCGCGTGATCTCCAGTTCTCGTACCATTCCATTATGGTCACAGCACGGCAAGCTTACAGCCGTACAGGAATGACAGTCAGTACTGTACTGTGCTACAGTACTGTAATGTACGACACAGTGCAGTAAAGTACACAGTGTGATAACGTGCATCGTGTCGCACAAATGTCTTCTGCCCATAAAACCGTTTCTCTGCGTGCACACCCCTTTCAGATTGTCAATCCGACGGTTTTTTGTTTATGGATAGCTAAGATTCGTCCTTACAACACGTGTGCAAACTTTCAGTAGTTCAGTGCGAAAAATATTAGCAGGAGGCAGTCAAGGCAAGACTCCGGTAGACTCCGGTGACGACTTCGTATATTCCGTTTAATAACTTACGAATATTTCATTTTCATGCCGATTCCGTACGTAGAGCAGTATTTTAATGGAAAGCCGCACGAAATTCGCTTCAAAGTAGCCGTACGAAATTCGTAAGCAATTAGCCGTACGAAATTTCGGAATAATTTACCCGCACGAAATTTCGACGATGGAAAATCACGCACGGAATGCTGATTTCGTGTGATATTCTCATGAAATTTCCCACTTTTGAATCAAAGGTCTATGAGTTAACAGCACCTACTAAAACATGATGACTACTTCCACCCTAAAGAAACCTACACAATATCAGTACTTACTAAACAAACTAAGGTTCGAAACCATGAAGGTCGTTGATGTGGACTGGTTCTCTTAGCGGAAGGTCGGCAAGGCCACGTCTCTCATTTGCCACCGTACTCCGAGTAGAAAGAGAGTCATAACCGAGTCGTCGGAGGGCAAGTATACACTATAGAATCTGGGTGGTGGAAAGCAACAATGAATCTCGATGGCCAATTGCTCGGTCATTTGGAACCAAACGTTCTTCGAGCACAGTCACAAAAAAGTAGCTAAAAGACTTCTCCAAATACCCATAAATTTCCACAGCTAACAAGACAAAGTGGTTAGCAAGGTCTTAGTGTGCGTAGAAGTCGCTGCATCTAATTTTTCACCACCGTATGTAATTCTCCACGTGAGGACGAATGTGTCCCCGTCGAACCTTTGGCTTATGACATTGCCACGTGACTTATGCAAGTTATTCCCAAATGGGATTGAACTTTGATTCAATGTTAAATTCAATAAAATATTTCGTGATTTTGGAAAGCGAGTGAAAAATATCAGTCTTAATTACTCTAATTAGCATTGTTTTTCACTTGTCGCTGATATTTTTGGAAGAATCCATACAATATAGGGCGGTTACTATTATCGAAATATTGGCAATTCGTAAGGGGCAATATGCACATTAATTATAGAAGGGATTGTTGATGAAATGTATGACAATTAGGATGGTTTCTATAGCAAATATCCACACTATTTTCTAAGTATTTTAATTAAATCGACGATGATTGTCATGTCTTTGGTAAAATTGTTAATATCCACGGCTTCATTTTCCTCCTCTAGGCTTTCTGTTGTGAAAGTTTGAAAAAATCTAGACCTAAACCTAAACCTAAACCTATTATTTTGGGAGAAAGGGATTTTCTGAAAAAGAGGGAGAAAATCAACTTGGGGAGAAAACGAGTGAAGAAAAAACAAATAGAGAGCTTTACAATACAATCTCTCTCTTTCATTTGACTCCCATTCCCTGCCTCACTCCCACCAGAAAAGGACAAATATGGATTTAAACAAAAGAGGGGGAAAAAGGAAAAGAAAGTAACTAAAAAAAAATGAGATACTTTGGGGAGAGACGGCAGAAACGCAGAAAGTTAGCCGGCTGCTTCGTGCATGGAGCTTTTTCAATGGTCAACGGTAGTTAGCAGGTTGGCCGTCAAATGCTGTCACGTCTGCACGGACTTTGTACTATTTTGTACATGCTAACGTGAGCAACGAACCATATTTAATAATTATCACTTCTTCTAGGAATATTGTAATCTGTTTCGGAAATGATAAGCGTCCAAAACATAAGCGCATACGCATTTTGGTTGGGCGTTTAAGGATTAGTACAATGTAAGTACTCAAAAGTACAAACCTGGTACATCTGTGTGAGGATTTGACGGTCAATCCGTCGATAACCTTTGACGTGCGAAAAATTGTCCACCGGCTAATATCCTGCGACGCTTGTGAACGTCGACAGTCATAAAAAAGTAAAACAATCGACACGACCGGTCAAGCGTTACGCTACAAAAACTGCCATGAACACGTGTGAATAAAAGTGTGGGGCGCAAGCCACTTTATTGCGAAATCGCTGAACTTTTTGCCTCTACTGTACTGTAATTTAACAATCTAAATTAACGTAATTTAAAGTATTTTTTTCTCTCACCCTCAAACTTAAAAAAAGTTGAAGGGAGAGCGATAGAGAGAGAGAGTTAAAGGGAGAGGAAGAGAGCAAGTTTTTTTCTCTCTATTCCCCTGCCTTTTTATCTCCTGCTGTGCCTCTGTGCTTTTGTTGTTTCCTTGAAAATCCCTTATAAACCCTAATCAGCTCCAACAATTGAAGAATCCAAGACCTACGGAGCCTGAGTAACACATTAAATAACTAAATAAAAACCCTGAATAACCGTGGGAAAATCTTAATCAGCTTCAGCCACTCACTAGTCCAAGACCTAGGGTGCCCGAGTACCATTTTTAAACTTCGAACGAAAACTGATTCAATGCATGATGGCGAATCCGTACGTCCGTGTATGGAAATGTAAAAAATAATCAAATAGAAAAGTAAGTGCAGTGCAAATTGTGTACAGGTAGAAAACCGTCAAAAAGCTCTAAAAAAATCATAAAAAACCCTAAAAATCCAAGAAAACCTTCAAAACCCCATAAATTCTAGGAAACAGATGCCCTTAGGAAACCCTGGAGAACCCTAGAAACAACAATGCCTGAGGGCAATGGAGCGACTATTTGCCAGCGGTGTCGACAGAACTCCTTGCGAACACAGAATTTCTCCTATCGGTTTTCACCTGCATTGATCAAATTCTTCATTTTTTGCACTGGCTTCCTGTTATGTCACATCCTTCACAACCAAGTGAATCCACCGCAGGTTCATTCCCTTGCGTCTCTGGTACGTCGCTTGTCTTGGCCGATTTTTTGCCGAGTTTTGACCAAGTTTTGCCAGTTTTTGACTTATTTCTGCTCCCTTTCAACCGATTTTTCTCCTTCTACTTCTTTCCCTTTCAAAGCCGTCAGTAGTATTATGAGCACATTTTTTGGTCTTTTGTGTTTATTGCTTGCTTTCTCTTTTGGAGACCACGGTCGTTGTGATTCAAGGAGTGCACAGGAATTAGTGTGGAGCGTAGTTGCTTCAAAAAGGAAGAATGTGTGATAAACGACGCCAATCTTTAATCTAGGCCCTTCATAATGGAAGTAGAAGAAAAGAAAGAAGGAAGGAAGGAAGTAATAGTATGAGCTTCACTAATTTTAGAGCTAGACCTTCACTAATGTTAGAGCTAGAGTTCTTCCTTACAATGAAGTACAAAGCTTCTTCTTAAAGTTAACTTTTACAATTTTCTGACTTAGCGTTTTAGAAGCCATTACTATAAAACCGACTACCTGGTTTCCTCAATTGGATTTAATTGTGATCTTGATAAGCATTGAAAGCTAGGAGTTTTTTTTCTCAATTGCAATTCATAATATCTTTACTTTGTTCTTTTGCGTTGTTATTGATGGGATTTAATCCCAAGTTGTCTCGATTTTTGCAATTAGAGAAATTCAATGGAGAAATAAATACATAACTAGGATCTTCTCAATTGAAGTACAATTGCCGATCGCTGTTTTGTGTGAACCACTCTAATTTGAGGGAGATTTTTTTTTTAACCCAAAATCAGAAATTGGTGTTGATTTAAGTGGCCCATGAAGGGACACACAAAACACATGCCAAGACATGATTTACTGTGGTTAATTTATAATAAAGTGTTACAGCTAATAATTCACTAAGATATTACACGCCTTTAATGCTAATTATTCGCTAACATAATTTAGGGTAGTTAGTTATAATAAAGTGTTAACGTTATAATTCACTAACTCTAGTAGCAATGGGCGGTGTACTTGCCTTTTCAAACGGCTGATAGAAGATGCTCTTGTATCAGGTGGGTGGAGAGGATGTGACTGGGACTGTCAAGACAAATGACAATGGAACACTTTGCGGAGAAGAAAAGGACAAAAATAATTTGTCGAGTGCTGCGGATGGAGTGGAAAAGCTACCTCCGGGCATCATACAGCGTACCTCCGACTTTTACCTGAGACGAATATGGGGAAATCCAGAAGAGGTATCTGCCGATCGTCCAATCGTTGGAGCCTTCGATATACAACCTTTGCCTTGCCGTATATCAGTATGGGCTTCTCCTTTTTAACATGTGTTTGCTTTTTTTGGCTGGGGACAGGATCTCCAATACCGGCAGCGCGGCTTATTGGCAATATCTGCTGGAATTGAGCAGAAGGAGAATGTGGATCGCATAATTTCGAAGGTGAGATTAGGGTGCTTATTTGCCAGTCTTATTTACTTTGCTCATGTTGTTTCATTGTGTACACCATGTATTGTGATTAGCGTCAATGACACTATATTGGTGCCCTTAAATTTTACCCGTCAACCCTAAATTAGTGTCAATGGCACTACTTGTTTTCTTTTTAACGCTCATTCTTTAAACAGTTTAGAATCAGCCACGTCATTTGGAACTGAGTTAGTTAATAACACTAATATAAACCCCACGGTAATAATTCTTTACTCTAATAACGATTCACGGTGTAGTGTAATTTGTCCAGACGGACTAATAACATGGATTTACTACAGTCACACCAACTGAAAATATGATGCTATTTCCTAAAACATCTGATTCTTGTAGGGCACAAATTGAACCAGTCAACCAATAAATGGGCATTTCTTTGGGCATTTGGACTGGGGGAATTGGAATGCAGTTTTTTTGACCTTTTTTGAAAATGTAGTGTTACGTCCCGTAGACTTAAGTTTTGGTTAAAGTTTGAGAGAGTTGGCTTGTCACTGTGTATGATTATTGGAGCCATGGACGTGGAGAAAGGATGTAAAGAAACCAGCTATAGACTTTACAGGATGTGCTTATTAAGAAAAGTATATTATATTTTACATTATTAGATGGATTCAAGTGCATTAATGCTATGGCCGAAAGCAAATCATGAGAATAAGATTTATGCCTGTCAAAGTTGCGTCGAAAGTCTGACATGATTTGTATCAAAGAAAAGGAGGTCATCTGTGTCAACGAATATTTGCCGTAAGAGGGGGGTGGTATACGTCATTTGATGGACTTTCAAGCAGTACTTCTGTGAATAGGGCCATTTTTTAGAGTGTGTTCTCAACATCAACTCTAACCAGGCATCTCTAAGGGTTGTCATCTCTCAAAGTGATATAAAATGAGACTTAGTATTAATTTTTGCATTCCTAACATTATTTAGCTTGTAACACGCACTTTGGCAGGCACTGGGTGCAGTTTCCTGCGCATAACTTTTCACTTATAATATTTCACTATGACAATATTCTTGACCAATGGCAAGGTTTCGAATGGAGTAACCGAGCCATCCACGTGGCAGCAAAAGGCCAAACCAAATGGTAAGCTCCGTTATCGTTGTAGCAAATGGTAAGCTGTTGAATTCTTGACTGAAGTTTGAAGCATTTAAATCGTTTTATCCCCCCTTTGTTCAAGCATTTCAATCCTAGAAGGTTTGTCCATGTACCATTACGTAGTACAGATAACATAGGAAGGTGGGTTTTTGCTATGTGGCCCAAGCTCAAACTGCATCAGTAATCTACTAGATTATAAAATATCCGGCAGGTTTGCAAGACGTCATATCAATGATTCAATTTGCTGTCTCGGAACCTTTTTTTTAACTGAATCTTGTCTCAGAAATTTGAGCTGCAACACGAATTTAAATGTTACCCTATTGTTGTACACAATATTTGCATGACATAGTCACAGATGAGGTGTCTTGGTTTGTAGGCCGGTCTTCATGGACTTGAGTGGCAGTGGTATATTTATCACGCAGTCACTGTAATTGTGGTTATGTTGATAGTTAAGTGGGCAAAACGCAGAAGTTTCTATCGATTCAAAACATTAGTTCATCTAGACTACATTTGACTGCAAAACATCATACAAAACATAGTGTGGACTTGCATGTCAATTACTGTAAATAAACTTGCCGGCATTATTTGTAATAATTATTGTGAGTTACAGTGACTGGTGCACTTAAAAGGGTTTGTTATGACTTGATGTGCAGGTGGTTTACAAAAAGATTCTTGACCCCAAATGTGGTCTCCGCTTATGATTATATATTTATTTGGGATGAGGATGTCACTGTTGACAATTTTGATGGCGTAAGGTGATATGGTTTCCCCTGACATTTATGATTTCAGCATTTCCTGTATCGTTATTAGCATCAACGACACTTTTGGTGCCCCTAAATCTTACCCTCGAACCTGAAATCGTGTCAATGACACTAATTGTGTTTTTCTTAACACTAATTCTTTGAAAGGTTCAAAACCAGCCACGTCATTTCGAACTGAATTAGAATTAATAACACTGATAATTCCTAATGTAACAAACAGATGTAGTCAACAAAACCTAACCCGGAACTTATGCCGTGTCTTTCATTTGACGTAAGGGTTTGGCTTTTCTGCATCTGCATTGTAAACCTGTGGAAACCCTAATTTTTTTTATCTTTATTAGCTGTATCTGTAAATAATACCATCCGCATCCGTATTTTATCTCTATCTATAAACCCGATATTATTCCTTCTTATCAGTCGTTTATCTGCCTGAATGTTTTTTATCGCTTTTTTGCTCTTGAGCATCATCAGCTTTTAATACAAAAGTCATAAAAGATTGTTAATAAGACTATTTAGTTAGGTGGCACATGATGAGCCACGTTGCAGAAACATAATGTAGTAGTCAATTCTGATAAAGAGCTAATAAACTCTAATAGCGATGGGCGATGTAACTTTGCTGCTGACCATGGAAACAGCACGTGACTCAGAAATGGATGGCTTTGTCAGTCCTTTTTTTCTGATTCTCTGACTGTTTTGATGCTTTCTCCGCTGTTCAGATACATGGAGATAATGGACAAGTATAAATTGGAGATTTCACAACCTGCTTTAGGTGGCGCTTCGAGAGTGCATTATCCTTTCACACAGCGTCAGGATGATGTGGAAGTTCATTTTCGAACGGATTTAAACCACAAAGGATTTGACTGCAGCGGCGGAAATGTCCTTACTCCATGTGCCGGGTATGGTTTCTAACTCGTCGTTTTATCAATGGTAATAAGACAGACCAGCATTGGTATAAATTTACCAAATCAGATGTATTCCACACTGATTCATGTCTTCTTTCAAATATCCACTCAGTCGATGGTTATTATGGAGTATCAGTTCGGTTCAGTTTTGGATTGGAAAACTGCTAACCATTTAAAAACGCTAAGGAAGTTTCTAAACCGTACTAGACCTTTCAACAAAGCGGAACCAAATCATATAAACGGGTAAAAGTCCCTTATTGGAGTAGTACTGAACCGCTGTACAATTTTAACTTAGCTCGCATGTTTGTGTATGTTCACCTCTAATCCTTTGTTCTTTTCTAATTTCATACTTTAATAAACCAAGTAACACGAGTAAATTATGTTGCTCATTTGGAACTTATTAAGGGCAGCTTTTGAACCGAACTGCCAAAAACCGGTTTAATTCCACACTGGGTCAAATGCCATAAATGGTGGTAAATGGTGTAGCAATGCCTGTACAGGAGGGAGGAGGTATGAGGTCTGACCATGAGGAGTACTATTTTGAGTCATACATGAAATTCTATTGACTGGATGAAGCAGATATATATCCCAGTCAGTGCTAGGTCCTTTGTGGAAAATTAAAGGTTTAATAAGAAAAGAAGAAAAGAGCGAGTTGAAGATGAGGTTGATTTTCTAAAACCTGTCTTCAATCATCACTTGCTGAGGATGTAAGTCGACAGAATCGGAAAAATGAAGGGATGACTCATTGTACACTTAAGAAAAAAATACAGAAGGAAGAAATGAAACGGCTAATGGCACATGTAATGTCTCGAAATCATTCAATTTGGCATTGTGTTGCCCAATTCCGTTGTATGCATTTTAATCAACCTTTCTTTTTTTGTCTCACGTTTCCTTCGAATAAAAATGGTTTATGGTTTTGCAGATTTGCAGAGGTCATGGTGCCTGTTTTTGCAACGAATGTGTGGACCTGTGTGTGGCATATGCTTCAGGTGTGCTCATAAATCATATTATTTTGCAAAGGAGGTCATTAAAATTGAAAATAACTTAGTTCTAGTTCAAAGATTCACCTTATAAATACTCCTACTTAAGTTTAGTTTAAAGATTTACCCTATAGATACTCCTGTTTAGGTTAATGTCAGAGATTCACCTTATATATACTCCTACTTAAGTCTAGTATAAAAATTCATCCTATGGGTTACTCCTACAATATGGCAATTGAAAGTATTAGCGAGTTTCATACATGGAAAGAAAGGATAACAGCTGTTTGGTGGTCCGACGAAGATTTTTAGACATGTTTAAAAGTGAAATTTGTTTTAATTGAGTTCAACTCCGACTGGCGATTTTGTACACTGTTGCAAATGGGATTCATAAGAATGAAATCTTCTTTAGTAGACAAAAATGGTTCAGATTAGTCAAATGAGAGTCGTAAGAAATAAGTATATTTTAGAAGAGGAGATGTTTTACCATATTTGGCTCATGATTGCAGAATGATTTGGTGCATTGTTGGGGAGTGGACTTTCATTTGGGCGAATGTACAAATGGGCCTCGCCACGAGAAAATAGCGGTAGTTGATTCGGAATGGGTAGTACACAAAGGTGTGGAGATTTTGGGAAGGAAGCAAGGAGACGGAGGAAATGTATGTTTTCAAATATATAGGCTTATCTCCTAATATCTCCTTTGCTTTTTCCTTCTCTTGACTCTTTTCATATAATTGGGATTTTGCGGCACAAGGAAAACCTCAGGCTTCAGAAGACACAAAGGTTTAGTCTAATGGAGTCGAAAGAAAAAATATGCTTCGGTAGACAAAGGTTTAATCAATGGGAGTCATAAGTAAATAATCTCCTTCAGAAGACACTAAAGGTTTAGTCAAATGGGAGTTTTAAGAAAAAATATGTTTCAGTAGAACCAAAATTTCAGTTAATGGGAATCATAAGTAAATAATCCCTTTGAAGACAAAAAGGTTTAGGCCAATGGGAGTCATAAGAAAAAAAAAAAAATTAGAAGACAAAGGTTTTTTCAATGTCATAAGAAGTAATCTCCTTTAAAAGAGAAAAAGGTTTAGTCAATGGGAGTCATCTTGTATACCTGCGTCCGTGTTTCAAATATACTACCTGATGGTTCATTTGAAAACGGGGGTGGAAGCTAGAAGAGAAGAGAAGAGAAACTAGAAGAGATTGTCGAGGTCCAGTCTTCCATGGCCTCTAGTGAGCTTCCCTTATGTACCTGTAGTTTTGTTTTTTACCGTTTTTTTGCCACTTGTCATTGTATTCCTCGTGGGATATTGACCCTGACATTTTTTTGACCTTGGGGTGGGGGAATGGTCCAACCTTAGGAAAATAGCCCGAGCCGCTATTGGGTGAGTGTTTACTTCTGCCCCTTAGATAACTCACATCAACTAATTAGGATTTCTAGGGTTAAACTTCGAGTGTATGGTGTCCCTTTGAATGTCTTAGATTGTTGAGATGGTAAATTCATGTCGAGACTTGTTTATATTTAAGTGGAAGTTAACTATTTCGAGGACCATGTTTTAGAGCCATGATAGGTGCATAAAACTTGGGTCGATGTTCTTAGAGGACGTCTTTAGTGTGGATTATTTAATGATGGCAGTTATTTGTTCTGGCAATCTGGTTTGTTGTAGTTGGGAAGTGAAGACGAAACATTAATAGGTTAGCAGTTAAAAAGCATTTTTATTGCATGCAATTGTTTAAATGGCAACTGTTTTATTTGGAGTCAGTCTTATCATACTGTTTTTGAGTCCTTGTTTAAATGTATCTTTGAGTGTTTTTGTCTTGTGTTATCCTTGTCATTGTGATGATGTATGTGTTTTTTTAATCTTATCTTTGTTTTGTCTGTCTTTGTGAAAATGTATGTTTTTGCCTTTTCTGTTTTTGTGAAATTGTAAGTTTTTGTCTTATCTTCGTCTTTGTAGAAATGTACATTTCTGTCTTACCTGTCTTTGTGAAAATGTCTAATTTTTTGTCATTTTTCATGTAAGTGAATGCAGATACACGAACGAGGCTCCAATGAATGGGGAATTTTTGAGAATCGGTGGATCCAGAATGCAACAACAGTCGCATAAACGCTACTTCTATGTATTAAGCATCTCCCTCCACATCTCTTGCCACTTTTTTTTTTTACCTGATGAAGAGGTCGTCTTTTATTTGAATCACTCTTAAGTCAACTTTGACTCGCATTTACTGTTTTCATGAATCTGTTTTTTCCGTTTTCAGTTACGATTTGACACTTAACTTTCTTAACACTTACTTTCTGGCGTTGCCAGGCTCTACTCTTTTGGTGTGGCTAAAAACCCTAAAACTGAGTCTTTCAATTTTTTTTGTTTTTGTTGTTTTTTTATTTTTTGTTTTTTTGTTTTTGTGATTTGTCTGTTATTCCCCCATTCAGAAATTCCAACGTAGAATCGAATCATCTCACTGCAATATGATACAGCGATTCTGAAATTGCAGAAAACCTCCATTACATTTTTTTTTTCCGAAATCCACAAAAATCCGAAAAAAAGTAAAAAAAGAAAGAAAAAAAACGAAAAATAATCTGAAATTCGAGGGATCCGAATCTCTGGAGTTTTTGTTAGTGAAATTTGTTGTTCTGCACTTTTTTTTAGGTAGGGTTTTCTAGGGTGTTTTAGGATTTTTTAGGTTTTTTTAGGGTTTTCTAGGATTTTTTTTAGGGTTTTTAATATAAATATTTATAGCAATGTCAGTACGCTAGGTGAAGGCATTGTGAGCAGTTACTGAGAAGATTTTATTTTGTGACATTTTTTTTATAGTTTGTCGTGTTTTTGTCGGTTTTGTCAGTTAAAGTGTTGAATTTTTGAAGTGGTAGAGACCCGGATCAACAATAAGACAGGTTTGGAGATCAAGAGGGTGTGAGAATTAAAGCTTTTTGAGTGTACCAGTATCACTACTTGTACATCAGTTAATTCCTGACAACGTGAGAGGTCGAGACTTTTTGTACTTCATTGTATATTATAATGTAATATATATTTCAAATTTGATTTTTTATGATGTTTTGGTTGAGTCGTTGGGAGCTTTTGTTTCTAGTTAACGGCAAACCAATCAAAGAGGCCCGTTCTGTAAATGGTTGATGTCAAGCCTCGAGGGTTTACTAATTTGTCCTATTAGGGTTTCTCAAGAGTCTTTTATTAGCCTGTTCACAATAATTTCGGCAATTAGTAAATGTACATCTTGGTCAATTGTTTGTACAGTATCGTTTTTGTTGAATTATTTTTTTATGTTTTCGAACGGAACTTAATATCAGCCTAATAATTGTTCTGGAGTTCAAAATCTGATGTCGATTATCGAAAAGTGATAAGGTAATAATGAATCTCCTTTTGACAGAGAACTAGTAAATTACTGGTTTTCTGTGACGGTTTTTTGCACTTTAACACCTAAAGGAGTTGAAATGATGGTTTGAAAAAATCATGGTCACAGCATCCAAATAAATCGACATCTGAAAGTCAGCCTAAACAATGATTTCTCGTGCTGTCAAAAAAAGAACAGTTTGGTGAAAGGATTTTTTTGCTTCATGGATTTGCTTTTATTGAGAGAAGACAACAGCTTTAGACCCATTGATTAGACATCATCTTGTGCTTGATATTCTTGTTTTAAATTCCTTTATCTGTATTTGTGTATTTAGTGACAAATGCAGGAAAAACCCTCTTCAGGGCAATAATTTTTTTTTTACATGATTCACAACAGGCTGACAATGCTGCTTTCTATGCGAGATTATGTGCTGAGTTTTTGGTTTTTCCAGTTTCGTTTTTAGCTACCTTTTTTGTTACTCGGATGGTTTACCATTGTATATTTGAAGAAGGCTTATTATTGTTAGTTTTTCGATAATTAGTGAAAATGATGGTATCAAAGATTATTATAGATAATGATGGTGATAATCATGGTAATATTGACTTTCCTAAGTAATAAAGACTATCATTGTCATCATCATCGAACCCATCATGAAACTTATAAAACAGGGAATTACATTGCATTCATCATTACATGGAGCAAAAACGAGATGTGTAAGTGATCCTCGATATTGAAAATACGAAAACAAATGTTCATCGTCAGCCCTTTACAAATCTCCCACAAAAATTTCGAAAAAATCAACAATTGATCGAGACTTCCCTATGGTTTTTAAGCTAGATACAGACAAGTTTTCTCTAAGGCGTAAAATCTTTTTTTTTGGTGAGACTTCCATATGAAATAACATAAACAAACAATTTTTATGTCTCGAGAATATGACATTATGATGGCGTTCATGGACTTCCATTTATTCGCCAAATACCTTTATATGGTCTAAACAACTCTATCTAAGATTGGTAGGTAAAAAAGACTTTAACAACTCCAATAAATCTTTACTAATATCTCTTGTACACGAAAAGTTAGCTTATGCATCTCAATCTTCCTCTCCCTCTCCCCCCCTCTCTCTCTCCCTCTCCCTCTCCCTCTCTCCCTCTCTCTCGCTCTCTCCTCTCTCTCCCTCGCCCTCGCCCTCTCCCTCGCCCTCTCCCTCTCCCTCTAGAAGTAACGACATGTTGGATTCACAAGAAGAACACTCCGTCCAATCCTAATTTCCGACGCTAATTTCTGATTGGCCGGTTTGGTTCGTTTAACCTAAATCGACGAGCGAAGCCGACGAGCGCACGGACAGTACGGACAACGACAAGGAGAATGTTATTTAGGGGAAAAATCCGTTGTTGTCGGAGAACGCGTCCGGCCAATTTTCGTTATTGTTGTCGGAAACCGTCACTTGTACACTCCCGCCGGCAGTTTGAAGCTGGCCCCTCATGGCACCTGTCAAACTCAAAATTACCAAAAAACGAGTCGTAAATCCACACTAGCTGAATTAAAAAAACACTAATTGTACTAAAAAACAGCGCTACCAAACACAACCCGCAAGATAGCAAAAACTATTACCGGCCATCGTTATTAGAGTTGCTAACACTAATAAGATCGCGAGATTTTTGTAGAAAATCGTAAATAGTGTTGACAATACTAGCTAAGGAGTGGACTAGAATTTGCCACGTCTCCTTGAACTAAATTAGTGTTTTTCCACGTAAACTATAAAAAAATCTTAATCAACGGTGATGTACAGTAGTGTACGGAAATTAGGTATCAAACCACACTAAATAAACATGGCTCTGAGTGACTCGTTCGGGCGAGAAAAAGAAATCCTTAAAAAGCCCTAACAAAACCCTAATAAACCCTTAAAAAACTACATCAAATGTTAAATTTCTATCTACTTTCCGTTTTTTTATTCTCCAGTTTCAGCATTTTGGAATTTGGTGAAACCCACGCAATATAAAAAAAAAAAAAAAAAAATCCTCTGCCCGAAAATATCAAAAAAATATATACCACCATGTACGTATAACCATTTTATTTAACTATTCGTCGGGTCTAACTATGCAAACTGTTACTGTAGTATTACTATTACCAGTTTACCACACACGTGAAGAAAAATAAAAAAGGATTCCAAATTAACAACCAAAATGTAAAAAAAAAAAAATAGCAAACGATCATCATTACAAATTTCCTCTCTATATCATTTTTCACTTTTTCACTGTTTCACTGTTTCACTGTTTCCTTTCACCAATTTTAAAGTTTTCATCATCCGAAACAAAAAAAAAAAAAAAATGACTAAAAAAACTGACCGTAGGGAAAATTGAGCGTGTACACTTGCACATAATAGTGTTGCGGGTCGCGCGTGATGTTAGTAATGATCGAATTTTGGACCGGTACGGTCCCGATGATGTAGAGAGTGCCGTCCGGCGAATTTTGAACATCAGTGTATGTCGTGACAAGTGTGACAATTGTCGCACTCGCGCCAGCCGTACCTTGGCCGCCGACATCCGTGGACGATCCAAAGTTTACATCCGCTCCTGTGATTGGTTGGGAGAGGCCCTCGCAGCTGAAACGGAGAGTAAAAATGGAAAAAAAAAAAAAAAAAAAGTCGTCAAAAACTGGGAAACAAAAAACTGACGATATTTTTTCCATACTGGAGGTCAATTATTTTTTTGGTAACCCGGATGGTTTTTTTATTTTTTATCGTGAGTTTTATGCAATAAGGCTTAAGGCAGATGTGAAAAAAGTAAAAAACGTTAAAACAACAAAAAACGAGAGAAAAGGAAATAAGAGAAAAGGAGGTTTTGAGGGCTTATTTCAGGGAGGCTGACGTAATATCGAACTGGAGCGTATTGGCGATTCCGTCGAAATCGAGGTCGGCGGTCCCGCTAGCCGCCGGGTCGCCCGGATGGCCGAGCTCATTGGCGCCGTACATCTGTACTTTAAAATAGTAATCGGACGCTTGGCCGTACACGCCGGTCAGAATCCATACTAAAATATGGTTCGTGACGAGCGGGATTCGCGCGGAGTACCTCATCCGCAATCCGATTTTAAAAATCTTTTTTTTTCTTTTTTGTTTCGATTCTTGAGGGTTCAGGATTCGGAATTCAGAGGGGGCCTGCCGCTTATTGCAAATTTACGAACCTTCGAACTTTTTTTTTTCTTTTGTAGGTTGTTTTGGTTGAACATGAAGCTTCTGCGAATCGAAGAAGAAGACCACTCGTCACAAGTCGGTTTGAATATCGTCCCGTCAGGCGGCGCTCTTTCGCTGATTTCAGAATAGTGCCGTACGGAAACTGTAATGACGATATGTGCAGCGACAGCCCTCTAATTTGTTTTGAGCTGTCGTGCCGCTGTGTTGTCCTCGTGTTGTCGCTTTGTCGGTGCTGTCAACGTTTTTCGTCGTCTTATTAATTTCAGCTGTTGTCGGGCTGTCGGGATGTCGGGTTGTCGAGTTGTCGAGCTGCTGGATTATCGGTTTGTCGACATGTTGACGTGTCGACATTTCCATTGAGATAGCCGTGCGTGGTAATGCCAAAAAGCTCTTCATTGACCTGGATCAAATTAATAGTGTTGCATATCGAGCTAAGTTTTCGGTCGATTTTATGGGCTCCAATATCCGTACAACAGTCAACGACCTATAGCCGCAAACGGCCAGCCGAAACCGTGACCGACCGATAACCGACCGCCCGCGCGGGATCCGGAACGGATTCGGTTGCCAAATTTTGAGGGCCGGGCGGTTGCGGTCGGTTGATTCACCAGAACAAAAAAATGGTCGGTTACGGTCGGTTAACCAAAAAACCAAAAAAAAAGAAAATTTTGTACTGTCCATACAATCCAACATTATTGTACTTTGTACTCTTTGGTATTGTGGAAGTACGTGACATCATGATTAGCGTCGCAAATCTGACACGGTAGTAACACTATTCACTTCGCAAATCTTAGAGAACGCGACAAAGCGTCGCAAATCTGACACGGTACACCGCGAATCGTTATAAGTGTCAAAGTTTAAATAGTGTTGAAGAAAATTTACCGTTATTGATGTTAATTAGGAATTTGATTTTTTTTTTAAAAGGTGTATTCTAATTTCGGCATTATGCTAATTTGGGAACAACAAAAATGGAATATTCGCCATACGATTATATGCATTATTATATGTATCCGTACAAAATATTAGAAATCGTACACCGTCGTAAAATTTAAATATCCGTACATATCAGACTAATTTACGTGTCAGAAAAATCCTGTTTTTTTAGCGCACTCTTCTATGCGTGTGCGTCTGATTTAATTCATTTTTTGTAAAATTTTCACTTGAAAAGGTACATTTATGTACCGTATGACATCGACCGTACACCACACTATTTAGATCTTATTGTACTTTCATTCTTTACGCTATTTTGTACGGTTCCTTACTTCACGTCAAGGAAAAATTAAAATCATGTATCCTATTTGAGGAAAAAAAACAAAATTTTAAGAACCCAAATTAGTGACTTTGCCACTAATAACGATTCGCGGTGTAATACACTATTCATTTCGCAAATTTTAGGGAACGCGACAAAGCGCCGCAAATCTAACACGGTAGTAAACACTATTCATTTCGCAAGTCTTAGGGAAAGCGACAAATCGTAATTATTAGCTTATTCATACGTCGTACATTAGTGAATTTTGTATTTTTTCGGTTACGGGCAGGCACGGTTAGTCGGGAGATATCAAGTTTCGGCTAACTTTTATTTTCGTAAACGTCGGTCGGTTAACGGTTAACAATTTTGGAGCGTGACATAACACGGTCGGGCGTCGGTTACTCAGATTTTGAAAAAAAAAACAGTCGGTTTCGGTTATGTAAAATTTTGACTTTTGCGACCTCTGGCCTATAGGTCTTTTGCATGTTTTTGTAATCCTCAATATTTGGTATTAAATTCGTTCTTTGAACCTTGAAATAAGCCATCTGCATTCCTTGTCATCTATATGTGAGGAGATTCAGTTTCAGCTAAAAATTTTACTCCCACTTGACCCCAATTGCTCTTTTTAACTGTGTTGAATTGGCATTGCGCTTTCGAGGCTAAAATACACAAAGATCTCGAATCTCAACAGTATGAAAAACAGAGTAGCAATGATTCCGATTCGATAGACATCACTACGAATTATCAAAGTGATTACAATGTGTCTCCCAACAAGGCGTTTTTTTTGTTACCACCAATGTTATATATTGGGGGCATTTACTAACGATAGATGCATGCGTGTTTTTGCTCCTTGAAATGGGATATAATACCTCTTCTGTATCTAGCGCGAGTTCGATTAAATGTGAAATTAAAACTCAAAATTGAATAACTAATAAAAAATGGGCAACCCGTTTCATCAATTCCCACTCGAGATAAAACGCCAACGATTCCAGGGTATTTGCCACGCTGGGAGGCTGAAGCAAGCCCAATGATCGCCACTTTTGTTTGGAAACTTTGTTAGATCGGTATTACAACGTGAAACGTGTTGACACTAATAACATTAATTTGTTCCTATAATTTTGGTCACAAACCATAAAATAACATTAATCATACCAATTAGCTTTTGTTTATGCTAAATTGTAAACGGTATAAATGCAAATGTGTTATCTAAACGTGAATTAGCTTGAAGAACGCTACTATGTACTTGCGTTGATAACTTATTTACTCTAGTCACAAAATAGTGTATAAGTGCATGTAGAGGAGTGTTTTTTAATACTAAACAAAACATATAAAGTTGGCCATTAACACGTGACATTGTATTCGGTTTTCGGGCTACCGATTAAATCGAAATACGGATGGGCTTCAATACGTACTCTAACTATAGTTATTACAGTTGGTAACTCTAATTTGGTCGAACATTTGTTGCGAAATATTTTGCTAACACTACGTATCTAATTGCAAATAATGTATTAGCTACACAATGTTTCGAGCCACTTAGCTTTAATTGCAAAACTCATAACTGCAAGAGCGTAACGCTAACGATTCAATGGCTTTACTACAGTGCACAAGCCAAGTAACCAAACGTGTGTCTTCTCACCAGACTATATCCGAATTTACAATAGTGATATCGAATTGGGTGGTGGGATCATTAACTTTCGTTCATTACCTCAAGGAAAAATCCGCAAAGGGAATAACTTTCGATTGCCCAAAAAACGTGTACATAGCTAAATACGTTATATATAATTCATCACCTTTACAATTTATGAATTATTGGTGGTTAAGCTGATTTAATCTCAATAATCGTTGGGGTTGGAAAGCCACTTGATTGCTTAGTGATATTAAAAATTGTTGTTACTCTAATAGATATGAAAGGTTTAGCTTAAGTTTCTCGATGCCTTTCACCACAATTAACATTAAGTTTACGCCAAGTCAGTTTGCTCAACGACCATGTCGAACCCTCATTTTTTCAGAGTTATGGATTTTGGCCAGATTAGTTAAAGGAGCAAAAAACATTGCTCGTTAATTTTAGTAGTCATACTTGTTATAGCTAGACGTGTGAAGTTAGGAAATAAAGTAACGGGTACTTGTTAAGTGGATGTACTGAGTGGGAACAAGTTATTTCGTTGCATGCGACGAGTATGAAGCATATAGCCAAGTACCATTGTATTAATCAATAATATATGTGTATAATAACACATCGATGTGTTCATTCATGATGATTTAGGTTTTGATTTATGACATAGATGAAAGGCACTTAAAACGAGATATGTTTGTTAAGAACCGAAATATCCACAAAAAATTGTCTCTCAAACGACCACCATAACTTTGTTCACAACAATTAAAAACCAACAAGGGTACACTAAACCCCAAAAACATTTTAACCCAAATGCGGATGGGTTTGGTGTCCATTTGACTCCTTATCTTCGGGTCGGAACTAGCCATGTTTTCAATTTGTAAATTGAAAAAAAAATGTTCCAAAAGTTGGATATAATCTACTATTTTTTAGTAATTTTCGTCGTGAAAATAACCAAGTGCTTATGAGGACAAGTTAATAGTGTTGTGTAAGTTAGCCATTTGTCGATAACTGATATGTACCTTTTATTGACATAGCGATAATCGATATATCTGTAACGAAACTATCGCGATGAAAAACCGATATATCGTGATAAGTTACCAATAAATATCGGGCTCGATAATTGTACAGTTCAGACCGTACACTTGTACTATTTATTTACGGACCCCATGACATGGCATGCCATACTATATAATGTGTACAATAGAAAAATGTATGGTATAAAGTACTATAATATAGTATGCTATATTGTTTAAACTTATCGGCGATAAATAAAATTGTCGGTTTTGGAGCGATATATCGGGACCCTTTAGTGTTCGATAACCGTCAATGATCATTATCGGTTTTATAGCGATAAGTTTTTTTCCTGATGCACAACACTATATATTAGCTAACTTCAACAAAACAAAAATGATATAAGAAAGACCAACTGTATGCTCAAAAAATGCACTTTTAGTCACCATCCGAAAATATGACTCGGACCTAACACCATCAAGATGTCTACAAATGTCACAAATCACATGATGTCCTGGTACACCCACACTTCGAGAAGGTAAAACTTAACCTAAACAACAAACTTTTGCAGAATGAAACATATTTGGGTTGGTGTCACTTGAACAAATGCTAGCTCATTGTACTTAAAAAGTACAAATTCCACTTGTGAACTTAAGTGATACTGTACTTCAAATGTACAATTTTTAACAACTACCTGCGCGCAACAAAAATTGTCTCTGCGATTAGCAATTCCCTAATTAATACGCGATCAATATATCAACACTAAAATAGGTACGATCTCATTTCTGCCTTCTATTATGAGCGCAGTTTTACGTGGGATCACGATTATTTTGATCCATATTTCGTACTTATCTTCTTAACAAAGTACCATTTTGTACGATTGACACGTCCGTACACCACACCATTCAATAAAATCATAAACCATAATTATTAACGCTAATTCACCAGAACCTTAATTAACATAAAAAAAAAATTGTGTGAATAATTCTATTTCAGCGAAAACCCTAAAAAATTGGGGGCGCTGATATAGCGTTCATAACGCTAATACGATTCAAAGTGTACAGTTTACCGCCAATCGCTATTAGCGTATTGAACGCTAATTCGGTCCCGCTTTTTTTTTTCCGAATTTTTAAATAGCATAAATTATTATATTTTTTCCTTTACGCCATTTAGGGTTTTTTTTTCCAATTAGCGTAAAAACGAAAGTACGTTGTCATTTAAATAGTGTGATGTACGGTAAGTGTCAGACCGTACAAAATTGTACCTTTTTAAGTGAAAAGGTATAATTAATGAGTTTTAGTAAGCGCGGACGCATGAAAATATGCGCTCTAAAAAGGGGATGAAATCGGGCTGTCAAATATCACGTTCGCACATATTCGTCCAACAACCACGTTTCGATTGTGTGAACGTACGATTTGTGTACGATTTGTCAGATTCTGTACAACCTATATTTGTGTAAGCATGTTTGCAACCGACATTTATTTTTTTCAAAGACCCAAATTAGCATTAGTAAACAATTAGACTGTATGTTTTTTTTTTTTGATTTTCAAATTCCTAAGTCGCGTAAATCACTGTATTTATTCCTATACGCTAAAGAAACCTGTACGTTAATAGCGATTGGCGGTGTACCGTAATGATAAATTTTCCGGAGCACTCGACGACAAAATGTTTGGTTTAGAATCTGGGGCAACGAACTTATTGGAGTCACATTCGATCCAAGAAAAATGCAAACAATATACTGATTACTTACCGTAATGATAAAATTGCGGCGCATTCAAGCACAAAAGGTGTGGTCCAGAATTCCGGAAAAGTATTGTACTCATTCGCGAATCAGGAATTATAAGTCACATCCAACTGTCTCCCGACTCCCCCAGCTTCCAAATTTATGTAATTTTCAAACTTTAAAGGCTGCGTCTTGAAACGAAAAGGTTGCGCGCCTTCAATCGTACTAAACCCTGGCAAAGCTTTTCGTGTGGCCAACAATACTTTGCGTTCGAAGAGCGAGCATACCTCCACGTCTGTAAGTCTCCAAGCTCGGGAATAAAGCTACATCAGTTAAACGAGTTAGTCAAGATAGCAACAGTAAAGCACCACGGGTTGGTTGGCAGTTACAGGATCTTTTCCGGCAATGAATTTTATGCAAATGTCTCTTAGAAGTCATACAAGTAGGAAATTGATCATGGCAGTGACTGTTTTGGTTGCGCAGAGTCACTTACGTCACTTTGTAAAATTTTGTACGTTTGAAGTACATATCGGTACAAGTACAACCTCTTTAACCTAAATTGAACTACTGTAAGTTTTGTAAGGAAATATTAAAAAGCACGAAACGAAATTTTGCTATCAATGTAAGAATGTTGATTCGTAGATAGTGTGGCTTGATTTTGTCGCGCATGACGACTCGCATTTTTTTCATTTAATTTCAATTGATTTTTTTTTACGCCGGTTCGTTTTATTATAGTGTACAAAGTTTATTTCGTTTCGTGCGTTTTAATAATTCCGTACAAGACTTATATTACTTTAGTTTAAAGAGGTTATGTTTCACTTTGCGTCTAAGTTAAATGTAACGCTTAGACGATTAAATTTCAATTTTGCGGCTAAGTGCTCTCACCGTGGAGCTCACGTAAAGACAAATAGTGACTGTCTGCAACACTTTTATTTACATGTGGTTGCCGCAGTTTTGTTACCGTAAACGTTCGCCGACCGTGTGAATTGCTAATATTATTATGACGGTTGACGTCAGCAAGCGCGGCAAAATTTTAAGCCGTTGAAACAATATTTTGAAAGTCAAAGTTGTCCAACCGATTGATAGTCAAATTTGTACTTAACGGTACTTTGTTTGTACCAATATGTACTTCAAACGTACAATTTTTTACAAAGTGACGTAAGTGACTGTGCGCAACCAAAACAGTCACTGTCATGATCAATTCCCTACAAGTAATACAAGTAATACAAGTACACCGCCAATCGCTATTAGCGTAGAAGTTCCTTTAGCGTATAGGAATAATTACCGTGGTTTACGCTAATTAAGAATTTGAAAATTTTGAAAAAAAACATACATAATAATTGTTTAATAATTCTAATTTGGGTCTTTGAAAAAATAAATGTCGGTCGCAAACATGCTTATACTAATATAGGTGCTTGTACAAAATCTGACAAATCGCACACAAATCGTACGTTCACTCAGTCGAAACGTGGTTGCTGGATTAATATGTGCGAACGTGATATTTGACAGCCCAATTTCATCCCCTTTTTAGAGCGCATATTCTCATGCGTCCGCGGTTACTAAAACTCATTAATTATACTTTTTCACTTAAAAAGGTACAGTATTGTACGGTCCGACACTTACCGTACACCACACTATATAAATGACAACGTACTTTCGTTTTGTACGGTACTTGGAACATAACCCTAAATGGCGTAAAGAAAAAAATAGAATAAGCTACACTATTTGAGAATTTAAAAAAAAAAAAGCGGGACGGAGTTAGCTTACACTACGCTAATAGCGATTGGCGGTGTAGTACAAGTGGTAGTGCAAGTGAAACAGAATTGCGAAATTTATTGTTTGACAGAAGCGGTAGGTGTTAAGTTTTAATGACGGCCTAACGCCACTCCGAAAAGAAAGATAAAAGCAGGTAGCATGAAATCCTAACTATTTAAGGAAATCATTGGAATATTATAGTATTATGCAAAATTTACCGTTTTCAATTTAGTGTAATCAATTATATTCACATGGTAATTTCTAAAACTTTTTGGGACCAGAGGCAGATAATATAAACTAAGCAAGGTTTTCAGTTCAGGATGTCCCTCTTGAAAAAGCTATCTGTACTACTAGTTATCAAATTTCTAACGTGAGCAACGAACCATATTTAATAACTATCGCTTCTTCTTGGAATATTGTAATCTGTTTCGGAAATGATAAGCGTCCAAAACATAAGCGCATACGCATTTTGGTTGGGCGTTTAAGGATTAGTACAATTTAAGTACTCAAAAGTACAAACCTGGTACAGCTGTGTGAGGATTTGACGGTTAATCCGTTGATTACCTTTGACGTGCAAAAAATTGTCCACCGGCTAGTATCCTGCGACGCTTGTGAACGTCGACCGTCATAAATAAGTATGTAATTAAGTATCGACACGACCGGTCAAGCGTTACGCTACAAAAATTGCCATGAACACGTGTAAACAAAAGTGTGGGGCGCAAGCCACATTATTGCAAAATCGTTAAACTTTTTACCTCTACAGTACTGTAATTTAACAATCTAAATTAACGTAATTTGAAGTATTTTTTTTTTCTCTCACCCTCAAACTCAAAAAAAGTTGAAGGGAGAGCGTTAGAGAGGGAGTTAAAGGGAAAGGAAGAGAGCAAGTTTTTTTCTCTCTATTCCCCTGCCTTTTTATCTCCTGCTGTGCCTCTGTCCTTTTGTTGTTTCCTTGAAAACCCCTCATTAACCCTAATCAGCTCCAACAATTGAAGAGTCCAAGACCTTCGGAGCCTGAGTAACACATTAAATAACTAAATAAAAACCCTAAATAACCGTGGGAAAATCTTAATCAGCTTCAACCACTCAATAGTCCAAGACCTAGGGTGCCCGTGTACCATTTTTAAACTTCGAACGAAAACTGATTCAATGCATGATGGTGAATCCGTACGTCCGTGTATGGAAATGTGAAAAATACTCAAATAGAAAAGTAAGCGCAGTGCAAATTGTGTACAGGTAGAAAACCGTCAAAAAGCTCTAAAAAAAACCATAAAAAACCCTAAAAATCCAAGCTAACCTTCAAAACCCCTTAAATTTCTAGGAAACAGATGCCCTTAGAAACTCTGGAGAACCCTAGAAACAACAATGCCTGAGGGCAATGGAGCGACTATTTGCCAGCGGTGTCGACAGAGCTCCTCGCGAACACAGAATTTCTCCTATCGGTTTTCACCTGCATTGATCAAATTCTTCATTTTTTGCACTGGCTTCCTGTTATGTCACATCCTTCACAACCAAGTGAATCCACCGCAGGTTCATTCCCCTGCGTCTCTGGTACGTCGCTTGTCTTGGCCAATTTTTTGCCGAGTTTTGACCAAGTTTTGCCAGTTTTTGACTTATTTCTGCCCCCTTTCAACCGATTTTTCTCCTTCTTCTTCTTTCCCTTTCAAAGCCGTCAGGAGTGTTATGAGCACATTTTTTGGTCTTTTGTGTTCATTGCTTGCTTTCTCTTTTGGAGACCACAGTCGTTGTGATTCAAGGAGTGCACAGAAATTAGTGTGAAGCGTAGTCGCTACAAAAAGGAAGAATGTGTGATAAACGACGCCAATCTTTAATCTAGGCCCTTCATAATGGAAGTAGAAGAAAAGAAAGAAGGAAGGAAGGAAGGAAGTAATGGTATGAGCTTCACTAATTTTAGAGCTAGACCTTCACTAACGTTAGAGCTAGAGTTCTTCCTTACAATGAAGTACAAAGCTTCTTCTTAAAGTTAACTTTTACAATTTTCTGACTTAGCGTTTTAGAAGCCATTACTATAAAACCGACTACCTGGTTTCCTCAATTGGATTTAATTGTGATCTTGATAAGCATTGAAAGCTAGGAGTTTTTTTTCTCAATTGCAATTCATAATATCTTTACTTTGTTCTTTTGCGTTGTTATTGATGGGATTTAATCCCAAGTTGTCTCGATTTTTGCAATTAGAGAAATTCAATGGAGAAATAAATACATAACTAGGATCTTCTCAATTGAAGTACAATTGCCGATCGCTGTTTTGTGTGAACCACTCTAATTTGAGGGAGATTTTTTTTTTAACCCAAAATCAGAAATTGGTGTTGATTTAAGTGGCCCATGAAGGGACACACAAAACACATGCCAAGACATGATTTACTGTGGTTAATTTATAATAAAGTGTTACAGCTAATAATTCACTAAGATATTACACGCCTTTAATGCTAATTATTCGCTAACATAATTTAGGGTAGTTAGTTATAATAAAGTGTTAACGTTATAATTCACTAACTCTAGTAGCAATGGGCGGTGTACTTGCCTTTTCAAACGGCTGATAGAAGATGCTCTTGTATCAGGTGGGTGGAGGGGATGTGACTGGGACTGTCAAGACAAATGACAATGGAACACTTTGCGGAGAAGAAAAGGACAAAAATAATTTGTCGAGTGCAGCGGATGGAGTGGAAAAGCTACCTCCGGGCATCATACAGCGTACCTCCGACTTTTACCTGAGACGAATATGGGGAAATCCAGAAGAGGTATCTGCCGATCGTCCAATCGTTGGAGCCTTCGATATACAACCTTTGCCTTGCTGTATCAGTATGGGCTTCTCCTTTTTAACATGTGTTTGCTTTTTTTGGCTGGGGACAGGATCTCCAATACCGGCAGCGCGGCTTATTGGCAATATCTGCTGGAATTGAGCAGAAGGAGAATGTGGATCGCATAATTTCGAAGGTGAGATTAGGGTGCTTATTTGCCAGTCTTATTTACTTTGCTCATGTTGTTTCGTTGTGTACACCATGTATTGTGATTAGCGTCAATGACACTATATCGGTGCCCTTAAATTTTACCCGTCAACCCTAAATTAGTGTCAATGGCACTACTTGTTTGCTTCTTAACGCTCATTCTTTAAACAGTTTAGAATCAGTCACGTCATTCAGAACTGAGTTAGTTAATAACACTAATATAAACCCCGCGGTTATAATTCTTTACTCTAATAACGATTCACGGTGTAGTGTAATTTGTCCAGACGGACTAATAACATGGATTTACTACAGTCACACAAACTGAAAATATGATGCTATTTCCTCAAACATCTGATTCTTGTAGGGCACAAATTGAACCAGTCAACCAATAAATGGGCATTTCTTTGGGCATTTGGACTGGGGGAATTGGAATGCAGTTTATTTTGACCTTTTTTGAAAATGTAGTGTTACGTCCCGTAGACTAAAGTTTTGGTTAAAGTTTGAGAGAGTTGGCTTGTCACTGTGTATGTTTATTGGAGCCATGGGTAGAGAAAGGATGTAAAGAAACCAGCTATAGACTTTACAGGATGTGCTTATTAAGAAAAGTGTATTATATTTTACATTATTAGATGGATTAAAGTGCATTAAGGCTATGGCCGAAAGCAAATCATGAGAATAAGATTTATGCCTGTCAAAGTTGCGTCGAAAGTCTGACATGATTTGTATCAAAGAAAAGGAGGTCATCTGTGTCAACGAATATTTGCCGTAAGGGGGGGGTGGTATACGTCATTTGATGGACTTTCAAGCAGTACTTCTGTGAATAGGGACATATTTTAGAGCTTGTTCTCAACATCAACTCTAACCAGGCATCTCTAAGGGTTGTCATCTCTCAAAGTGATATAAATGAGACTTTGTATTAATTTTTGCATTCCTAACATTATTTAGCTTGTAACACGCACTTTGGCAGGAACTGGGTGCAGTTTCCTGCGCATAACTTTTCACTTATAATATTTCACTATGACAATATTCTTGACCAATGGCAAGGTTTCGAATGGAGTAACCGAGCCATCCACGTGGCAGCAAAAGGCCAAACCAAATGGTAAGCTCCGTTATCGTTGTAGCAAATGGTAAGCCGTTAAATTCTTGACTGCCGTTTGAAGCATTTAAATCGTTTTATCCCGCCTTTGTTCAAGCATTTAAATCCTAGAAGGTTTGTCCATGTACCATTACGTAGTACAGATAACATAGGAAGGTAGGTTTCTGCTGTGGCCCAAGCTCAAACTGCATCAGTAATCTACTAGATTATAAAATATCCGGCAGGTTTGCAAGACGTCATATCAATGATTCAATTTGCTGCTCGGAACCTTTTTTTAAACTAAATCTTGTCTCAGAAATTTGAGCTGCAACATGAATTTAAATGTTGCCGTATTGTTGTACACAATATTTGCATGACATAGTCACAGATGAGGTGTCTTGGTTTGTAGGCCGGTCTTCATGGACTTGAGTGGCAGTGGTATATTTATCACGTAGTCACTGTAATTGTGGTTATGTTGATAGTTAAGTGGGCAAAAGGCAGAAGTTTCTATCGATTCAAAACATTAGTTCATCTGGACTACATTTGACTGCAAAACATCATACAAAACATAGTGTGGACTTGCATGTCAATTACTGTAAATAAACTTGCCGGCATTATTTGTAATAACTATTGCGAGTTACAGTGACTGGTGCACTTAAAAGGGTTTGTTATGACTTGATGTGCAGGTGGTTTACAAAAAGATTCTTGACCCCAAATGTGGTCTCCGCTTATGATTATATATTTATTTGGGATGAGGATGTCACTGTTGACAATTTTGATGGCGTAAGGTGATACGGTTTCCCCTGACATTTATGATTTCAGCATTTCCTGTATCGTAATTAGCATCAACGACACTTTTGGTGCCCCTAAACCTTACCCTCGAACCTGAAATCGTGTCAATGACACTAATTGTGTTTTTCTTAACACCAATTCTTTGAAAGGTTCAAAACCAGCCACGTCATTCGGAACTGAATTACAATTAACTATAAACACGATATTATTCCTTCTTATCAGTCTTTTATCTGCCTGAATGTTTTTTATCGCTTTTTTGCTCTTGAGCATCATCAGCTTTTAATACCAAAGTCATAAAAGATTGTTAATAAGATTATTTAGTTAGGTGGCACATGATGAGCCACGTTGCAGGAACATAATGTGGTAGTTAATTCTGATAAAGAGCTAATAAACTCTAATAGCGATGGGCGATGTACCTTTGTTGCTGACCATGGAAACAGCACGTGACTCAGAAATGGATGGCTATGTCAGTCCTTTTTTTCTGATTCTCTGACTGTTTTGATGGTTTCTCCGCTGTTCAGATACATGGAGATAATGGACAAGTATAAATTGGAGATTTCACAACCTGCTTTAGGTGGCGCTTCGAGAGTGCATTATCCTTTCACACAGCGTCAGGATGATGTGGAAGTTCATTTTCGAACGGATTTAAACCACAAAGGATTTGACTGCAGCGGCGGAAATGTCCTTACTCCATGTGCCGGGTATGGTTTCTAACTCATCGTTTTATCAATGGTAATAAGACAGACCAGCATTGGTATAAATTTACCAAATCAGATGTATTCCACACTGATTCATGTCTTCTTTCAAATATCCACTCAGTCGATGGTTATTATGGAGTATCAGTCCTGTTCAATTTTGGATTGGAAAACTGCTAACCATTTAAAAGCGCTAAGGAAGTTTTTAAACCGTACTAGACCTTTCAATAAAGCGGAACCAAATCATATAAACGGTTAAAAGTCCCTTATTGGAGTAATGGTTTTGGGGATTACAGTACTAAACCGCTGTACAATTTTAACTTAGCTCGCATGTTTGTGTATGTTCACCCCTAATCCTTTGTTCTTTTCTAATTTCATACTTTAATAAACCAAGTAACACGAGTAAATTATGTTGCTCATTTGGAACTTATTAAGGGCAGTTTTTGAACCGAACTGCCAAAAACCGGTTTATTTCCACTCTGGGTCAAATGCCATAAATGGTGGTAAATGGTGTAGCAATACCTGTACAGGAGGGAGGAGGTATGAGGTCTGACCATGAGGAGTACTATTTTGAGTCATACATGAAATTCTATTGACTGGATGAAGCAGATATATATCCCAGTCAGTGCTAGGTCCTTTGTGGAAAATTAGAGGTTTAGTAAGAAAAGAAGAAAAGAGCGAGTTGAAGATGAGGTTGATTTTCTAAAACCTGTCTTCAATCATCACTTGCTGAGGATGTAAGTCGACAGAATCGGAAAAATGAAGGGATGACTCATTGTACACTTAAGAAAAAAATACAGAAGGAAGAAATGAAACGGCTAATGGCACATGTAATGTCTCGAAATCATTCAATTTGGCGTTGTGTTGCCCAATTCCGTTGTATGCATTTTAATCAACCTTTCTTTTTTTGTCTCACGTTTCCTTCGAATAAAAATGGTTTATGGTTTTGCAGATTTGCAGAGGTCATGGTGCCTGTTTTTGCAACGAATGTGTGGACCTGTGTGTGGCATATGCTTCAGGTGTGCTCATAAATCATATTATTTTGCAAAGGAGGTCATTAAAAAGGAAAATAACTTAGTTCTGGTTCAAAGATTCACCTTATAAATACTCCGACTTAAGTTTAGTTTAAAGATTTACCCTATAGATACTCCTGTATAGGTTAATGTCAGAGAGATTCACCTTATATATACTCCTACTTAAGTCTAGTATAAAAATTCATCCTATGGGTTAGTCCTACAATATGGCAATGAAAGTATTAGCGAGTTTCATACATGGAAAGAAAGGATAACAGCTGTTTGGTGGTCCAACGAAGATTTTTAGACATGTTTAAAAGTGAAATTTGTTTTAATTGAGTTCAACTCTGACTGGCGATTTTGTACACTGTTGCAAATGGGATTCATAAGAAGGAAATCTTCTTTAGTAGACAAAAATGGTTCAGATTAGTCAAATGAGAGTCGTAAGAAATAAATATATTTTAGAAGAGGAGAAGTTTTACCATATTTGGCTCATGATTGCAGAATGATTTGGTGCATTGTTGGGGAGTGGACTTTCATTTGGGCGAATGTACAAATGGGCCTCGCCACGAGAAAATAGCGGTAGTTGATTCGGAATGGGTAGTACACAAAGGTGTGGAGATTTTGGGAAGGAAGCAAGGAGACGGAGGAAATGTATGTTTTCAAATATATAGGCTTATCTCCTAATATCTCCTTTACTTTTTCCTTCTCTGACTCTTTTCATATAATTGGGATTTTGCGGCACAAGGAAAACCTCAGGCTTCAGAAGACACAAAGGTTTAGTATAATGGAGTCGAAAGAAAAAATATGCTTCGGTAGACAAAGGTTTAATCAATGGGAGTCATAAGTAAATAATCTCCTTCAGAAGGCACTAAAGGTTTAGTCAAATGGGAGTTTTAAGAAAAAATATGTTTCAGTAGAACCAAAATTTCAGTTTATGGGAGTCATAAGTAAATAATCCTTTTGAAGACAAAAAGGTTTAGGCCAATGGGAGTCATAAGAAAAAAATCTCTTTTTAGAAGAAAAGGTTTTTTCAATGTCATAAGAAGTAATCTCCTTTAAAAGAGAAAAAGGTGTAGTCAATGGGAGTCATCTTGTATACCTGCGTCCGTGTTTCAAACATACTACCTGATGGCTCATTTGAAAACGGGGGTGGAAGCTAGAAGAGAAGAGAAGCTAGAAGAGATTGTCGAGGTCCAGTCTTCCATGGCCTCTAGTGAGCTTCCCTTATGTACCTGTAGTTTTGTTTTTTATCGTTTTTTTGCCACTTGTCATTGTATTCCTCGTGGGATATTGACCCTGACAATTTTTTGACCTTGGGGTGGAGGAATGGTCCAACCTTAGGAAAATAGCCCGAGCCGCTATTGGGTGAGTGTTTACTTCTGCCCCTTAGATAACTCACATAAACTACTTAGGATTTCTAGGGTTAAACTTCGAGTGTATGGTGTCCCTTTGAATGTCTTAGATTGTTGAGATGGTAAATTCATGTCGAGACTTGTTTATGAGGACCATGTTTTAGAGCCATGATAGGTGCATAAAACTTGGGTCGATGTTCTTAGAGGACGTCTTTAGTGTGGATTATTTAATGATGGCAGTTATTTGTTCTGGCAATCTGGTTTGTTGTAGTTGGGAAGTGAAGACGAAACATTAATAGGTTAGCAGTTAAAAAGCATTTTTATTGCATGCAATTGTTTAAATGGCAACTGTTTTATTTGGAGTCAGTCTTATCATACTGTTTTTGAGTCCTTGTTTAAATGTATCTTTGAGTGTTTTTGTCTTGTGTTATCCTTGTCATTGTGATGATGTATGTGTTTTTTTAATCTTATCTTTGTTTTGTCTGTCTTTGTGAAAATGTATGTTTTTGCCTTTTCTGTTTTTGTGAAATTGTAAGTTTTTGTCTTATCTTCGTCTTTGTAGAAATGTACATTTCTGTCTTACCTGTCTTTGTGAAAATGTCTAATTTTTTGTCATTTTTCATGTAAGTGAATGCAGATACACGAACGAGGCTCCAATGAATGGGGAATTTTTGAGAATCGGTGGATCCGGAATGCGACAACAGTCACATAAATGCTACTTCTATGTATTAAGACTTCTCCCTCCACATCTCTTGCCACTTTTTTATTTTTGACCTGATGAAGAGGTTGTCTTTTATTTGAATCACTCTTAAGTCAACTTTGACTCGCATTTACTGTTTTCATGAATCTGTTTTTTTTTTCTGTTTTCAGTTACGATTTGACACTTAACTTCCTTAAAGAAAACACTTACTTTCTGGCGTTGCCAGGCTCTACACTTTTGGTGTGGCTAAAAACTCTAAAACTGAGTCTTTCAATTTTTTTTGTTTTTGTTGTTTTTTTATTTTTTGTTTTTTTGTTTTTGTGATTTCTCTGTTATTCCCTCATTCAGAAATTTCAAAGGAGAATCAAATCATCTCACTGCAATATGATACAGCGATTCTGAAATTGCAGAAAACCTCCATTACATTTTTTTTTTCCGAAATCCACAAAAATCCGAAAAAAAGCAAAAAAAGAAAGAAAAAAAAACGAAAAATAATCTGAAATTCGAGGGATCCGAATCTCTGGAGTTTTTGTTAGTGAAATTTGTTGTTCTGCACTTTTTTTCTAGGGTTTCTTAGAGTTTTCTAGGTTTTTTTCTAGGGTTTTCTAGGGTGTTTTAGGATTTTTTAGGTTTTTTTAGGGTTTTCTAGGGGTTTTTTTAGGGCTTTAAATATACATATTTATAGAAATGTCAGTACGCTAGGCGAAGGCATTGTGAGCAGTAACTGAGAAGATACTATTTTGTGACATTTTTTTTTATAGTTTGTCGTGTTTTTGTCGGTTTTGTCAGTTAAAGTGTTGAATTTTTGAAGTGTTAGAGACCCGGATCAACAATAAGACAGGTTTGGAGATCAAGAGGGTGTGAGAATCAAAGCTTTTTGAGTGTACTAGTATCACTACTTGTACATCAGTTAATTCCCGACAACGTGAGAGGTCGAAACTTTTTGTACTTCGTTGTATATTATAATATAATATATATTTCAAATTTGATTGTTTATGATGTTTTGGTTGAGTCGTTGGGAACTTTTGTTTCTAGTTTACGGCAAACCAATCAAAGAGGCCCGTTCTGTAAATGGTTGATGTCAAGCCTCGAGGGTTTACTAATTTGTCCTATTTTTAATTTGTCCCATTACTAATTTGTCCTATTAGGGTTTCTCAAGAGTCTTTTATTAGCCTGTTCACAATAATTTCGGCAATTAGGAAATGTACATCTTGGTCAATTGTTTGTACAGTGCATCGTTCGTGTTGAATTAATTTTTTTATGTTTTCGAACGGAACTTAATATCAGCCTAATAATTGTTCTGGAGTTCGAAATCTGATGTCGATTATCGAAAAGTGATAAGGCAATAAATGAATCTCCTTTTGACAGAGAACGAGTAAATTACCGGTTTTCTGTGACGGTTTTTTTTGCACTTTAACACCTACAGGAGTTGAAATGATGGTTTGAAAAAATCATGGTCACAGCGTCCAAATAAATCGACATCTGAAAGTCAGCCAAAAAAATGATTTCTCGTGCTGTCAAAAAAAGAACAGTTTGGTGAAAGGAATTTTTTACTTCATGGATTTGCTTTTATTGAGAGTAGACAACAGCTTTAGACCCATTGATTAGACAACATCTTGTGCTTTATATTCTTGTTTTAAATTCCTTTCTGTATTTGTGTATTTAGTGAAAAATGCAGGAAAAACCCCTCTTCAGGGCAATAATTTATTTTTTACATGATTCACGACAGGCTCACAATGCTGCTTTCTATGCGAGTTTATGTGCTGAGTTTCTTGGTTTTTTCAGTTTCGTTTTAGCTACCTTTTTTGTTACTCGGATGGTTTACCATTGAACATTTGAAGAAGGCTTATTATTGTTAGTTTTTCGATAATCAGTGAAAATGATGGTATCAAAGAATATTATAGATGATGATGGTGATAATCATAGTAATATTGACTTTCCTAAGAAATAAAGACTATCATTGTCATCACCATCGAACCCATCATGAAACTTATAAAACAGGGAATTACATTGCATTCATCATTACATGGGGCAAAAACGAGATGTGAAAGTGATCCTCAATATTGAAAATACGAAAACAAATATTCATCGTCAGCCCTATACAAATCTCCCACAAAAATTACGAAAAAATCAACAATTGATCGAGACTTCCCAATGGTTTTTAAGCTAGATACAGAAGTTTTCTCTAAGGCGTAAAATCTTTTTTTTTGTGAGACTTTCATATGAAATAACATAAACAAACAATTTTTATGTCTCGAGAATATGCCATTATGATGGCGTTCATGGACTTCCATTTATTCGTCAAATACCTTTATATGGTCTAAACAACTCTATCTAAGGTTGGTAGGTAAAAAAGGCTTTAACAACTCCAATAAATCTTAACTAATATCTCTTGTACACGAAAAGTTAGCTTATGCATCTCAATCCCTCTCCCCCCCTCTCTCTCTCCATCTCCCTCTCCCTCTCTCTCGCCCTCTCCCCTCTCCCTTGCCCTCTCCCTCTCTCCCTCTCTCTCGCCCTCTCCCTCTCCTTCGCTCTCGCCCTCTCCCTCTCCCTCTTGAAGTAACGACATGTTGTATTCACAAGAAAAACAGTCCGTTCGATCCTAATTTCCGATGCTAAATTTCCTAATTTCTGATTGGCCGGTTTGGTTCGTTTAACCTAAATCGACGGAAGCCGACGAGCGCACGGACAGTACGGACAACGACAAGGGGAACATTATTTAGGGGGAGAATCCGTTGTTGTCGGAGAACGCGTCCGGCCAATTTTCGTTATTGTTGTCGGAAATCGTCACTTGTACACTCCCGCCGGCAGTTTGAAGCTGCCCCCTCATGGCACCTGTCGCCCCAAAAATACAAAAAAACGAGTCGTAAATCCACACTAGTCGAATTAAAAAAACACTAATTGTACTAAAAAACAGCGATACCAAACACAACCCGCAAGATAGCAAAAACTATTACCGGCCATCGTTATTAGAGTTTTCAACACTAATAAGGTCGCGATTTTTTTTGTAGATAATCGTAAGTAGTGTTGACAATACTAGCTAAGGAGTGGACTAGAATTTGCCACGTCTCCTTGAACTAAATAAGTTTTATATGTTTTATTTCCGCGTAAACACTAAATAATTTTTAATCAACGGTGGTGTACAGTACTGTATGGAAATTGGGTACCAATCCACACTAAATAAATATGGCCCTGAGTGAGTCGTTCGGGCGAGAAAAATTAACGCTAAAAAACAGCATCAAAAGTTAAATTTCTATCTACTTTCCATTTTTTGATTCCCCAGTTTCAGCATTTTGGAACTTGGTGAAACCCACGCAATAAAAAAAAAAAAAAAAAAATCCTCTGCCCGAAAATATCAAAAAATATAAACCACCGTGTACGTATAACCATTTTATTTAACTATTCGTCGGGTCTAACTATGAGAACTGTTACTGTAGTATCACTATTACCAGTTTACCACACACGTGAAGACAAAAAGAAAAAGGATTCCAAATTAACAACCAGAGTGAAAAAAAAAAAAAAAAAACAAGCGATCATCATTACAAATATCCTCTCTATCATTTTCAGTTTTTCACTTTTTCACTTTTTCCTTATCACCAATTTTAAAGTTTTCATCATCCGAAACAAAAAAAATAAAAAAAAATGACTAAAAACTGACCGTAGGGAAAATTTAGCGTGTAAACTTGCACATAATAGTGTTGCGGGTCGCGCGTGATGTTAGTAATGATCGAATTTTGGACCGGTACGGTCCCGATGATGTAGAGAGAGCCGTCCGGCGAATTTTGAACATCAGTGTATGTCGTGACAAGTGTGACAACTGTCGCACTCGCGCCAGCCGTACCTTGGCCGCCGACATCCGTGGACGATCCAAAATTGACATCCGCTCCTGTGATTGGTTGGGAGAGGCCCTCGCAGCTGAAACGGAGAGTAAAAACGAAAAAAAAAAAAAAAAAAGTCGGCAAAAACTGTGAAACAAAAAACCGACGATATTTTTTCCATACTGGAGGTCAATTATTTTTTTGGTAACCCGGATGGTTTTTTTAATTTTTATCGCGAGTTTTATGCATTAAGGCTTAAGGCAGATGTGAAAAAAGTAGAAAAAACGTTGAAACAACCAAAAAACGAGAGAAAAGGAGGTTTTGAGGGCTTATTTCAGGGAGGCTGACGTAATATCGAACTGGAGCGTATTGGCGATTCCGTCGAAATCGAGGTTGGCGGTACCGCTGGCCGCCGGGTCGCCCGGATGGCCGAGCTCATTGGCGCCGTACATCTGTACCTTGAAATAGTAATCGGACGCTTGGCCGCACACGCCGGTCAGAATCCATACTAGAATATGGCTCGTGATGAGCGGGATTCGCGCGGAGTACCTCATCCGTAATCCGATTTTAAAAATCTTTTTTTTTCTTTTTTGCTTTCGACTCTCAAGGGTTCAGGATTCGGAATTCAGAGGCGCCTGCCGCTAATTGCAAATTTACAAACCTTCGAACATATTTTTCATTTGTAGGTTGTTTTGGTTGAAGAGGAAGCTTCTGCGAAGAAGCAGACCAGAATCTGAATCGTCATTGGTCCGTTGTGAATATCGTCCCGTCAGGTGACGCTCTTTCGCTGATTTCAGAATACTGTGCCGTACGGAACTGTGATGACGATATGTGCAGCGATAGCCCTCTAATTTGTTTTGAGCTGTCGTGCCTCTGTGTTGTCCTCGTCTTGTCGCTTTGTCGGTACTGTCACCGTTTTTCGTCGTCTTATTAACTGCAGCTGTTGTCGGGTTGTCGGGCTGTCAAGCTACTGGGTTGTCGGTTTGTCGACAGGTCAATTGAGATAGCCGAACTCTGTAATGCCAAAAAACTATCGCATTCACCTGGATCAAATTAATAGTGGTGCATATCGAGCTGACTTTTCGCTCGATTTTATGAGCTCCGATATCTCAACAGTTGACGATCTATACCGTGAATCGCTATTAGTGTTAATGTTTTTATGCCACTTAATACATCCTTTCTCCGTACACACCTAACCAATTTTCAGTTTGAGACCGCCAATCGGAAGATGAGAACTTTGCCTTTCAATCGCAGCCGTCAGATTCACACTTCGACAAGTGTGTGCGGAGGAAAGATGTTTGAAGTGGCGAAAAAAACATTAACACTAACAGCGATGCACGTTGTATAGGTCACGACTTTTGCAGGTTTTTGTAATCCTCAATATTTGGTTTTAGATTCGTTTTTTTAACCTTGAAATAAACCATCTGCATTCCCAATCATCTAAATGTGAGGCGAATCAGGTTCAGCTCAATTTTTGACTCTCACCTGACCGCAATTATTCTTTTAAATTGTGTTGAATTGGCATTTGCACTTTGGAGGTGTAAAGACGCAAAGATAGATCCTCGATATGAAGAATCGAGAAGCGATGATTCCAATTAGATAGGCATCACTACAAATTATCGAAGTGAATTCAATGTGTCTTTTCAAAAAGGCGTTTTTTTTGTTTGTTACCACCATTGCTATACATTAAAGCCATTTCTTGACAATAGATTCATGAGTATTTTTTGTCCCTTGAGACGTGATATAGTACCCTTTAAATGATACAATAAAACCAACTGTATGATCCAAAAATGCACTTTTAGTCATCATCCGAAAATATGGCTTGGACCTAACACCATCAAGATGTCTACTACTGTCACAACAAATTTTATGTCTTGGTACACTCTTATTTCGAGAAGGTAAAATTTGACCTAAATAACAAAACTTTGCAGAATGAAACATATTTGTAGTGTTGTGTATTGGGAAAAAAAAAATCGTGATAAAACCGATACCAATAATTATCGGTTATCAAACGGTGAAGGGTACCAACATATTTGTACAAATAGTACGAAATTTATGGTACGGAGAAAATGTACGAAATGATTAGGGAGACGTCGCGACCGCATGGGGGGAAGGGTTTCGATTTTTTTTTTCACATTTACCAGAGTACGGAGTTATCGCCAATGGTTATCGAAACCGGTGTTATCGCGATAAAAAATCAATAGCGATAACACCAGTACGAATACATCGTGCCAATATATCGATTATCGGTAAGCCAAAAAAATGGGCATATCCATTATCGGCAAATGGCTACCGATACATAACATTGTTAAAACAAAATATTGAGGATTAAAAAAATCTATTGATATTTGATTGTCGTCCCTTGAACAGATGCCAACTCATTATACTTAAAGAGTGCAAATTCTACTTTTCCACTTCATCGTCGAAAGCCCTCAATTCCGTGAAGTATTGTTGCCAATAGGTCAAAAAATGTGAGTCCGAGTATTGAAACGAAACCTTTAACTGACGCCTTGCTCAAGAAAGAAATACTGTTTTTGTTGGACCAACCCCATTTTTTACCAATAGGCGCACAAGCGTGCTCACTGCAAAATCTTGAACCATAAATTTTGGGTGCGTCTCCATGGGCCTAAGTAAGGGTTTTTTCTGTCGTTTTCTTGTAAAACTTAGAGCCGTACCGCGTAAATTTCAACCGTACAAAAAAAATAAAAAGATGGGTGTAACTCTGAGACCTCCATAAGTCCTCAGAGTGGACAGCTTCCAAGAAGCCTCTAGGATAATCCTGACCCCTTTGTGTTTAAGCAAAAATAACTGCCACCCTGGCAGACAAAAACGCTGACCAACTTCACCCCTGTGAAGACAAGACTCCCCTGAGTCGATAGCAAAAAGAATCTCTGAATTTGCTCCCCTGAGTAGTAAGTTATGGAGGGTCAAAGTTGACCTTTTGTACAGAAGCTCTCTGGGAGAGAGGGTCCTATCTTCTAATTTTTCTAAGTCCTATCTCTCTCACAGACTCTATCTACTGATGTACGGAACCAATCAGATTTCAGTTCCGTACGTAAAAGTACAACTGCCGGTGTACTTTATGTACGGAAATTGTACGATATGGCCTAAATGTCCACACGTGGAGTATCCAGATTCGCTCCTTAAATCCTCGGAGATGCCGCGCTCCAATGTTACATCGCCACGTGTCATCCGATGTGGCGCTGCCCACAAACCGCCGAATTCTCCTTCCGCGATCTCGGCGCAATTTCTGGCCGTCCGATTAAACTCGTTTTTGATCGTAGCCGTAATAAATACATGCGCGGTATTTGTTTCGCTTCCGAAATCAATGCGCGGTATTGATTTCATATCCGTACCGCAATTCGTACTTTTACAATTCCATATCTATGTGTCCCGTAAATAGTTATAGTTAAATGAATTATCCTACGTGTACCTGTATAAATAATTATCGTACTATATACTACGTATCAGTACCTCTAGACTTAACGGCTAAGGCTACCGGCTATCTCCTAGCTGTCGGCCGGCAGGTACCAGGATCAAATCCTGCCGCCGGCATATACCTTTTAGTAATTAATCCGTAGACTAATATAAATTTCCCGTAAACCTGAGGATAGCTTAGGTAGCCATGGCTCTAGCTTCCTCTCCAATTTCTCAGTGACTGCGACAAGTTTGAGAGTTGGAGAGAGAAGTTAGAGGTAGACTGCCTCGGCTTCTTTGTTTCTATTTAGACCTAGAAAATACTTAAAACCATTAATTTCTACACTCCCCTTATTTTCTAGTCAATCTTTAATTTCAGACCACACTTCTCCCTGCAAAAAATTAGCTTAGGGGAAGGCACAGGTTTGGTCATCATATCTGCTACCATCTCACTATCTGGTCTGTACTCTAAACTGATTATTTTGTTTTCTACTTTTTCTCTAACAAAGCTGAGTCTGATGTCCATGTGTTTGGCTTTAAAATGATGTTTAGGATTGGCAGAAATAGCGATTGCTGCCTGATTATCACAAAATATTTTCTGCACACCACTCTTAAGGTGACCAAGCTCACCAAGCAAAGACTTGACCCACATCAATTCTTTTACAGCAGAGCAAGAGGCCATATACTCAGCCTCCATGGTGGACTGAGCAATAACCTTTTGCTGTTTGCTACTCCAACAGCAAGCCCCATCACCCACATATAATACATATCCAGAAGTGCATCTCCTCGTCGGAGCATCACCATAACTGGCATCACTCCAAGTGGTGATGTCAGTATTCTCCCCACCCAAATGCAACCATAGATCCCTAGTTCCTATCAAGTATCTAAGGACTCTCTTAGCTGCCTCCCAATCCTTCTTAGTGGGAGCATTTAAACTTCTACTCAGCACTCCTACAGCTGCAGCTAAATCCGGCCGGGTACAATTCATAAAATAGATTAGACTTCCCACTACTTGCCTGTAAGGAATAGTCTGCATGAACTTCCGTTCATCAGGAGATAATACCTCGTCTAAGACTATGACTCCTTCTTCCTCACTCCCCTCACTTCCCTTCTTTAACTCCATTGGAGTTGTACAACTATTAGCTTTATCCATTTGAAATTTTTCAAGCATGTTCCCTATTGCTTCCTTTTGAGTCAATCTTATAATTTTCCTTTTCCTGTCTCTCTCTACTTGAATTCCCAAAATATATCTTGCTTCTCCCATATCCTTCATTTCAAATCTCCCCTTAAGATCGGTTTTCAGTTTGTTAATTTTTGCCATTGATTTACTTAAAACAAGCAAATCATCAACATAAATTGCAATAAATATAAGACCTTCCTCATCTTCGAAAACATAGATTGAGTGATCTGAGCTGATCCGAATATATCCCAGACCGGTAAGAAACTCATCAAGCTTCTTATTCCATTGTCGAGGTGCCTGTTTCAAACCATAAAGAGATTTAATCAGCCGGCATACCTTACTCTCCTCTCCTTCCTCCACAAAACCTTCGGGTTGTCGCATGAAGATCTCCTCTTCCAATTCTCCATGCAAAAAGGCTGTCTTGATGTCCATCTGATGCACTTCCATGTCTTCCGCCGCTGCTAAACTGAGAAGTATGCGGACGGAGGGAAATCTGACCACCGGTGCAAAGGTTTCCTCGTAGTCAATTCCTTCCTTTTGTGTAAATCCCTTTGCCACTAATCTAGCCTTGTAGCGCTCGATTGTGTTATCTGGGTTCAGTTTTAGTTTGAAAACCCACTTACAACCGATTGGTTTTCGGTTAGGTGGACAGTCCACCAGCTCCCAAGTATCGGCTGCCATGATTGAAGCCATCTCCTCATTGATGGCTGTCTTCCATCGGTTTCTTTCTGGACAAGTCATCGCCTCTCCATAAGTTTGAGGTTCATCTTGATGAGATAGTTTAGTTACCTTGTTAATAACCTGTTTTTCTTGCAGTCTTTTGCTACTTCTCCTCCCCCCCTCAAAATCTGAGGCCGGAATAGATGGTTCTCGTGGATTCTTTCGAACAAACTCGGCTTCTCCCCTATCCCTTGATTCCGAATCAATTTCCACCACGTCTTCCGCTTCGAGGAGAGTTGTCACTGGTTTTTCCACAGCCGAGTCCTTTTCGGTCTGATTTGTTCCTGCAAGAATGTCATCTTCTCTAAAACCTGGATAGTTAGGAAGCTCAAAGTCATCGGAATTTTCTGACTCAAATCTGATTTTTACTGACTTTGTATATTTGAAGGGATCCACAGACTTTCCTTCATCCATAACTACTAGATGCTTTACTAAGATTATATCTTCCCTTTTTAAATCATAAACTCTATATCCTTTAACATCTTCATCATATCCTAATAAGTATCCCGGTTTTCCTTTAGGATCTAGCTTCCAATTGGATCGATTAGTATCTAGACTGAATACTTGACTGCCGAAAACCTTTAAGTGAGATATGTCTGGTTTCCGGCCTGTCCATCTCTCATAAGGTGTTTGATCTTTTATAGCTGAAGTAAGAACTCTATTCTTGAGGTAATTAGCACAGTTCATTGCTTCTGCCCAAAACCTTTTTCCTATCTTTTTATCTGACAACATACTTCTAGCACTATCACTTAGTGTTCTATTTAACCTTTCAGCTACCCCATTCTGTTCCGGATTTTCTGGAACTGTCTTTTGGTGTTGAACCCCATCTTCCCTCAGAAAATCCTCAAACTGGTTAGAAGTATACTCTCCACCATTGTCACTCCTTACTCTCTTGATTGGAGTTTCATGGAGTTTTTCGCTCCATGCTTTATATTGTCTGAAGCAATCCTCAGCTTCAGACTTGTTTTTCAAAAAATATACCCGGGAATACCGAGACCAATCATCAGTTATAGTCATCATAAATCTCTTCCCCCCTGGTGAGGGCACTTTAGCCGGTCCCCAAATATCTGTGTGTACTAGATCTAGAATTTTTTCTCCCTTATAGGTGGCTGATTTAGGAAAGGGTAATCTGTGTGCTTTACCTTGAGCACATCCACTACAATCACTTATATCATCACTCTCACTGAACTGAATCCCTTCCACCACTCCCATCTTTTTCATCTCTCTTAACTTATCTAGATTCACATGCCCAAGCCTCTTATGCCACATCATAATATCATGAACACCAGCGTAATAAAGTTTTTTCTTTTCATTACTTAAGATCAGCCTAAACATCCCATGGCTACCTTTCTCAGCAATGAAATATACATCATCCTCAAAACTAGCAGTAAAGACTCCTTCCCTAGTGCTAGTAAAAAAACCCTTATCATCCAATACTGATGTGGAGATAAGATTTTTGTTCAGCTCCGGAATAAACAATACATCGGAGAATGTTAATATGGATGCCTTTCCTTCTACTAACACTTTCAGATCTACCGATCCTACAAGAGTAGTGGTGACTATCCTCCCATCCCCGTACTCTATCTCTACGGTGGGAATCTTTCTTATCTTAGTGAACAGGTGCCTATCCTTACACATGTGCATGGAGGCACCTGAATCTATGATCCAGCCTGCTTCACCTTTCAATCCACCGTAAGCACATTTCTGCCTTCGTGGAATTTCGACCTCATTTTTCGCCTCCAACTCCTCATCCAAAAGGAGCTCATCGTCCTCGTCCTCGGATTCCGCCTCAAGTACCTGTGTGACAAGGGCCTTTTTCTTTCCTCTCGGGGTACCACCGGTCTGCCCCTCCTTTAACCGAAGCTCGGTTAGCTTAGTGCACTCTGCCATATAGTGCCCCGGTTTCTTACAAAAATGACATAAACCTTTGGGAGCCCTTGGTTCGAATTCGTCGGCCTGTTTTTTCTGCTCCCTACCCCCATAGTTTCCGACCGGTTTTCGGGAATCCCTGTTCCTCCAATCAGTGGCTGTTGCCAAGGCTTGGCCACTCTTTCCTCCCCTTCGGATCTCGATTGTATTCTCTTGAACTAGAATCATCCCTACCACTGAGTTCCATATCCACCTTGAGTCAGGCAAGTCCTGCACACGGTAAACTATGTTCACGAACTCATCAGGTAACTTCATCAGTAAACAGTTAACCTTTTCTTTTTCACTAAAATCTTTTCCCGCACTGTGTAGCTCCATGAAGAGTGTAGCAAGCTCATTGCAAAAATCCAACATATTTCCCCCTTTATATACATACTCCTTAACTTTCTGATCAGCCAACTGTTGTTGCTGAATCGTACCACTTCGGTACATCTCTATGAGAGCCATCCAAAGATCGGATGCCCTTTCTACCTGCAAATGAGGACATGCAAGTCCTTGAGTGAGATGGCGTAGGATGAAGTGCTTTGCCGCCATATTGTTGAAGTCCCAGGTTTCAGTATCATTCTCCTCGTTCCTCGGAATAGGTGACATGAACGTCGAACCAGTTGCTATTGGTGTGGTCGTCTCCTTCTCCTTTCCTTTGTCCACCACCTCTCCTTCTTTTGTTTCCTCCGTTGAAGGTGGATCCTCTTTCCTGGTGAATCTGGTTCCTCCAAACCCTGGAGGAATTCCAAGACTTGATGGACGCCCCAATCGTCCACTCACTATCCCCCAAAACCTTTTTTCGCATAGAGCTCCTATCATCATACTTTCCCAGTATATGAAGCCAGTTCCATTAAAGATTGGTACCCTAGAGGGTGGGCCCATAACCTGTAACTCTGAGACCTCCATAAGTCCTCAGAGTGGACAGCTTCCAAGAAGCCTCTAGGATAATCCTGACCCCTTTGTGTTTAAGCAAAAATAACTGCCACCCTGGCAGACAAAAACGCTGACCAACTTCACCCCTGTGAAGACAAGACTCCCCTGAGTCGATAGCAAAAAGAATCTCTGAATTTGCTCCCCTGAGCAGTAAGTTATGGAGGGTCAAAGTTGACCTTTTGTACAGAAGCTCTCTGGGAGAGAGGGTCCTATCTTCTAATTTTTCTAAGTCCTATCTCTCTCACAGACTCTATCTACTGATGTACGGAACCAATCAGATTTCAGTTCCGTACGTAAAAGTACAACTGCCGGTGTACTTTATGTACGGAAATTGTACGATATGGCCTAAATGTCCACACGTGGAGTATCCAGATTCGCTCCTTAAATCCTCGGAGATGCCGCGCTCCAATGTTACATCGCCACGTGTCATCCGATGTGGCGCTGCCCACAAACCGCCGAATTCTCCTTCCGCGATCTCGGCGCAATTTCTGGCCGTCCGATTAAACTCGTTTTTGATCGTAGCCGTAATAAATACATGCGCGGTATTTGTTTCGCTTCCGAAATCAATGCGCGGTATTGATTTCATATCCGTACCGCAATTCGTACTTTTACAATTCCATATCTATGTGTCCCGTAAATAGTTATAGTTTAATGAATTATCCTACGTGTACCTGTATAAATAATTATCGTACTATATACTACGTATCAGTACCTCTAGACTTAACGGCTAAGGCTACCGGCTATCTCCTAGCTGTCGGCCGGCAGGTACCAGGATCAAATCCTGCCGCCGGCATATACCTTTTAGTAATTAATCCGTAGACTAATATAAATTTCCCGTAAACCTGAGGATAGCTTAGGTAGCCATGGCTCTAGCTTCCTCTCCAATTTCTCAGTGACTGCGACAAGTTTGAGAGTTGGAGAGAGAAGTTAGAGGTAGACTGCCTCGGCTTCTTTGTTTCTATTTAGACCTAGAAAATACTTAAAACCATTAATTTCTACAATGGGAAGTACATTTTGCGTCATCATCGAATTTACGATGTACTGCATGTTGTCGTCTTGTATTCTTCGACCCACGGCCACGCCAAAAAACGCCATCTTCAAACTTTTCTTTAAAACACAAGGAAGATGTGTTTTAAAACAAAGTGTATTTGAAATACAAATAGGAACATGTATTCCCACGTGTAATTTTTTTTACACAAATTTCAAACGAATTTAAGCGACGGCGAAAGGTACAATATTAGTATTTTTTGTCCGTTTGTGTTTAGGTACGACGAGGCAAAGTACTCAATTTGTTTGGTTTTCTCCGTTTGCGCCTAGTACGGATTTTATTTCGCCAGGGGTCTCAAGATTCCGATGCCATTTAACGTCGAGCGGATAGGCGACGCAAAGGCAAAGAACATCTTCTTCAACCGTGAAACGACACATGCTCGAAGGCAGTACGTCTTCAATGTCACAAAAACTCATGCGACGTCAGAAGCAGTTAGAAAAAATAACGTACGTCATCACAAATTGTAGACGTTGACAGCCATCACGGACATTGTCAGCGTATACAATCGTCACACCCTTAAGTAACTATTTCGTTGTTACAAATAGGGACACCTGAAATCCGGGTCCGCCGGATCTGCGCTAAAAAACAAAGTTTTTTCGCTAAGCTACAAGTACATGGAGACGCACCCTTATAAATGTGAATTCTGGCTTTTTCCTAAACAATGCTACATCCTCCAAAAAAAAAAGGGGAGCGCGTAGGCCTCGGTCTTTGACTACTGTACATTGTGGACGTAAAGAGCATATTTTTGCGATTTTTGTACATGTGTGGAGGGATGTTCACATAGACGTTGTCACGCTCCGAAAGTTTGGTCCATAGATGTCAATTCGTACGGATTTGGACTTTTCTACGAAAATTACGTAATTTTCGTCGATTTCATACTTTTCGTAAAATTCGTGTAGATTTTTCTGTACGAATATGTACAGAAATATACAGAAAGCTTTATTTTAGAAAATCTTAAAAAAATATTTAAAATACGGTAAAATAACAGAAATGTACGATACTATACGGAAAGTGTACCTTAAAAAGACTAATGGTATGACAAATATTTGACATTGAAGGAACGTACAACAAATACCCTTGAAACCCAAAAATCCCCCCTTTAATAACCCTAAAAAGTACGAAAATGCAGGAAGATTGCACTTAAATATACAAAAAATATATCACAGCTGTACTAAAATATACGGTAATGTACGAACATGTACCCAACAAACCTTAAAATAGATAACCTTAAAGAGTAGGAAAAATACGAACACTAGACATATATGTATGAAAAGTGTGAGGTAGTTATACTAGAAATACATAATATACGCAATGTACGAAAATGTACACTAAAACCTTAAAAGTCCCCTTGGATAAGAAGAGAAAACTTTATTACAGAAAGTGCGATCGAAAAACCATCAGAGTACAAAGGGGGTAAAAAAAAGAAATAGAACATTTAAAGACTACAAGAGCCAATAGTTACTAAAACAAAACAAAAGAAACAAATGAGGAAAACAAAAGCAACTAGGCTAACTGGCTAGACTAAACAAAAAACCAAAGATGACTGGACAAAAAATAAAAACCCACACTATATGATGCCCCACAACCCAAACAAAATAAATTCCACACCCACAAATATCGTGGATGTGGACTGGATCCCGTGGAGGAAGATGTGGAAGGCCCCGCCTATCTTCCGCCACCATGATTCGACGGAGAAGGGCCGCAGCTTGCGCTCGTTGAAGGGCAACTCATAGACGCTGACAGTAAAAAGCAATAAGGAGGCTTGGGGGAGGACTCCTTGGACCCCTGGATTCAAAAGCTCTCATAGCACCAATGCGAAGAAAATTTTCGAAAGACTTGTCCAAAGAACTAAAAATCTCTTTGCAACTGGGACAAACTGGTCCGCCGGGTCTCGGTGAGCGTAATCCCTTTCCTCATATGTCGCTACGCCCCGAGCCACCACGCCCGTATGCACATCCGCGCGAGAAGAAATGTGGGTCCCAGTCGGATCAATGATGACGACGTCAGCCAAGGTGCGCCCAGCCCTGTGGAGGAAAGCCAAGTCAACCCGAGGACTTCGGATACCACTAGATTGGGAACAAGGAGGTAAGATATGAGAAACCTCCCGCTTCAAAGTGTAGCTTGCTTCGACACCAATCGCAAGAATCGCACCACGATCCAAATCATGCGCCACGGTACGTTCACTCTCCCCCCGAGCAACGAAGTAAATGGATGCCGTCAGAGTCGATAGGTTGGTTGCAAACACAGTTGGGGCGCACAAGAAACGGAGGGTGAAGCAAACCCAAATGAAGGCGGATAGTAGAGGTGAACTGGTCAGACGTCATACAAAGTGTAAAAAAAACGGGTGTTGCGTGTAACCACGCACCAGCCTCCGGTCGAGAATACGGACGTAAACGAGCACGCGAATGAGCTGAAGGTAGCGCATTTAATAAATCATGGAATTGAGCGACTGCCAACTGCTCTGATATGCGTTGTTGCACATGGTAGTTATTGTCACCAATAAGAGACGGAAAAGGTGGCGCTTGGTTTCGGGCATCATGCGTAAGGAGTGCACGAGTGGAGAGAAGAGCCTGATGAAAAGGAAAAAGATTGTCCTTTACTTTAGGGACTACTTGGGCTAGAATGGGAACATCATTTGCTATAAAACGAGAAGTGATGGCGGGCGCTACTAAAGCCCAACTACCCAAATAAGCCGTTAGGGCAACCCAAGCCACCGGAATAACCTTTGAAAGTACGGACATTGTACGTAAATGTACAAAAAATGTACGGGTGCAGAGTAGGGCACGCAGTTTACAAAATTTTTGACATCGTTAAATGCGAATCGTACGTAGTATTCGCGCGTTTGTTTCGTCCGTATTATGTGAATTGGAAATTTATGGTTTGGTCAGACAATGTTCGGAGTGAAAACAATACAATGTTGATGTCATCATATATTAACGAACGTCATCAGACTGTTGAAACCAATGGGGGACGGTTAGCGTTTATGTCTTTATTGGCAACTACAGTACAGAGTACTGTACACTGTGAATCGCTATTTGTGTAAATATTTTTTTCGCCACTTAAAACATCTTTTATTTGTACACTCTTGTCCAATTTTCAATTTGAGACCGCCAATCGGAAGCTGAGAACCTTACCTTTCAACCGCAGCCGTGAGATACACAATTAGACATATGTACAGAGAATGTGTTTTAAGAGACGAAAAAAACATTAGCACCAATAGCGATTCACGGTGTGTCGCGCATCGGCGTTATAGTTTTGGATTGCGCTTGAGCATATTGAAACGACATTGGCAATAATAACAAGTTTTTTCTGCATTGGCTATGGCTAACGAATGTTCTTCCAAATTGTTGTGTGTTTCTAAAAGCTCTTTGTTATACCCAATTGTTAATATGCTTCAGCGACACACAATTCTTAAAATTTGGTGCTGGTGGGCAAAAACATTTTCATTTTACACCCCTTAGTGAAATTAAAAATATAGGTATCCTCCTTATTTTTATCACAATTTGCACCACTAAAATACCCATCACTGTTATTAGCGCTAAAAAAAATTCACGCAGTTTTCATGCTTTGAGCTTTATGCAAAATCCATTCATCAAACACACTTGAAAAACTTAAGAATAAAGTTCAATATTCCAGAATGTAAAAATCTTACATTAACAATATATACATTGATTTTGTCTCATCCATATATGATGGAAGTTCTTCACAATTTGATCTTAAGACGATAAAAAGCTATACATCATTCTAGCTTTAACATAAAAATGGAAGGTCATACCTATTGTCCATATAATCCTAACATGACTATTTCTACGTAAACCTAAACATAATTTTACATGTAACTCTACCTATATTTCAGATAATTACTACTACATTCTTTCAAATCTTAACATACTATTTCATATAATCATAACATAATCCAGTAAAACCATCTCCAAATTTCCACTTCGCTCTTGTCCACCTGTCAATTGCCGATTCGAGCAAATTGATCCAACTCGAACTAGAACCAAAATTTGTTTCAATTTTAATTTTTTAAACTTGTTTTGTTTTTAAACGTTCAAGGAAGTCCAGGGAATCCAAAAAATCCATTTCCAATCCCGTTTCCATTCGGAACTTCATTCCAAGCATTCATATTTGAGTCCGATTCGGTCAACGAGACACTTCCAGTGAAATAAAGCAATTGACCTCGAATGGCGCCTTTCAAAAAAAAAAAGGGAGAAAAGAAAAAAACAGCGATAAAAATGATAATACTTTCGAAAAGCAGAAGGATAACGAAAAACTGAAGATTTGCAAGTTAACAGATTCATTGAGAGAGAGATGAAGGAAATGCAAAAAGCGAGGAATCATATTGTTTATTTACTTATCATTTTTATTTTTCCAACAATTTCTATATATCAGGATACATAAAGTACTATGCAATTCATGATTTATGGTATCCAAAAACATCATAAATAAACCAAAACTAGAAAAACATTGTCCAAAACCTTAATATCTTTGGGATGTTTCCCAACACTTCTTTTCACTTTCCAAAAAACGACAAAACAAAATCATCTGCATGCAAGAGGGCTTAAAAACAATGTAATTTGTCAATAAAACCCCGTAAAATAGCTCACCTGTTGGATACAATATAGTGTAAACTTGCACGTAGTAATTTTGTGCATTCCCGACAATGCTAGTGATTAGGTCGCCGGAAATTGTAACTTCACCAGAAATAGTGTACGATCCAACGCCCGTACTTGTGAAATCTGTGAACGTCGTCACGAGGGAGATCACGGTACCGCTCGATCCAACGGTTCCATTTCCGCCTTGGGATGTGGATGAACCAAAATTGATGTCGACTCCTTGCGGCTGATCAATGCCGGCGACACTGTGGAAAAGAACGTTAAAACGTTTTTTAGTGTTGGCGAAAGGGTATGATGGAACGTGCGGGTTTGATTTTGGAAATGGATTTGTAAGTAGGCAATAGGAACTTTGGTTCGTTCAAAGTAGAGACTTGGTATTGTTTGTACCCAATTTTGAGTTTCCAAACAAATTTGAATTTTTAGCGTCTACATCGACATGGACATAGGATGAGAAGAAATAAGAATAAAGTTTCTTTTATAAGAGTTGTCAGAAAAGAGGATTAGAAGAGTATTTTACTAGCCCGTTTTTCTTGAGAATTATACGTATATGTGATTTATCAACTCATACTGCCTTAATGTTGTCCCTAACTATAACAATTTGCTTTATTTTAATTAATTTTCTTAGCATCAATGTACTACACTTTGAACATTTTTGCAAAATACATCTTTTATGCCATAAATTTGCACCTAATATCAAATGAGACCGAACTTGTCGCTCCGTTAAAATCCAATACTGCTGTTCCATTGCCGGAGGGATCTCCGGGATACATAACTTCATTCGCACCATATAGTCTTACAACATAGATCCATTGCTGAGTTTGACCGCATACTGAAACCAAATTGCATATTAAAAAAATAAAATAAAAAGAGGAAAACAAGTGCAAGCGACCCATTGACAAAAAAATCCTGAATACTTTTCTTGTAGGGACTTCTCCTAATGTTTTTTTCATTCTCTACTTAATTACAAAATCTCAAAAAAATATGATTGCATGAGCTTCCCGTCGAATCCATATAATGACCTAAATTTCTTTAATAGTACAATCGAGGACTTGGCAGGCCGACATATAATTGGTCGGTCTCCTCCGCCGTACTACTCGAGCCCCGACGGGAAAGTCGTGATTTTCGAGGGAAACCCGCCAATAGGACGACTCATATGAATAGTCGAAAGCCTCTTCCTTCTGATTGGATGACTGCTGTCGCGCGCTTTCGTACTTTCGTTCCGAAGGAAACACGATTTTCTTTGGGCAGGAAAAACCGTATTGTAACATGAAGCGGACACGTCAGCAAAGAAATGTTTCGACGTTCGTTACGATGTACGGATACGATGACGTATTGAGAATGACATAACCCGACGTCACCCAGACAATTAAGTAACACAATTTTGCGTTCCCATATTACAACCATATTACTACTATATTTGGCGTGGTTTTCCATGCTCGATTGTAAGGTAACATATACATGCTCATATAACAAAAAAAAAAGAAAAGAAAAAAACCGGCGAGGCAAGCAATTATAAGAGGATGACACCAGACCAAGCTAAAACAAAAAAAAATACCATCCTCTACTTTTGGAGGTTTTGAAATCACATTTTTTTCTCGTCATAGATTTGCTTCACGTCCAAAGAAACACATAATAAGCCAATTCAAATTCCTTGGCAAGGGATACTCCGAAAGTGATTTCTCTCTAGACAATTTTTTGTCTCTAATGTTCCAAAACGTATTCGCAGTCTTTGTATCACTAGTAAATCAGTGCCTGTTACTATCGGCACATATTTGGGTATCGGGCAAATTCATATCGCGATAATCTCGATATTCGATATATCGAATATCGATCGAGAAGAATCCTCGATATATCGTACTGAAACCAACATAAATTATCGCGATATATAGTATTTTTTAAATTTAATATTTTTATTTTTTTATATAATATGTTATTTTAGCGAAAAAGTCAAATTGTCTAATACGCCACGTACGCCGTGATTTTCGTTCCTGACATACAACATCATATGTTCTTCATCCTCCTCTACATTCGTACCAGGTATTTCGGGCATCCATATCATATCTATTTTCATACTTTTTATCCTCCCAGTTGATCTTATTCAGGAAAATTACATAAAAAAAATACCAACTAGGCTTTCACATACGTTCATGTCACTCGAATAAAAAACAGAGCATGTTAAAACGGCAAGTACTGATATTCACACCGTATTTCTATCTTTTTACGTATTCTCTGATCCAATCAATCTTATCTCCACAATTCTGTACGTTCAGGACTTGCAAAAAAAAGCAAAATGAAATACAAAAATTACACATATTATTTCGAGCAACATGCTTCATTAAAATCCGCAGTTATCCCATAACTACAGTAAAAAATATTTTCAACGGCCTTAACCTCTCATAGGGTAATTACATTGCAGAAATCCCCTCATGTCGAGGGTAAATCGTACACTTTTAGGGTAAAACCATGCATAGATTACCCAAAAAAAAGGTACAAGTTCTACAATTTACCCTCGAAATGAGGAATAGTGCAATTACCCAATCAGAGACAACCAATCAGAGCTTTCCAAACCAAACAAACAAAAGTTTCATTGCCCTACATGGAAGGAGAGACCAAAGGCAATAAAGTATATATTTTTTCACATTCCAGACACTGAAACGTACACTAAAAAAGAATTTCGACAAGAATTTCGAATCGTACACTTGTATCAAAGAAAAAATCGACAAGAATTCTACATTTTACACTTCAACGAAAAAATCGATGAGAAATTTGTCGCAAACCCGCCTTTAACCATTCCTGTAACTAGTGCAAAAATACTTTGCCAATCCTATATAAACCATATTCCTTTTCTCTGTCATCATCCCATAAACCTCCAAATCTCATGGCAGTAATTCTTGATTTATATATCTCTGACAAAGAAAGAAAAAACTATTCACAACCCCTTGAACTGAGTTTTTTCAAACATGAACTCTCACAACTACAGACTGGACAGTTACTTGTGCTCTTTTCCTCCCTCCCTCCCTTCAATATTGCATCACTTATGAATAGTTCGTCGTACTTTTTGAGCGACACTCTCTGTACTCTCCACACTTTCCACTCCATTTTCTCTTGTTCTTTTTTTTTTTTTTCTTTTTTCTTTTTTCCTTTTTCCTTTTTTTGTACATACATATTTGTTTTGGTTTCCCCTGAACCATTCCACCGCTGGTTCCAAAAAAATGTCAAGTTGAATGCAAATTGACCGCGTAAGCTTTCTGGCGGTTAAAATTTCCCTGAGCCTCGACGAACTTCCACACTAAATGCGGTATTTAAAAGTTCCCTGAACCCCAACCAACAAGCAACCGGGCGGCTTCGGCTGTCGCCTCTTCTTCGGCAAAACCTTCGAGTGCCGCCTCAACTGAGTTTAAGTCAAATCCCTTCAAAGACTTCGAATTCTTAACACCGTCGTCCGAATTCTTAACACCGTCGTCCGAATTCTTAACACCGTTGTTAAAATCCTTAACACCGTCGTTACGATTCTTAACAACACCATCGGTCGAATTCTTAACACAGTCGCCAACCTCGCATGACAGGTTAAGATCACATTCTATGGATTCTTCCAAATGTACTTTGTTCATCTGTTTCAAATAGTCCCGGCTTTTTTCGCTCTTTCGACCTATTCCATATCCCACCAACTTCATACCCTCTTCTTCCTTGCCATTACCACCTCCGGAACTACATCGACTCGACTCTTCAAGGGGAATCTGCCCTTGTATGAGAGACGTTACTCTGACCTCACCACTAGAATTTCGACTACAATCATTTCCCTCCCCACTCACAGATGTGACTCTTCCCTTCTCTCGCCAACTGAGCCCTGTCCATTGTCCCTCACTGTCTAAACTTTGTTGCCTTAGTTTTTCTGAGTGGGTCAAACGTGTCTCTGGAAATTTTGATCGCCTCTTTCCTTTCTTTTGTGCCCAACGAACAAGATCACGGCTACCTGTACCTGCCTCTTCCTCACACGCCTTGACAAGTTCTTCTCCACAAACGCCTTCTTGCCATCTCATCCTCTCCATAAAATCAGTCAACTCCTTCCAGGTCCCTCTGAGCTCAAAGATCTCCTTCTGCATTTTCCCTTTCTTCAAACCTTTGCTTTCTTCTACACTATCTCCCACACCATCACTTTCCTTGCAGATCTCCTTCTCCATAACCCGTGGAGCACTAGAAGCATCCTCCTCAATTACCTTTTCTTTCTTCTTCTGCCTTACAGTTTGTTTTTTTCTCGCGTTTAAAACAACTGCATCATCAGAGCATCCATTATACCCCGACTCCTTCTCAGCGCTCCCTCTCTTTCTTACCTTTGAATCTCCTCCAAGTGGGTCCTTCCTTCTCACTCCCCCTGAGACACTAACCGTTTTCAATTCCCTTGACGCCAGCTTGGCTCCTCGATTTGAAGTCAAATCAGTCGTATCTGATACCGATGTCTTTTCCCTTTTTCCCTCTCTTGTTAAGGTATCTAATTTCCTTTTCAATCCATTAGTTGACCCAACCAGATTCTCATTTACTCCTGCTACTCCCTCTCTTTCAACATCAGCACACTCACTCCCACAATCTCCAGATCTATTAGGATTATGAATTGTATCCAATTTCCCTTCCGTCTCATCCGCCTGTTCTCCCTCTCTCTGAATTGTAATGATCTTTTTCTTTTTTGTCTTTGACTGCTTACTGTTTTTGTTATCCCCACTCTTCACCTCCACTGCGAGAGAGTTTCCTAACTCTTTTCCAACTGTTTTTGCAACTTTGCAAACCTTGGAGATGGTTTTCGTTTTTTCCTGTACTCCCTTCGATGATCGACAATTCCACAGCATGGTTCGTCTCCCAACTTTAGTGACCACCTCAATCATTGCCAATTCTTCTGCCCAAAAAAAGTCTGGTTTTTGAACATTTCGTTTTCTCCGTTTAGGCAATTGATCCACAGGAGTATCCACATCGAGACAGCCACTTGTCCCACTTTTGCACTTCGAATTTCGCTTACGGTTTTTCCCAACAAACCCTTCGTTCTCCTCCAAATTGCTCCCTTTTCCAATCGCGACAGAATCCTCCAAACTTCCCTTTTCCAATCCTCTCGACACCACGTTACCGTCACCTCCACCAGAGGCACCTTGAATTGCCACCCCCCAACGTTGTAAAAGCCCACAAGGGTTCAAGGGACCCTCAAGGCCAGACTTGAACAGAGGAGGTGGTAAAACAGGAAATGATGATGCCCTCTCCCAAGTGTTAATCCTGGTATTATCATTAGAATCGTTTCCTCCTCTATTTACTGGCTCAACACTGCTAGTAACATGTGGAAAAAAATCAACTATGGGGTCCTGGTTAACCATATTTCGCAGTGCCTTGTGACTCACAGAGCCCCACATTGGTTTACAACTTGGTACAGAGAGATGAGTTGGAGAGACTGCGGAAACGTTGGATGGGACAAAAAGGCCTTCTCCTTCAGAGATAAAGTCATGAGCTAAAGTGGCTGCAAGAACAGTGCTTTGAAAACCATGTCGAGGGATAGACTGAGAAGAATATCCCTGTTGGGCAGTACAAGATGGTAAGTTTTTCCCAGAATCATGTTCCCGATGCAGCAAACAATACCTGCCAAAATTATTCAAAAGTGTTCAATGTCAAGATTGATCAGGCAAATATCAAAAACAAAGAAAGAACATGCTACCACAAAAAGAGGGGAACAGCAAGCATGCACAAGAAAAAAAAATGCAGAGTGAGAAACTTAATGACATAATAAGATCAAAGAAAAACTGACAGTGAAAATCACGCGGCAGCCAAAAGGGATTCAGATGAGCAACATACTCCTCTTCGGCTTCACAAACTTAATGGAATATATGCGTCAATCCAAAATGGACAAAAAAGGGGAGAGGTAAATCAAGCAAAATTACAATCCATAAGACATAAAAACAGGTCAGTAACCAATTGCAGTTTATAAGAATGGGGTTAACTGAACAAAACGTCCAGCATAAAGTCAAATTGCGATTATGGGCCATTAGTCCAAACAGCCAAAGGAGGTCAAGCCACACCTCATACAAACACTGCATCATGGAAACTTAGGTACTCCAAGAGTCGCAAAGTTTTTTACCTTGACTCTACATTTCCTTGGAAAACAGCCCTCTGACAATTGCTCCCACTGTTCGATAAAATCCCGAATTCACACGACTTGTAAGGAGCCGAGGCATCCTCCAAAATGTGAGACATGCACATTTTTAGTCCTATAATCGCCAACTGGGTACACCCATTTTTAGCTCCACAAGCGAGAGCCCCTGTATGATTTGGAGGTTGACTCCCACACTGAGTAGTGAAATCCGTACTTTTTGAAGACAGCCCAGTTCCGGTTCTGATTCCAAAACCTATATCCCTTACTTGCTCAGGTGAGGGCACATACGGGCAATCCTTTACTTGTCCAGGTGATTGTCCCAATTCACCAGGAGAAGTTTCCATGCAGATACCTGTGGTACTGGTTGGCTTTTCATCCGAAACAACCAATGAAAACTCTTGCTTGGTTTCCGTTTGAGTTAACAGTGTGAGGCCCTGCTTCCGCTTAGGGATTCCTTTCCTTCTATGGTTACTTCTCAAGCTCCCTCCAGTAGCAGGAATACTGCAGCCTTTGCCCACCACCTCTGTACATACTGACTGTAAAGCTTCATTCTGTATTAGTGTCGATTTAGTCTTCTTCACTAAGTCAGAATGTCCTGGCGTATCAACAGAAAGAAGACACACAGAATCCTTTGGAGAGAGTGATTTGATCTCCAGCTCATTCTGCCGTTCGGGCTCAGCGAGCTCAGGTTGTACATCTTTGACCTTATCCAAAGCTTGTTGCTCCTCCCCAGATGTAAGCTGAGAGACCAACAGCGAACCTGTCGAATTCTTTAACAGTGCCTGAACACATTCGTCTCCTACCACTGGTACACATTCAGTAAATTTATCGAAGTCAGACTTAAGGCTGTCACAAGTTTCCTTGCATTTACTCATTATTTCACCTCCTCTCACCAGTGCAACTACAACTGTTTTTCCTGGTCCTTGTTCTGACATTTCCGACATTGTCACTTTATGTTCTTCATTCTCCTGAAGATGCTCATTCCTGACCACTTGGTCCCCACTTTGTGCGCCCTCACTTGCTACCGAGGAAAAGACCCCATCAAGTGAAGCTCCATCAATGATCGTCTCAGGAATACAAGGTGCTAACATGTCGGTTTGTAAGATTTCCCTTTCACTAATTTCGTTGCAACTAGGATCTTTTTCTGAACCTTTCTGTTCTTCAGCAAACTCAGTAGCTAAATTATTATCCTCGACACTTATACCATCCTTATCTATTTCAACACAATTTTCCATATTGTCAACCGATTCTCTACTACTATTCTGGTGAGTTTCTATAGAGGAGACTTTGCACGGTGTCACTTCTCCAAGATCTGCCTTGTTCATTGCTGTTTCTAAAAGCACTGGAATACTGTCACAGGAGCCTGAAAGATCAACAGCTTGACCATCTTTCACAAAAGGCTCCACTACCATTGAATTTTCTTCAGTAGATTCGCAAACCGTTTCCTTCTCCTTCCCGTTCTCAATGTGTGAGTGCTGACTTTCTACCACTGTCATTTGTTGAACAGGAAACCTTGACCCGCACACACCGTCTACACGAATTGAGTCTTTAAAAGGTTCTAAAACTACACAACTACTAACATTCCCTGTCAAAGCCAAACTGGTGTGCCCAAATTGAACAGAGCAATCTTCTCCTGCACCAACCGCTTGCAAAATGCCATTGCCTAAACAAGGAGTTTTTTCCACACTCATACTACCCAAAGCCCCAACCTCCACCTCAGGTTCCAGGCCCTTTTCTGTGGCAGTCTCAACTTTTTGGTGTCCTGTAACAAGCTCATTATCTTGTCCAAGGCACACAGTCACAACTCCCTGAAACTCTGACAATTCTTTTGGCACTTCTTGTAGTCTTACTACAGTTGTCTCGGCTTCACCCTCATTCTGCTGCTCTGCACTACCCTGGATTTCCATGCCGTCACTTGTGTTTCCCTTACATAGTTCTTCGTCTTTTTCTTCTCCACACTCCAAACCAGACTGTATCAGGCACAAAGAACCCGGCAAATCAACTGCCACTTGTGCACCTGGGGACAAAGACACAGATCTCAGTGTCTCATCCCCAGCCAAATCTCCTATGGCAATATTCTCCACCGATAATTTCCTTACGGTATTTTTGTCAGACCTTACCGAATATTCCACACCACAACCCACTTGATTTAAGTCCTTTCGTTGCACCACCTCCTTCTGAACCAGAGTAGCCTTCATCGAAATATTGCCTCCCATTTCGCCCAGAGATTCCCCGATATTTGCCAGCATGACCTCCAGTTCACTTCCGTCCTCAGGCAAAGGAAGAGAAATTTTGAGAATTCGATCTTCGGCTAAAACCCACTCTGGCTCCCTTTCGGACTCTTCAATCTGAGATGATTCTACTGTTCCTTCAGCACTTGTCCCAGAACCATCAACAGCAAGACTCCTGTCTACCTTGATCCACTCTTCTCGGCATCCACTTTTAACCTCTGCCATATCTGCTAGCTCAATCTTTACATCAAACATCTTACTATTCTCGACATCATCGTTTGGCAGAGCTTTACTCTCTGTTTCCCGTAGGTCTTCATTTTGCTGTGGTATGGGTCCTTCATCTGAAACCACCACGGGAATCTCACGCACTTCGGTCTCCTCAAATACCTTTTCGACGTGGTTCCATTGCTGCAGTACTGGAATAGCTCGTTCATGGGACTTGTTTTTCAATTTCAATTTTGGTCTCCCTCTCTGAATTACAGACTGCTTAGGTACATGTACAGAGCCTAAGATATCTGACATTTGGCGAACCTTGCAGGTCCCGACAAGCTCTCCCTCCTCACTAAGGACCTCTGGATGATTGACCACAACTCCTCCTTTCTCTAAACATCTGATAAGGTCACGTGAAGAACACTTGCTCATGAAGACACCAGGTTCCCACTCCAACTCTCTAGATGTCTTCGTATAGGTTTTTTCCAGAAACTTGGGTGCCAATGCAGGAAGGGATTCCGTGGAGTCAATCGGGACGGACAATAAGTCAATGTCTTGTTCTTGCGATTGTAAAACTCCTTTACAGCTATCCACATCCCTGTTAGCAGTCTCCAGTATCTCCTCAGTCATTTTTTGAGTATCTATTTTCTCAACTCCGACGTTCTCCCTACTGAATGCTGCCTCATCACCAATCCTACCCTCAGCTTCCACTCCTTGCTTGGAAAAACTATTTTCAGTTACAACTGTAACTTCATTTCTATTTCTGTATCCACTATTTCCACGCTTGTAAACAACTGTGCAAAAATTCACGACTTGTGTACCCTGAATAGGAAAAGGACTATCAGAAGTTGTATCTGTTGACAGGTGACAACCATTGCCATTAATGTCTCCAACCTTTTCAATGACAGTGTCCTTTTCAGCGACCCTCTCAGAGGCTGGGAGATTGCTGGGAACTTGAGCATCCTGCCTTTGTAACTGGCTGGATCTCAAAAAAGGTCGCCAGTCCCGAAACACGCCATTAATTTGGCCTCTAACAGATTTCCTTGTCAACTTTTGGCAACGCTTAGTGGGTAACTTCTCATTTAAGGTACTTTTGGAAGTCTCCTTGTCAACAACTTCAGCAGTTGACGGTGGTGGCTCCGCCATTCCCTTGTCGACAACATTCCTAACTTTGCGCAAATTCCCCCGTTTAGCACCCTTCTTGTGACTGCCAGATTTCCCTACTCCTACCTGTCCTGACAGAGTTTTCGCAAAAAGCTCTAATACCTGCCTGGGAGAAGCCTCCGTTCCACTGTCTTTCTTTTGCCATTGAACTCTCTTCAGAGCTGTTCTCGCAACTTGGGCCGCAGCAGACACTCTTTTTGCAGAATGATTAACACTACCAGGTCCTGTCCAAGCCACAAGCTGCACTAACTCCCTCAAACCTTTTGACATGTTCTTTCCACCGTCCATGGCAAACCTGGGACCTCCCTTTCTTTGTCTCAGCGTATTGCAGTCCATTTCCATGGCCTTCTCTTTCCCAATCAGCAAATATTCCTGACTACACTGCTCCTTTATGCCCTTCTCACGACAATTTGAAATATTTCCAGAAACTTCGGCTGGCCTCAGTGGTGGAGTTTCTCGTTCCTTCAATTGACTGTTGTTGCAAGACTTGAGCCTACTTTCGCACCTCCATAGATTTCTGTTTTTTCCTACGTCGCTTAACTGAAAAGTACCTGCGGCTTGAACTACCTTCTTTCTTCTTCCTACTTCTCCACTGTACAATTTTTTTGGTCTATTATTTGCACTATAATCATACAAACAAGTCTCGTTTGACATTGTTCCATTCTCCTCTTTGACCTGCACAAGCTCCTCTGTACCAACAATACCATCCCCAATACCACCATCAATTTTCATTGCATCAGACGGCCTTTTGATTCCCCCAGAAATGTCGACATCCATACAACAATCCTCAGTTTCATCACATGCACTAATTTTCCTCAATTGACTACATTTTCCACAAGAAATCTGACACTCCTCATATCCAGAATACTTTCGGTCTTCACCACAATTACTCCTACAGTTATCATATTCTAAACCTATATTGGTAGCTAATCCATTTGACCACCTGGTGCTACCTCTTCCTGAAGTCCTTGCAGAGGTCTGTCCTTTTCTCAAATCCAGAATCAGCCCCTCTTCCATTCCTTCCATCCTATCATCGATAACTTCCTTTCTTAACCTCGCACCATCGCGTTCAATTAAAGTGGTGCCCAAGACCACCTCCCCGTCCCCTTCAACTATCCCCAAACAATTCTCTGTCTCTATCCTTTGGTCATTTGCGTCAAAAACTACTTTAGGGGCATCCACTGTTCCATCTCCGCGAGCCAGTCGATGGTCAATTTCAGTTTTAAAATTAAGAATATGTGCTCCCTTCCTCTCACAATCTCCCCCGTTACACCACTCTGGCTTTTGGCCCCTGGTTCTGGCCGATCCTCCAGTTCCTATCTTAGTAGAAGGACCAGCCATGATTCTATGTTTTGTTTTTATAAGCAAAAAATATTAGGAGAAAGAATGAGTGGCGTGACAATTGTCGCACAGCTCCAAAAAGCTACCATGAACCGCAAATTTAATTCATCGCCAAATCTTTCTCCTACCTCAAGAAATACAGCTGTCACCCAAACATAAAAAAGAAAAAAGAGAAACGTTTTACGAATAAACTGAAACAGAAACCAAACTTCAAAAAAAGTCCGCTGTTGAAATTTGGCAGATTACGAAAACTGTAAAAGACCCATTCACCATTTAGAATGAAATTCCTTCCTCGTACACAAATTATTTCTCAAATTTTCAATGACAAACGTTCTCAAAACCATTCTCCTTTCTGCTTCCAACATCCTTCCATAAAAACTCTCGCCACAGAAACTTTCTAACCCCGCTGTTTTTAAGTCCTTCTCCTTTATTTTATCTTTTATGGCCAAAATAACCTCTCTTGAAAAATACACAAACGTTTCAAAACGTTGTGATTATTTTATCATTACAAGACACCCTCTCTTGTTCCTCTTGCTGTCAAGACTAGGAAGGAGACTGCTCCCCCAATCCAAATGCAAGATGAATGATTTCAGCCAATCATTCACTTTTGTATCGCATAAAAATTCACTTTCGAGTTGCAGAAAATTTGACTTCTGTGTCGAAGAAAAAATTGGAGAAATGAGGTGTGGTCAGAGCCAGTCTCCTCCAAAATAGGGTTCACTGCAAGGGCCACCACAGAACTTTTCTTTCAGCAGCTCTTCTTGTGAACAGATGAGAGCTCCACATAAACCCTAATTTCGACCTTTCTCCTTCCTTTTTCCAGTTTATGACGGCCACCATCACCACCATCATTAACGTGACCTTTTAGTTTAAGCTCAGTGAAAAAACCTAATCTAAGGTACCAGCCTCCTATTTTTTCTCAGCAGGAGGAATCTTCTCCAAAATGCACAAATAATATCTCATCCTAACGTCCTATCTATCTATGCTGTCCATCACCAAAAATAGTGTGGAACCACTTAACTGCAAAATCGGTTCTACTTTCAGCGACTATGCGAGTATTCATATACACCAATAATAGCGTGGAACCACACTACTGCAAAAACGGTATATTTTCAGAGACTAGGGCGAGGATTCATGCGACACTAACCCATACTAATCCATACTATTACGATTGATCCGGTAAATCCGGTTGATCCAGTACATAAAAATGGATCACCGGTGGTTTGTAAATCGGACAGGATTTCCACTTTTGTTTGTATTCTCAGCAAGCTCGAAAACAGCTGAAGTGAAGCCACAAAATCCAAAAGAATTCCGGTGGAAAAAAATTTTAAGTTGCAAGTCCCTGCTTCCTTTCCTTTCCTTTTTTTTTTTTAAGTCTAAAATAAGCATACACAAGGACAAGTGTCTGTGTGTACGTATGACTCTATTAGTCTATGTCTATCTACGCCCGCAGGGATATGATTTAAGTCTCTCTCCCTCTCCCTCTCCCTCTACCCCTCTCCCCCTCCCCCAGGGACAAATTCACACCCTCTCTATAGGGACATCCATTCCATATCTCTCTCATCCTTCTTGCTTCAAATCCAACAACATATTCACAAAAGTAAAAGGCGACAGGTAAAATATGCAAGAAACAAAACAAAAGAAACAAGATAAATTCAATGATTGCGGAGTGCACACCTCTGAAAAAATGGCGAAACTGTGTTCTCCGTACAGGCGATCCCCATGGATGAAAGAAGTCGAGAAAGGGGAACAAGAGAGTTTGAGAAAGAAAAGAAGTAAAGAATGTGTGAGACCTGATAAAAAGAAGGTGCACACCTGAAGTGGAAAACAACCCTAACGGTCGAGAAAGAGCCTCCCTGCCGTCCGATGAAAGACAGCTGATAAAATCGACCGTGCCACGTGGCCCGATGCAGCAGGCTGAGAGCCTTGAAATGACCGCCAGAAATGATACGTGAAAGGTTGAGTGGACGTCGAACGGTCAAAGTTGACTTAACTCGACATAACGGCCAGGGCGCGACCTCGTTTGTCCTAACTCCTAACCTGCCAAACCAATCACTTGTTGGCGTGATTTTTCCGCGAATGGAGACCGGTGGTCGGGACTCGGGGACCACTCGATCGAATGACGTCAGTGGCCGGTAGATGACAGCTGCATGACAACCGTCGGCAGGCGTCGATTTTAACCTTCGTACGGTAGGTACATTATTTATTATAGTAAACGCCAAATCTCAAGGTGAGGGTGGGAATAAGGGATACGTAAGGTAACGGTTAAACCGATACAAAATGGATCTTTGCAATTTTCAACCGATGTTTGAATATTTGCCGACATCAGGATCATCAGACGTCCGATGCAAAAGATGTTGAGGTCTTATTTCCGTTATGCCGATCTGGGTGGATTCGCTAAGACATCGGTCAGCAGATTTGTCAAAAGACCCGAAGTTAAGACCGAAATTATGGTGGTGGAGCTTGTTTCTATTCACATATCCTCATTTTAATGTTCTGGCTTACGGAATACCCACCCATGAGCAGATGTTTGTAAAAGTGTTCAAATACTAAGAATTCCTTTCGAGAAAATAAATATTATAGGCATAATTTTCTTTTTATTGTCGTACGTTTGGGCTATACAAGCGTTGATGTCGAAACTTAAAACTTATATTAACTTAAACTTAATGATATTTTCTGTAAGTTATGTTATAAGCTATTTTTGTAATGCCTATTATTCAGTTATAATTAGGGTCACTTATGTTATTGTATGACCAAACTATAATGTTGGAAATCTCACCACGAATCTTGTAAGACCACAATATCATTGGTTTGCAAACCATAAATAACCTAGCTAATCAAAAGCATTTAACAAAATCCTAATATTTTTCAGATTGTTTACTGATAATCGATATGTACCTTTTTTCCAATCGATAATAATTTTACCGGTAAGGAAAATGTTGCAAAATTCTACTAATATATAAACCCGTGTGTGGATATCAAAATATTGTGATAACTATGCGGTACACTGCTTTCACCTATATATTCATGTTTAATATTTTTGGTCTTATAACTTACGTCATTTTATAAAGTAAGTGTTGCGCAGTTGGTACAATAGTTTCGCACTTCCATTTTGTAATGTACGACCTGAGTTTTGATATGTGATATGGTATGTTATATATTATATACAGTGTAATACCATATAACATATTATATGATAATACATTTCTACAAATATATCGGCGATAACAAATTTATTTGTCATGGAGCGATATATCATACACTTTTATCGTCGGATAACTTTGAATATCGGTCGTCAAAAATATCACTATAATAAATTTTACTAATTCTGTCATGCCGTATGACGTCAACATGTATTATTATTTAATCGCGTGCTAATTGATTTTTCGGTGACGTGACAAGTTCATATTCGAGAGTACAACTAGAGATACGTACGAGACAAAGGTCAGATTGTACTCCCGTACGGCACCGCGGGAACACGATGTAAAATCAGCATGGAGCAAGACCCCGGTACGACATCAGACGTCAGGAGTTCAAACTGCTACAAACTTGACAGGTGTTTGAAGTCATGAACCCTTGGAGGTTCATGCATCATTTTTGCTTAGCTTAGGGAGGGTTTTGATCCTCGAGGTGTAGATGTAGGGCAGTCCGAGGCGGCCACGCAGCCGTCCTCTCTAGAAAATGGCAACGTTTAACATAAAACATCTGCTCAAAGACATGTGGGAATTAGTGTAGCTGTACGGATTAGTGACAGCATAGGATAAATGCCATTTGGCAAGATAGGAACTTTGCAAAATTAAGCACGGGAATCCAACATTGGAAGGTTGTCGTTTTCTGGCAAGCATTATTCTCGTGATTTGTCAAACTCTATCGCTAGGGATTTTACCTAAATATTTAGTGACCGGCTAGTTTTTGAGTTAGGGTTTTTCCTTTTTTCAGACCCATAGTTTCATGCTAGTAATTGTCTCTGAGCTTCTCCTTCTCTTTGTACTAAGACCTTACCTAATCTACCGGCGCAAGCCAGCCTGCAAGGTTTCCCTCCAGACTGTCTTCTACGTGCTGTGGTGGTTGAATTCTGTCCGTGGACTTGGTGTTTCTTGCTGTCAGAGCGCTGACTTTGCAGTCTAGCTCCAGTCCTGTATGGCTCTGTGGGAATACCGGCTATCTCGGCTCCTTCGTCCAGTTAAGGAAGGGTTCTTGTCTGTTGGTTGGACTCCTAGTAGGGAATATTAAAAGACTTAAGAGCCTAGTGGCTAGTGTCGCAAATATTCCCGTGCTTAATTTTGTTTCATTTTTAATTTTCGTTATTCCTTGTGTCAATTGTTTTCTTTTGGTCTAGTTATTGTAATTTGCTTTTCTTTTTCAGTCAAACATTAATAAGTTGTTTTGTTTTCTTTTCCAATCTAGTGGTTTTCTTTGGATTGCTTTAATCTGTTTTTATTTTCAATTTTTAGGGTTTCGTTGCTTGGTGGGCTTTGAGTTCGATTTTTCTGATTTCGCCTGTAAATCCGGTATAGTTTCTCTTTTTGTCTGCCTACCGGATTAACTCACTCAGAAAACCTAGCAAACCTTTTTTTTTTATATATATATATATATATATTAAAAACCAAGAGAAAAAAATATATGTATATATAAATATATATAGTAGGTTTCACGAATTATCACATAAAATTATAACTGCTTTAATAGTTGGGTAGAGCGTTGCTTAAAGTTGATACGCGTACCCTAACAGGCTACTAACTACTTTGGCATTGAGTTGTGGTGTGATAACGTAACTTGGAACTGGAGCATCGTTGGGAGACATTTACAGTATCCTACAGGATGCTATCGCTTCAGGTGAGTAACCGATCCTTGTGGGTGCAGGCGCGATTTAGGTTATCAAGTGAACTTGTTTAGAGGGTTAAAGATCTTATTGAAGGTTTAGTTTCTTTTCCTTCGCATAGGACATCATCATTGCATGGTCCTAGATCCATTGCATGGTCCTAGATCTGACCTTGATCGGTCTTGATTAACGGTTTTCTGCTTTACTAACTTTGGCCGTGTTGGCCCTGAATAGTTTCCCGCTTTCTTAGATCTGGCCGTGTCGGCCCTGAATAGTTTCCTGCTTTGTTACATCTGGCCGCAAGTGGCCTTTCATAGGTGACACGAGTTTGCTTGGTGTGGCTTGATTTGAGTGGAATTGTGAAAGACAGAGTTCGAGTAGACTAACTCTAGTGATATAAGATAGACCGAACTGCTTGGTGTTTTCAGGTTTGCGGGTATTAGCGTACGTTTGTGTGTGTTTGGCATTTCGCTACATTCGGATAGGACAATCTTTTGGTTACATGCCAACGGACTGGAATAATTTACAGTTTTCGGCAGGTACCACCAGAATCTCACGTTCTTACCAAGTGTCGTCCAAAGAGTCAATTACGGTCGACTCCCCTCCAATATCTTTCCCAATCTCAGCAGTTCCATCGCAATTTTTAGGATCACCCTGTCCGTCCAGATCTGGTCTTTCTTCTCTCCATAGGTCTACGTCATCGGTTTCTTCGTCTTCCACCCACAGTTCGCGGAAGATTCGGACACCGACTCACTTAACATACAAGGTCTAAGGCTACCGCCGTCAATTTTCTCAGTGAACAATACCTTACACACTAATTCCTACCCTTCCAGCAAAGGCATGGCTTCCTCCATGGACATCGAAGGAGGCAAACATCATTTTTGTTTTTCTGGTCTCAAAAACACCATGTCCTTGTCCCACTTTCGCATGCTTTCCAATACCGAAATGCGTGACCTCACATTTCGGTACCAAGACCGTTACGACCTGCGGGTTGCTTTTTCTTTACTAGGGAGATACCTCAGAGGATATGCCCTATCCCTTTATACACGGAAATATGAGGAAATTTGTGTTATGATTGAAATAGCACCCGCCTATTCCCGAGCTCTAGCCATAATTGGCAGCCCCGAAATTCCTTTCCAACCCGTTGTCCCCGCAGTTTATGACTCCGCAGGCAATGAAGTTTCACCTCAATACCTGAGGTTTCTCATCAATTCGCAGTGGTAGCTAGGGCTGCAATTCCGGCTAGACTTAAAATGCTGGTCCCTCTAAGAGATCTTGTCTCGTTAATATTCGATTTATTACAGGACGAGTATCAATTGCAGAATTCTTACCAAGTCAAAGAATTAATGAATTTCAAACGCAAACCGGGTGAAACAGCCCCGGCATTGTGGTCACGTATGGAAACTTTGCGTGAGGCCCTACTGGATCTAATGTTAGAGGCTGAGGCAGTATAGAAATTCGTGGGTCAATTTCCCACACAATCTCGACGGTTCATTCAGAATCGTTCGACCGAAGCATATGGCATTAAATTCACCTTCGAGCAAGCTGTAGAGTATAGTGTAAAGTATGAAATGCAGACCAGCTGGTGGTGTTGAAATTATTAGTTTTATATGGTATTTTCTAGGTCTAAATTTAGTACAAATAGAAGAAGGAAAAAGGCGGACAACCCGTCTCCACCTCCTCTCTCTGCCCACCATACTTGTTGTTGTCACTGAGCGATAGAGAGGGTGGCTGAGCCATGGCTGTCCTAGCTTAAGCAGGTAATGCTAAAAAGTGACTCATGTCACTCTCAACAAAAGGTTGAGTCCGACAAGACTCGAACCTCGACCGGCAGAGCGCGGCGTAGCCGTTACCTCTAGCCAGTATGTCGTAGAAGTTCGATAGGATACATTAGGTTTGATATGTATTTAAACAGTGTTACGACCATAAATTCGATTAACGGAATGACGAACAAAGGAACATAGTGTTGTTCTGAGACAAGTGCTGGTACTGAAGATGAAGAAGATGTAGCAGTAGTCATCGTAGAACAAATCAAGAGAGGAAGCTTCCACAAATACCGATGGCTGAACAAAAACGTTGACAGACTATAACTTTCAGAAAAATGCTCTAAACGTCCTAAAAATTTGCCACAATCTAGATAACATAAAAAGAAACACACACACAAAATTTCAATCATTTCCGCTCTCAAATATGTGAGATATGTAGAAATGAAATTACATAAAACTGAGTGTACAATTTCATATCATTTGTTCCTAAAAATCAAATTCACTAAGTCCTACTTTTATACACCGAAACTACACTAAGCTGTACGGAGGCATTCCAGCCGTACATCTAACATTCTATCACAAATATTTACACCGAAGTTCAGACAACGTAAAGTGATAATGATCTAGTCACGCCTCGTCACTATTTGTTGGCGGCGGCTGTCAGCGGTCCGATTAGAGGATTTGGCACCGTAGAATTGACTTCACGAAGTCCAGTGGTCCTGCCGAATTTCCGTACGTCCACGGAGGACATACTCACGCATTCTCCCAAGTGACGACACGTGTCCCAAGTGTGAATGAACCGTGAACTCCCAACTTCACTGTCACACTAATTTCGGTAAGTACTGAACCGAACTCAACCAAAAATAGCTTAAGTCCTGAACAGCTCTCTCTCACAGCTGAGGCATAAAGAGGACTAAAGCTTTCTAAAAACAACACTCCCCTAAAGCTTTAGACTCTGCTAGTCACTCAGTCCACATGCCTCTCTACAGAACTTCAATTTGGGAGCAGGTAAGGGTTTCGTCATCATATCAGCCACCATTTGCTCATCCGGTAAATAACTCAACTTCAAGACTTTTCCCATCACCTTTTCTCTTACAAAGTGTAGCTTGATGTCAATGTGCTTACTCTTAAAGTGATGACCGGGATTAGATGCAATAGCGATTGCTGCCTGATTATCACACCACACTATCTATGGTCCAGATTGCATAAAGAGAAGCTCTTGGAGAAGAGACTTTACCCAAAGTAACTCTTTACCTGCCGAGCTGGCAGCCATGTACTCAGCCTCCATGGTAGACTGAGCCGTTACCTTCTGAAGTTTGCTGCTTCAGCAGCAAGTTCCACTTCCGATCTTCAAAATGTATCCGGTGGTGGAGCGTCGGCTCGGCATATCTCCGTAGCTCGCATCGCTCCATGTATGAATTTTGACTTCCTCTCCACCGAGAGAGAGTCTAAGATTTTGAGTTCCTGCAAGATAACGAAGAACTCTCTTTGCTGCCTCATAGTCTGATTTCCTTGGTTTTGAAGGCTTCGGCTTAAGGCTCCAATCGCTGCTGCGATGTCGGGACGAGTACAATTCATGAAATAAATGAGGCTTCCGACAATCTGCTTGTAAGGAATGGAGGACATAGAATCTGCCTCCCCTGAATCTAAAAAACCATCAACCAAAACACCACCATCCGTTTCCGTGCCTTCCAATTTCTGCCTGAATTCCATAGGAGTGGCACTCCCCTTTGCGTCCGACATGCCAAACTTTTCTAACATGTCCGTGATTGCTTCCTTTTGAGTTAAATAAATAATTTTCTGTTTCCTGTCTCTTTCTACTTGAATTCCTAGAATATACTTAGCCTCACCCAAGTCTTTCATTTCAAACCGGGAATTCAAAGCTGATTTTATTTTATTAATCTCATTGATGGATTTGCTAATCAGTAGCAAATCATCTACATAAACTGCCACATAAATCACTCCATCATCACCTTGCATTACATAGACTGAGTGATCTGAACTGATCCTGGTAAAGCCAAGATTGGTTAAAAAATCATCTAATTTCAGGTTCCATTGCCTCGGAGCCTGTTTTAGACCATAAAGGGACTTCAACAGTTTACAGACCAGATTTTCTTTCCCTTTTTCTGCATACATCTCTGGCTGCTTCATATAAATTACTTCCTCCAAATCACCATGCAAGAAAGCTGTCTTAACATCCATCTGATGCTATTCCATATCCTCTATTGCAGCAAGAGATAGCAAAACTGTAACAGTAGGAAAGCGAACCACAGGAGAGAAGGTCTCTTCATAGTCAATTCCCTTCTTTTGGCTAAATCCCTTAGCAACCAGTCTAGCTTTATATCTCTCAATTGTATTATCAGGATTCAATTTTAATTTGAAGACCCACTTACAACCGATAGCTTTCCTGTTCGGTGGGAGCTCCACAAGTTCCCAAGTTTGGGCTTCCATAATTGACTTTATCTCTTCATTTGCAGCCGAGATCCAATGATCCTTTCAGGAACGGAAAAAGCTTCATGAATAGTAAGCGGATCCTCTGTGCTTGCAGAAAAAGCACTCTCAACTCGGTCGCCTCGAAGGCGGCTACTTTGCCTTCTTCCCCCCGGAAAATCTGACGCGGGAACGGTTGGTTCCTTAGATTGCCGCACAAGGCGTGTATTCGGAGGAGCATCGACAGAAGGAGCAGCTCCAGAAGGAGTATTAGACGGCCCTGAGGCATTTGGGAGAGAGGTAGAAGAAGTAGAAGAGGATGGAGTAAAAGGTACCTGCTCAAGAATGATATACTCTTGTATTTTCTCTTTCCTTTCAGCTGCATCCATGCTAAAAACGTCAACAAATTGACTTTCTTCTTTAATCTGAATATTCCTGGCTGTTTGAAGACATCCTCTCTGAGGATTATACACTCTATAACCTGCAGATTCGTCATCATAGCCTAAAAAGATGCCAGGTACAGATTTTGGACTAAGCTTCCAATTAGGAAGATTATCCAAGATAAAACATTTGCTACCAAAAACTCTAAAATAACTAACATTTGGCTTTTTGCCTGTCCAAACTTCATAAGGTGTCTTACCCCTAACAGCCCGGGTTTCCACTCTATTTCTAATGTAGGAAGCACAATGAAAAGCTTCCCCCCAAAACTTTGGATCCACACCTTTATCGGCCATCATAGATCGAGCACATTCAGTCAAAGTCCGATTAAGTCTCTCGGCAACACCATTTTGTTCCGGTGTGTACGGAGCAGTAAATTCTCGAGAGATGCCATTCTCTTTCAAAAAATCAGCAAATGCATGAGATACATACTCTCCACCATTATCCGTTCGCAAAGCAAGAATAGATTTGCGGTGAAGTTTCTCCGCCCAGATTTTGTAGTGCTTAAAGTGAGTGAAGACTTCTCCCTTCTCCTTCATGAAGTATAGGCGACTATATCGGGAGTAATCCTCTGTAAAGGTGACAAAGAAGCGGCTGCCACCAAGAGAGGGAACTTTGGAAGGGCCGAAGACATCAGAGTGAATAATACCAAGGAGATCTGTGGCTCGATGATCAGAAACTTGTGGTAGAGGAAGCTTGTGAAGCGTTCCGAGAGCACAACCATCACAAACATCGAACTCTTTTTGACCAAGCTTGACTCCCTCTATCATATTATGGTTTATCATCTTAGTAAGTCTCTCATGGTGCACATGACCAAGCCTTTTATGCCACAAAACATTATCACATAGGACACTGGAGTACGCAAAATCAATTTTATTAGCCAGGTCCATGCGGTACAAAAAGTTTGGGCCTCTAGTTCCTACTAGAGCTACTCTTCCATTCTTGCTCACTATTTTCTTGCCATTTTTCTGGAGAACCTCAAAGCCTTTGCTTTCAGCTACAGACGTAGAAAACATATTTTTCTTGAACTTTGGAACATACAAGACATCATACAAAGTTCTCTTAACAACAATTCCATCTATCACACAATCTTGATCTATGTTTCCTTTGGCATTTGATTCAACAGCATAGCCACAAGCATAAAAGATCTGACGTAAAGGAATAGAAGACATCTCTTTAAACCAAGACTTGTTCCAACACATGTGTGAAGAGCTGCCGGAATCCATTATCCATCCGAGGTCCTTTTCTCCTTCCATCATGTCGAGTTTGGCGAGAGCAAAGAACTCTTTGTCATCTGTTTTTGCAAAACTGATCACATCAGGTGTCGTTTCCTCGGTCTTTTTCTTCTCCAATTCCGTATCCTCCGCTGAAAATGCAACAATTTTATTCGGAGGTTTTTGGGAAATGGGAGGTCCGCGGTGTCTCCATCCTTTCCGAATGGTACATGTTTCAAGAGCTTTTATATACAAAGGACAAGCTCTGAAGGAGTGACCATCAGTATAGCAATAAACACATTTCTCAAACTGAGGATTAAACTGATTCCCTTGATATCTATTTTCCCTCTGAAACTGAGCCGTAAATGCTACAGCTGGTTTTCCAAATCCTAAAACTGTCTGAGTAGCCTCTTCTGCCAAGATAAACTCTATAGCTTTTTGCAAATTCCAAAGAGGTTTAGACAATTTTTTCATTTCATCTGAGGCTCATTTATATTCATTAGGAAGCCCCTTTAGGAGAATCATGGCCTGATGATAAGGGGAGAAAGTCCCCCCAGAACATGCATTTTCTGACAGTAACATTTGAAACTGATTAGTGTATTCCACCATGCTACCACCTGTGTACTTATACTCATAGATTTGACCAGCAGTTATAATCTCATGCTGGTCACTAGCTTTAACATAAGAAGATTTCAATGCATCCCACAAATCTGATGCTTTTGCAACATTAATATATGTCATATGCAATTCTTTTGATATCATAAGCTTTACTAAATGCAAAGTCTGGTCATTTTTCTGATGAAAGCTGGCATCAGATTCTGCGAATGATCCATTTAACACATCAATAAGTTTCACTTGCTTGAAGTAAGACTTATCCAAATCTGCCCAATACAGATATCCACGTCCATCAAAGACCGGATCCGTGAAGGAGGGCTCGTGACCTATTGTTCCGAGACAAGTGCTTGTACTGAAGATGAAGAAGATGTAGCAGTAGTCATCGTAGAACAAATCAAGAGAGGAAGCTTCCACAAATACCGATGGCTGAACAGAAACGTTGACAGACTATAACTTTCACAAAATTACTCTAAACGACCTGAAAATTTTCCACAATGTAGATAACATAAAAAGAAACACACACACAAAATTTCAATCATTTCCGCTTTCAAATATGTGAGATATGTAGAAATGAAATTACATAAAACTGAGTGTACAGTTTTCATATCATTTGTTCCTAAAAATCAAATTCACTAAGTCCTACTTTTATACACCGAAACTACACTAAGCTGTACGGAGGCATTCCAGCCGTACATCTAACATTCTATCACAAATATTTACACCAAAGTTCAGACAACGTAAAGTGATAATGATATAGTCACGCCTCGTCACTATTTGTTGGCGGCGGCTGTCAGCGGTCCGATTAGAGGATTTGGCACCGTAGAATTGACTTCACGAAGTCCAGTGGTCCTGCCGAATTTCCGTACGTCCACGGAGGACATACTCACGCATTCTCCCAAGTGACGACACGTGTCCCAAGTGTGAATGAACCGTGAACTCCCAACTTCACTGTCACACTAATTTCGGTAAGTACTGAACCGAACTCAACCAAAAATAGCTTAAGTCCTGAACAGCTCTCTCTCACAGCTGAGGCATAAAGAGGACTAAAGCTTTCTAAAAACAACACATAGAACCAAGTATTATATAGTGCGAACTTTATCTCGCACGAAAACAATGAATCAGACATTTGTTTTGACGGCGGACATTTAATGTCGAATTTAATCCGACGGTGTATATCACGCTCGAGATTGCGAAATGGTCACTTTGGCGTTTATGGACGTGGCATGACCTGGCGCCACGCGGAGGGATGACATTTGGTCGCAGGAATTCAGGCGAACAAAAAGACAAGTTAAAAATGGACACGCGTCCACTTAATCGCGTTGTCGTACATACGTCGTACAAAAAGTACATGAGCCAGAGTACTTTTCTGTACCCTACAGTGAACTGATTGGTTCGTACTTCAATAGATAGGGGTTGTGAGAGAAATTTAGAACTTAGAGAATTAAGTAGATAGGAACCTCTCTCTCTTTGAGAGTTTGTATAAACTTGGCATTTTTGCCGACTCATAACTTATCGGCTGGTTGGCCATTTTCAGTGATTCTTTTTGCTACGGACTCAGGGGAGTCGAAGCTGCACAGGGGTGCATTCAAATTTTCAGTTTGCCTTCTAGGAGAGTAGTGGTTGTGGCTTGAAGTGCGTTAGTTAAATACTATCTAGAGGCTTCTTGTATTCTGTAGTCCAATGGAGGACACAGAATTGCAGGTGGGACGCTCATGAGCGGCCCAAACCTTCACCTAAAGATTACCCTAATCTGAATCCTAACTCGCGCAACCCATGGCCTAACCGAAGACCTCCAAGGGCCCCCGCCATGAGATCTTTACCAACAACTCCTGTGATGCGTATATGTTTTTGATGCTGTCACAATGGTCATGACGCACGCAGTTGTCCAAACAAGGCAGCCATGTGTACTCAGTGCAATCAAACAGGTTATTACGTACAACGATGTCACATTTAAAATCCGGATTTTAGTTATCAAAATCAAATCGAAAACGGCGGTATACCTGCCCGCTCGGCGAAATTGGTCACTCCACCTAAAGGGGAAGAGAATGACACTTCCCCCAAAATCAGCAAGAGGGACTGAGAAAGAGCAAAGATACACGCAACCATGGCGGCCATGATGAAAGAGCAGTTTGCCGCGCTTATGGCGCAGGTCAAACCGCAATTAACTGCAATGGCTCGAACTGTGGTCCATATGCCCTATTTTGTTGGGCGATCTCTTCGGGAGTCGACTGTTCAACAACGGGCTGCTCACTTTAAAAGGACTCCCGATCATAATCGTGAGTCAAAATCCATTAACACACGTATCCCACTATCATTTTCTAAAGAACCCCGCGGCTCTATTCCAAAAACGGCTTCAAGCATCACCGTTCAAGCATTAACAATCCTAGAGAAGAGCATTCAAGACACCTATAAGGTCAAAGAACCTTTATCAATACTATCTACCATGCTTCCCGATCTGGTGCACGACACCAAATCCGTGGATCTAACTGAGTCTGCACACGCATTACATGCCCTTCAAAATAATCAAAACACTCTGTCTCTTCAAGCAATTACCCTTGAAGAACGTACTAGTCTTACACCTTACATAAGTTTTTTGGATAACACCCTACGGGTGTTCCCAATAAATGGGGTTGCTCCGGCGTTACTTCTCATGGATACCGGGGCCATACTAATTATCCTTGAGTCAGATTATGCAATCAAAATAGGTCTCACAGCAGAGAAATTACAACCTACAACCACACGTTTATTGACTTCCATAGGCACCACAAAACCGGTCTTCGGAATCACTAAACAACCAGTTTGTTTTCAGTTCCAAAACCAGTCGGAGACAAATTTCGCATAGATATATGCCCACGCCTTGGTCACAAAGTGGAGTGATTATGAGTGCCTTGTTGGCATAGACGTCATTTTTCGCATAGGGGGGGGGGGTTGATATGCATTGATCAAACATTTTCGTACAGACCTAACAATTTTTGGAACGCAAAATTTGCTTACCCCTTATCTCGGCCCGACAACCCATGCCTACTACGGCCCATTCAGCGCTAATCTTGCCAGCCTATGCCGTAGTTGGCATAGGTGCAAACATCCTTGAATCTCTAACACTGGATGAAATCTCACCAAATCCCCCGGGTTTACCAAAATTATTTAGTACACCCGGATTTATCATAAACTCTTCAGATTTTGACCAGCTTTATAAATTTACTATACCGATTACTTTATCTAGTATTATAGATCCACCCTCCATTACGATGGATTCGTCCCGATTCTTGCCCATTAAAAGGACACTGGTCAATTTACAACCTAACCAAAACGGTCTCGTTATCTTCGACTTTTTTGCGGGAATAGGGACTTCACTTCTCTCTTGCCTTCGGAACGGTCTTCTGGTAAAGCACTACTATTTCGTAGATATTGATCCTTTGGCCAGACGCACTGAGTTGCACCACTGTCAAGTCTTGCACGGACAGTATCCTTATCTCTTACCCGAATCTGCGTTTCACGATATGCATTCGGCTTTGCCACAGGATATGCGGCTAATACGAAATCATCATTCAATGGAATTGGAACCAATTGATATCCTCTTTGCTGGATAGGAATGTCAGGGTATGTCTAGGGCCGAGAAAGGTTTAGGTCTCGCACATCCGCGTACTAGTTGTTCTTCAAGGTGGTTCGTCTGATCCACTTCTTCCAAACACAGGATCGTCCTTTCGGATATATCCTAGAAAATATCGCAGTTTATAATGATCCCCGACCCACGGTTCTCGCAGATTAAAAACGCATCGAATCATTGATTCGACCACCGTTATTTATCGATGATGCACGCCACGGTTTGCTGGCTCACTGCGTTCGTTCCAAGTGGACTAACCTGGTGGACATGGGTTGGCTCCAAGAAGCTAACCTTGCTGTCCAGACCACCTAACCTTTCCATTCAGGATGCACTTCTTCCATTTCATAAAGTCCAGACATGTATACTAACAGACTATCCTCCTGCATTTGGTCTTAACATCCCGGGCCAGCCACTACGTACACTGCCTACACTAGTTGCATATCCACACTCTCACGCATACTCACATAATGGATCGGGCATGCTTCAGAATACTCATACAGGCAGCTTTGAAGAACCTACTGCCACAGAACGAGAACATATTTTACATTTTATCTCAGGCACCACTGCTGCCCCGGGACTCACCGAGAGGCAGTGCTGCACCTTACTTGGTCGTGTCTTGGATCCCCAATCACTGTCATTTGTCTTAGGCATGGGGTTCGTAGCTGGTCGATAGGCACAGAACCATCCGTCTCAATCAGCTGGGGGGGGGGCATACACCATTTAAACACACAGCTTCCAAGTCCTCACCTTCTCTCCGGGGTACAACTTTTCAACTTGCCCTCTTTCCTTTCCCAGCTAAGTCTGACAAAGATCACACTATTTATGATTTTTTGGAACCTAGTCACATGAGTTGGTCTCTCCCAACATACACGACCGCTAGATCTCAGGTACCGGGACGGGCATCACCACACTGGACAGCTGAATTTCCGTTTAGAAGTTGGCATCACGCTGTAAATTGTTTGCATCAGCTTCCTGTCGAGTATGAGTTGGGTCACTCTTTGATAGCAGATGAACAGCTAGCATTTGCACAAACCATGGAAGCCATGACCATTAACATGCCTGAAAAACCGACATGGAAATTTTGAACTAGACTAACAGAAAACTAAACACGAAATTTTAGATGAAGTCATAAACCGAAACGTAGACGCATTTGCTTTCTCTATGAAAGACTTAGGTTGACACACCACTTACAAAATGACTATTGACCTGGAAGATGACAGACCTATATCTAAGCCCAAGCATAGTCTATCCAAAACGGAATGGGAATCTGTTGACAAACGATGCGCAGAGTTAGAAGAGGCAAGTCTGATTTATAGGTTTGATTCCACCATTGCGGTGCCCTCCGTCATGCCTCGTAAAAAAAACGCGGAGGGGAATTTTACAGAACGTCGCAGGTGTGGGGACTATCGAGAACTGAAATCATGTACAATCCAAGACCAACATTGAATGCCGTTGGCCGAGGAAATTTTTGATCACGTGGGCGGTGTTGAAATTAATAGATTTCTAGAGTATTTTCTAGGTTTTTTTTAAATATGTTAGTATAAAAGAAAAGAAAAGGACGACGAGCGTGCCTCCACCTCCTCTCTCTAGCCCCCATAGTTGTTGTAGTCACTGAAGGATAGAGAGGGTGGTTGACCCATGGCTGCCTTAGTTCAACAGGCAGTTATTTTTAGTAGGTTACTAAAAATATACCTTACGGACCCGGGATTTGATCCCGGTACTTGCGGTTCGTCAAGTTAGCCGATAGCGGTCAGCTTTATCCATTTAGACAAGGACTAATGCTAAATGATATAGTATATGATAGATATATATATATATATATATATATATATATATAGTTTGGGAGGAACAAATCCATTTAACTAGAACTGTATACGTCATGCATAAATACAGTTTTATGAAAGTACGAAGTATGATTCTATTTCAAAACGGATACCACGCATTTTGTTTCTACAGTGAAACAAATGTCGCGGAAGTATTTATAACGGCTAAGATTGCGTCTCGCTGTAAATCCAACGGCGCACATCATCGCCGAAATCCCGGAGTGGTCACTTTGGCGTTTTGTGACGTGGCTTAACCTGGAGCCACGTGGAGAGATGACATTCGGTCATGGGAATTTTGAGGAATGTATAGGCGAGTGAAAAGCAAACACGCGTCCGCTTAATAGCCTTGTCGTACATAGGCTGTACAAAAGGTACACCGGCAGTATTACTTTCTGGTACGGTACAGTACTCTTATTTGTGCGTACTTCAGTAGATTGAAGTTATTAAAGGGAATCAGGACTTAGAAAATTTTTGTAGGTAGTCACCTCTCCCTTTGAGAGTTTGTACAAATTGGCAATTTTACTGCCTCATAACTCATCGGCTGGTTGGCCGTTTTCAATAACTTTTTTTGCTACGGACTCAGGGGAGTCCAGGCTGCATAGAGGTGCAGTTAAACTGTCATTTTGCCTTCCTGGACAGCAGTGGTTGTGGCTTGAAGTGGGTTAGTTAAATACTATTTAGAGGCTTCCTGTATTCTGTGGTCCAATGGAGGACACATAATTGCAGGCGGAGCTAAATAATTTAGCATCCTAGAACTGCAAAAGGGATTTAATCAAATTGAAATAGAGAAAAAAGATCGATACAAAACTACATTTTGGGGTAGTGACGGACGTTGGGAATGGGCGGTTATGCCTTTTGGATTGAAAAATGCACCGGCAGTATTCAAGAAAGTCATGGACTCTGTCTTTGGGGGATGTAAGTTTGCCCGTTTCTATATCGACGATCTAATTATCGCTTCAGCCTCTATAGAGGAACATGCCGTGCATATAGAGTGGTTGTTGAAAGAATTAAAAAAGGTAGGACTTAAATGTCATCCTGCCAAATGTACCTTTGGGGCCGAAGGGGTCCCATACCTTGGGCACTTTATCTCGTCCGAGGGAATTACCCCGCTAGAAGTCAAAGTGGAAGCAATTAGTAAACTACTGGCCCCAACTGATTTGACTAGCCTGCGTGCATTTCTACGGTTATCCAATTATTACCGGCGGTTTGTTCCTAGTTTCAACACACTTGCATCTCCATTAAATGATCTTGAAGAAATCAGTCACGTTCACGTGGGGACCCTCTCAGATCGAGGCATTTTAAGGATTAAAGGACGCACTGTCCACCGCTCCCATCCTCCGTCCCCCGAATGATAAATTACCGTTTTGTCTACAGACTGACTTTGGTAAGCCCGGTATTGCCGCTATCCTAACTCAATGCGAACTCACAGGTGAGGAATATGCGGTGGCCTACGCGAGTAGAAGCAAAAATCAAGCGGAATCAAATTACAGTAGATACGAGGGAGAATGCTTTGCCGCAGTTTGGGGTATTGTGCATTTTTGACATTATCTCTATGGCAAGCCTTTTACCCTTCTTACTGAACATGAACCATTGCATTGGCTCATGACCAATGACAAGCTATCAAGCAAATTAGCCCGTTGGGCTTTTATTTTACAGGAATATGACATGGAAATAATCCATTGACCCGAGCTCCTCAGTTTGAATGCCGACAACATTTCCAGGAACCCTTTGACCCACTCTAATGATAACGGTGTACGACAGGATTTTGATGACGAATCAGTTGCCTCCTTATCAGCAGGAGCACATCTGATTTATAGTTTTGCAGCACCTACAAACCACAAAACCGAACACGATCCATGGCGGGATAGTTCTTTAATTCTTTTTATATCTACTCAATCTTTTCGGGCGGGCACCCTACCAATAGAAGAGGAGCGTGTTCGTAAGAGAGCCCAAAGTAACTTATGGATAGGGGGCTCACTTATTCGTCTGCTCTCAGATGGAAGTCATCGGCATGTCCCACGGCCGACTGAACTACTATCACTTATCAACCAAAATTCATACTGACCTTCGACACTATGGCACCAAACAGACTTTGAGTTTGGTACTATCAGGGTATTGGTGGTCTGGCATGCAGGCTGATGTGGCGGCTGTGTTGCAGGAATGCAGCACATGTGACCGGCTACGAACTTCATTTTCGAACCGACAGACCTCCCTTCAGCCCTTGCCTATTCGGGGTCTCTTTTACAGGTGGTCGTGTCATCGTGCAAGTCCCTTTCCCATTTCGCGAAGGGGCAAACAATTCATCATGATAACGATCGAGAATTTCAGTAAATGGGTGGAAGTTGTGGCACTCTCGCAGAAAACTGCCAAACTTACCACCGCAGCTTTTAAGGATTACGTGCTCCTCCGGTATGGAGCCCCCGCAGAAGTACTTACCGACCAAGGAACCGAGTTCCGTGGCGAATTTCATGAGATGCTGGACGAGGCGTTAATCGATCACCGGCGGACGAGTCAAGATCATCCTCAAGCAGACGCTTTGGCAGAGAGAGCGGTACAAACCTTTAAGCGTGCTTTGCGTAAACATTGCTTGGAAAAACAGATTACGGTGTGGGATGAATCATTAGGATATATTGTCATGGGTTATCGCATGTCTGTATAGGCCAACCTGGCAAATTTGAGCCCGTATTATATGTTGTTTGGTCGAAAACCACTACTATGTAGGAATGTACAGAAAGCCGCAAGCTTACCTCTACCTCTTATGTCTGGTTCTCTGTTTTTAAAAAAACTAACTAACCGAGCGTTGCTTTTCGCTAGAGAAATGCCCATGGATTCTGAAAACTTGCAGATTGCCCAACATCGCGACTCCTTACGGTTTGGGACGACTCGCAGTGGCAGCTACCGACCACAACAAAAACCCTTCCGGGTGGGGGATTACGTTTATTTGTGACGGCAAACTTTTGTCACACTCGACACGGAAGTTTCGGCTCACATTTTGAGGATAACAAAAATCAACGCTAATGGATTATTAAGCTTATAAAGGGCCGACAAGCGAACTTTGCGAGAGCATTCGAAAAATTGTGCTCCTTCCTATCTACCCGACCTTTCCCACAACATGGACACGTGGCGGATGCCGATTACCGAGGCCACTGAGTGTCAGTTCTGTCGGCTAGCTGATGGAGAAACAACAATGCTTCTTTGCGACTATTGCAATCTGGGATTCCATATGAAGTGTTTGGTTCCACCTCTGCACACTATCCCGGTTGGACAGTGGTTTTCCTACGGATGTCGCGACCTACCGACAGTTTTTACCAGCTCCTCCGCAAGCTAAGGAGCTGGGGGGGGAAATTCCGTCCTTACTTACCTGACCTTGCTCTGTTTTTTTAATTTCTTGCTAAGTCTATGTGTTCGGAATAATTTACTTTTTCAAGCAGATTCATTTATTATTTGTTGCGTTATATATGCTTTGTACCCGATTGTGGTCACGAATACTGTACATATGTCATGGTCATTCATTTTCTGGTGATAATCGGCGACCCAAGTTGGATGTGATGCATGCCATTCACAGTTACACCGTCATGCACGACAGTTGTCATGCCGTAAGACGTCAGCAGGTATTATTATTTTATCGCGTACTAATTGATGTTTCGATGACGTGACAAGTTCATATTCGAGAGTACAACTAGAGATACATACGGGACAAAGGTCGGATTGTACTCCCGTACGGCACCGCGGGAACACGATGTAAAATCAGCTTTGAACTGGACCACAGTACGACATCAGACGTCAGGAGTTCAAACGGCTAAAAACTGACAGGTGTCTGAAGTCATGAACCCTTGGAGGTTCATGCATCATTTTTGCTTAGCTTAAAGAGGGTTTTGATCCTCGAGGTGTAGATGTAAGGAAGTCCGAGGCGGCCACGCAGCGGTCGTCTTTACAAACTGGCAGCGTTTAGCATAGAAACCTGTCTGCTCAGAGACATGTAGGAATTAGTGTAGCTGTGCCTGAAGGAATGTAGATGTGGAGCTCCTAGTTTTGGGAGAAATTCGATTCGTTTTTACTACGTACTTGGAGGTTCCCAAGTACTGAAGTCTGTGGACAGTCAAAAATCGGCAAACTTGAGGACTGCAGACTACAGCATGACACCAGGTCAAGTTTCGACTAAAATGTAGCACAAGGGCGCCACGGCATGCCCTCATGTTAGGCTGGAAACAGGGCATACATAGAGATCAACATGAGAGCTTATACTTGAACAGTG